>ML660197.1:16951242-17034735 GCA_007570785.1 Antilocapra americana
TTTATTGGGGAGAGAGTGTTCTCCCCGTCCTATTCCTCCGCCATCTTCTGGTTTGGAGAATTTTGAGCATTACTCTGCTAGCATGTGAGATGAGTGCAATTGTGTGGTAGTCTGAACATTTTTTGGCATTGCCCTTATTTGGGATTGGGATGAAAATTGACCTTTTCCAGTCCTGTGGCCATTGCTGAGTTTTCCAAATTTGCTGGCATATTGAGCACAACAGCATCATCTTTTAGGATTTGAAATAGATCAACTGGAATTCTATCACCTCTGCTACCTTTGTTTGTGATGATGCTTCCTAAGGCCCACTTGACTTTGCATTCAAGGATGTCTGGCTCTAGTTGAGTGATCACACCTAAATTTGTGTAATCCTCCTCTATATTATTTATTTTCTCTGTATATTTTAGATAGCTGCATATTTCTCTCAAAATTGAAATTCAAGGAGACAAGTACCACATTTACTCATCTTTCAATCATTGTGTGATTACTACAATACATACACAAAAGCATGTAACATCATGGGTATTCTGAAATTGGTGCTTAAGTATGTACTAACAATATGCTTACTTAAAAATTCTTTCAGACCTACTCTTGGATAGCCCACAGCATTTGGCATGGATTCTACTGTGGAAATGTCTCAACTATTTTTTTTCCTTCAAATCTTATTGGCTAAGACAAGATCCCCTTCTTTTTTATTTAGAACTTTGAAGTAACCTTCTAACTAGTTGGGCTTCCCTGATAGTTCAGTTGGTAAAGAGTCCACCAGCAATGCAGGAGACCCTGGTTGGATTCCTGGGTTGGGGAGATTCCCTGGAAAGAGGAAAGACTACCCACTCCAGTATTCTTGGGCTTCCCTGGTGGATCAGCTGGTAAAGAATCTGCAAGCAATGGAGGAGACCCTGGTTCAATTCCTGCATTGGGAAGATCCCCTGGAGAAGGGAAAGGCTACCACTCCAGTATTCTGGCCTGAAGAATTCCATGGACTGTATAGTCCATGGGATCGCCAAGGGTCTTACATGACTGAACAAGTTGCCATGTCTTCAAAGCATCCTCTTTCCAAGATCAGATAACCATAGTTGTTATTTTCAAAAGATCTAGATATACCACTGCCAAAAATACCAACACCACCACCAAAAAACTACTTTGATGTGCCCTCAGCAAATATTCAACCAAGATTAAAGAAAGTTGGTGGATGGAGCAGGGTGAACTGACAAGTGAAAATCAGACTTGCTGATAATCAGACAGAGTAGAAAAGGCATTGCTGACAACCAGACTAAACATAAGAAATGCAAAAAGGGAAAATGGTTGTCTGAGGAGGCCTTCTGAGAAAAGAAGAGAAGCTAAATGCAAGGGAGGAAAGGAAAGATATATTCATCTGAATGCAGAGTTCCAGAATATAGCAAGGAGAGATAAGAAAACCTCCCTCAATGATCAATGCAAAGAAATAGAGGAAATAAATGGAATGGGAAAGACTAGAGATCTCACCAAGAAAAGTAGAGATACCAAGGGACTATTTCATGCAAAGATGGGCACAATAAAAGACAAATGTTATAGACCTAACAGAAGCAGAAGATATTAAGAAGAGTGGCAAGAATACACAGAAGAACTATACAAAGAAAGATGTTCATGACCCAGATAATGACGAAGGTGTGATCACTCACCTAGAGCCAGATATCCTGGAATGTGAATTCAAGTGGACCTTAGGAAGCATGATTATGAACAAAGCTAGTGGAGGTGATTGAATTCCAGTTGAGTTATTTCAAATCCGAAAAGATGATGCTGTGAAACTGCTGTACTCAATATGCCAGCAAATTTGGAATACTCAGTAGTGGATGCAGGACTGGAAAAGGTCAGTTTTCATTCCAATTCAGAGAAAGGGAATGTCAAAGAATGTTCAAACTACTGCATAATTGCACTCATCTCATACTCTAGCAAAGTAATGTTCAAAATTCTCCAAGCCAGGCTTCAACAGTACATGAACCATGAACTTCCAGATGTCCAAGCTGGATTTAGAAAAGCCAGAGGAATCCGAGGTCAAATTGCTAACATCGTTGGATCATCAAAAAAGTGAGAGAGTTCCAGAGAAAAATCTACTACTGCTGAATTGACTACTCCAAAGCCTTTGACCATGTAGATCACAACAAACTGTGGAAAATTCTTAAAGTGATGGGAGCAACAGACCACCTTACCTGCCTCCTGAGAAATCTGTGTCCAGGTCAAGAAGCAACAGTTAGAGCCAGACATGGAACAACAGACTAGTTCCAAATTGGGGAAGGAGTACTTTAAGAATTTAAGGCTGTATATTATCACCCTGCTTATTTAACCTAAATGCAGAGTGCCTCATGCAAAGTGCTGGGCTGGATGAAGCCCAAGCAGGAGTCAAGATTGCCAGGAGAAATATCAATAACCTCAGATATGCAGATGACAGCACCCTTATGACAGAAGTGAAGAAGAACTAAAGAACCTCTTGATGAATGTGAAAGAGGAGAGTGAAAATTTGGCTTAAAACTCTACATTCAGAAAACTAAGATCATGGCATTTGGTCCCATTACTTCATGGCAAAAGATGGGAAAACAATGGAAACTGTGAGAGACTTTATTTTTGGTGTTCCAAAATCATTGCAAATGGTGACTGCAGCCATGAAATTAAGACTCTTGCTCCTGGGAAGAAAAGATATGTCCAATCTAGACAGCATATTGAAAAGCAGAGACATCACTCTGCCAACAAAGGTCCTTCTAGTTAAAGCTATGGTTTTCCCAGTAGTCATGTATGGATGTAAGAGTTGGACTATAAAGAAATCTGAATGCCGAAGGAATGATGCTTTTAAACTGTGGTGTTGGAGAAGACTCTTGAGAATCCCTTGGACAGCAAGGAGATCCAACCAGTCAATCCTGAAGGAAATCAGTCATGAATATTCGTTGGAAGGACTGATGCTGAATGTGAAACGCCAATACATTGGCCACCTAAAGCAAAGAACTGACTCATTGGCGGGGGGGGGGGGGACCTGATGCTAGCAAAGATTGAAGAATGAAATATTTGGATGGCATCACTGACTCAATGGCCATGAGTTTGAGCAAGCTGAAGGAGTTGGTGTTGGACAAGGATGCCTGACATGCTGCAGTCCATGGTGTTGCAGAGTCAGACACAACTGAGCAACTGAACTGAATTGAACTAACAACCAGACTGCAATATTCCTATCAGAGGCAATGCTCAGCCCAGGACAACAACAAGATCATGTCAGCATCACATCCCTGATGGAATATTACCCTCGTCTGAGCAATTTGTGAGATTACTCCTTCTTTCCTACTATGACTTTAGTCCAACTTTGATTTTTCCACTTCAGGTATATTAAATATTTATTAAGATGCTGCTGATAAGGTTCTTCAGTCATGTCTGACTCTAAGCAACCTCATGGACTTGTAGCCTGCCAGGCTCTTTGGTCCACGGGATTCCCCAGGCAAGAATACTGAATACCCAGTCACAAATTAGCCTCTGCTACTTGACAGTTTCTAATTCAGAACTGACCCTGACTATTCTACTTCCTCCTTAAACTCACCAAAGATAAACATAAATCTCTTAAAAATCCCTTCTTCATCTTCCTACATAGTTATTTCCAGTTTTCCTCTGGAATGTGTTCTCTGTTTCTTCAGCACAATTAATAAACCTAATTTTGGTGTGTTTTATAGGAGTGATCCTGTTGGACTCTGAACCTTAACAGGACACAACGAAAACATTTCAATCACAAGTTACAGTTGAACTCCCCCATTAGAGTATATTACTATCTCCCACAGTGAAAATCATTGTCAATAATGATATATAATGTTTTTGAGAGAATGATAACTATGAGTTTTATTTGGAGGCAGAAAAGGTGTTAAATTAGTAGATTTGTGGGAATGTAAGCTAGGTATTTAAAACATTTTATCTAAAAATCCACCTTTATATCCTCTAGTCATGCCGCTTCCCTGGTGGCTCATTAGTAAACAATCCTCCCACAATGCAGGAGGCCCCGGTTCTATTCTTGGCTGGGGAAGATCCTCTGAAGAAGGAAATGACAGCCTACTTCAGTATCCTTGCCTGAGAAGTTCCATGGACAGAGAAGTCTGGCAAACTACAGTTCACAAGAGTCAGACATGACTTAGTGACTAAACCACCACCGCCACAATCCTCTGGGCCTGTGTCTTAAGATTTCTTCACACCAAAAACACACCCATCCCTCAGACACTTAATTCACTTTCTTGTCACTGAGATGCACAGTCTCTAGTTTATCAGTTCTATAACTAACACCCTAGGTGTTAAGTCTGCTTACAGGCCACCTCAACTCTGATCTTTTTCTGGGAAATTGTCTTCAATTCTAACATTCAGGAAGAATCACTTTCTCTTCTAGGTTCCCATAATGCTACAACTTTTATTAAACTTAATTTTGTATATATTCATTTCCCTATCCCATTTATGGGCCCTTTAGGTTTTATAAGTCTATATCTTTTCACTCTCATACCCAGTACAATTCTTTGAAAATGTTAACTGCTCAGTATACATAATTAATTAGCTTCAGAGGGGTTGACCCATGTAACAACACTTTCAAGTAACTTGTTAATAGTCCAGAATTTCAAGCTAGCACTTTAACATAGCAGTTTAAAAACCAGAGGTGGTAGCTTCTCTGGTCATTGTTGATGGGCAAATTCCCTAATGAGGCCAAATTATAGATCCAAATATTACCACAGAGCACCAAGATACAAAGCAGATGAACTTGTCAGGAATTCAGTTCCAATAGGTTGTATGGTATCCTAACGTACAGCCTTCTTCCACCCAGGGATTATTGTTAGGAAAATAGCTAGAGTCAGAAAAAGAAAGAGGATCTGCTTTCCTAAGAAAATACAGTAATAATTATCTTGTTCTTTTTTCCCCCATCACTCTTGAAACTTGGATAGTTAGGTTGAAATACACTCAAAAAAATCTATTTTTTTGGTCAAAAAATATTAAATGTCATCAATGTTCTGTGATCCAAAACAATCTGTACCTCCTAAGTCTAGCCTGTGCTGTGACAGTTGAGCTGATTAGGTTGTACCTCTTTTTGTTTCATTTTAATTTGGAAGATGTACTCTTATCACGAAAATGAGACTTCAGATTGTACTTCGTTGTCCTCCGTTTCCACAGCAACAAATATACACACACTGCACAAAAGGAATACTTTCTGCAAATGAAAGAGATGACTCTTAACCATTTGCTATTTATTTTTATTGATTTCACACTGAGTTTTCTAGACCCTGACCTTCATTGCGTTAAGTATATATATATATATATTTATTTATTTTTTTATTAGTTTTGCCATACAATGACATGATATCGCCATGGGTTTACATATGCTCCCCCTCCAGAGCCACCCTCCCTCTTCCCTCCCTCCTCCCTCCCCCCGGGAAATCTCGATGCACCAGCCCCGAGCATCAGTCCTAGGCTGGCAATTGATTACACATATGATAATTAACATGTTTCAATGCCATTCTCCCATATCATCCCACCCTTGCCCTCATCCACAGAGTCCACGAGTCTGTTCTATACATCTGCGTTCCTTTTGCATTAAGTATATTAAAGCAATCAAATTGACTATAGTCACCATCTTTAGAGATTTTTATCATATTTCTCCTGACTCATAAATATATTATTAAAGTTTAGAAATTAGGCCTAATCATGATGCACAATGTACTCTGTTGTAGTGAATCCATTTTAGATTATGGCCAACAAAATAGTCTTTTTCTAAAAAATCAAATCAGGGTTGTTCTTATTAAGAACCATTTCACAAATATGTGATCTCACAGCATGGATACTGAGACCAGAGAAGACAGTTTCAGTGTACTATTCTGATACAGCTGATAAAAATTTTTTAAATAATTTAAAATAATATTTATAACATTCAGCCATAAAATTTAACTGTTTTATATTTTATTTCCATATTTTGCTACTTGAGAAATGTTACTACTAGGAAAAAGATTACAATCTAGGAAACTGATTACATTTTGTTATCTTCACATTTAAAGATATTTTTTTCTTTTATATTTCTCTCTGTTCTTCCTAGAAATCCTTAGCTCAGGCATTTGCTTACTTTTCCATTAGTAATAACTACGAGTTGAAGATGACAGTAAAGTTTGCATAAGCAAGTGAACACAGAGTTCTAAGTTGCATGTTGATGGAAAAAAGTATAAATATACAATGGAAAGATAAAAAATGAGATTTTTAATTATTGTGTAAACATGTATGATGCTAATAATACTCTGGGTGCCCACAAGACCCAGCAACAATTCTTTTTAACCTTATATATTTAAAGTTTTTAGAAAAGTATATTAGTTTTATAAATAAAATTTTTGAAAAAAATAATTTTAGATTTATTTAAACTTGCAAAGATAATACAGAGTTCCTACATATTTTGCACCCAGTATTTCCTATTATTAGCATGTTATAACAGTATTATATATTGTCCCAGTTAATGAACCAATACTGATACATTACTAATCACTAAAGTTCATACTGTTTTCAGGTTTCACTAATGTTTACCTTATAGCCTTTTTCTGTTACAGAATCCCATCCAGAGTTCATCATATTTAGTCATCAAGATAAAATCTCCTTATGCTTTCTTTCATTGTGAGAATTTCTAGAATTTCCCTTGTTTTTGATGATCTTGACAGTTTTTGAGGAATACTGATCAGATATTTTATAGAATGTTCCTTGGCTGGGATTTGTCTGCTGTTGTGTTTTGAGGAATAAGACCACAAATATTAAGTGCCATCTTCATCTTGTAATATCAAGGATGCATACTATTAACCTGATTTATTTCTGTTGAGTTAACCCTTATCTCCTGACTAGGTAGCTTTCAGATTTCTCCATTGTAAAATTAGTATTTTGTCCCCTTTCAATACTGCAGTCTTTGTAGCAAAGTCATCATTAAGCCCATATTTAAGGAGTGATGAGGAAATAGAAAGTTTCCTTGAGGACAGAGTATACACATAAATTATTTAGAACTCCTCTGCATGAAAAATTTATTTTTTCCAATTAATTTATTTTCCCATATTACTTAAATAACTAGGCTAGGCTTTTGGTTATTTACTTTTACATTGGCTATAATCCAACATTACTTTATTCATTTCTTTTACTAAAATTGTTCTGTCTTTAGCCATTGAGAATTCTTTCCATTGGTTCCTGTGTCCCTTTGACATATCTCCATTCAGTTTTTTTTTTTTTTAAGCACCTCACACATGTTGGCACTGCAGCATGCTCCAGGTTAGATGCTGTAGATTCCTAGACTTAACCCTAGAATCATTTTCTGAAGACTATATTAGAAACAAAAATAAGACCGCTAGGTGTACTCCATGCTAATGAGACATAGCTGCTTATAGGGCTTCTTAACTGAAATAGCAAAGAAATATATGTATGTATACTAATCTCTGGACTTACACATATCTATAAATATTTTAATATATATTGATATATATTTGTATTAGGTAACCCATGTGATTCAGTGGTTAAGAATCTGCCTGCCCAAGCAAGAGACACAAGAAATGAAGATTTGATTCCTGGGTCAGGAAGATCCTCTGGAGAAGGAAATGGCAACCCACTTCAGTATTCTTGCTAGAAAATCCTGTGGACAGAGGAGCCTGGAAGGCTACAGTCCATGGAGTCACAAAGAGTAAGACACGGATGAGCAGTGGAGAGCGCGTGCGCGCGCGCGCACACACACACACACACACACACACACACACACACACACACACATATTTGTATTAAGTTAAACATATTTATGCTGGGGGCTTTCCCAGTGGCTCAGTGATAGGAAATCCACCTGCAATGCAGGATACACAAGAGATGAGGGTTCAATCCCTGGATCAGGAAGATGCCCTGGAGGAGGGCATGACAATCCACTCCAGCACTCTTGCTTGGAAAATCCCATGGATGAAGCAGCCTGGAGGGTTATGGTCCATAAGATTGCAAAGAGTTGGACACAACTGAAGTGACTGAACACACAGCATGTATTTATGCTGAATCTCCAACTCTAATCTGTTACCAGACTGCTCATTCTAACTCCTTCCTTGCTCATCTATAATTTCCCAGTCCAGCATGAGAATTTTGACTTTCATCACCTAGTTAACTGCTAGGTTCCAGTACATATGTAGAGATTTTCAAAATAGTTAACTGATACCCTCATAAAAAACAACCTTATCAAATGCAGTTCCCGGGGGGGAGGGAGGAGGAAGGGGAGTTCTGGAGGGGAAGCATATGTAAACCCATGGTGATATCATGACATTGTATGGCAAAAACAATAAAAAAAGAATAATAATAAAAAAAATGCAGTTCAGTATATACAGTTTCTTTCGTCTTTTGCATTCTTCATTTGTTTCCAAAATTACTGAGTACCTACCCTGCAAACCTCTTCAAAGAAGTTATTTAATGCATTTGTAATTTGGAGTATAATTTCATACTTTTGCCACTACAAAGTAATGTTTTATATATGCATATATTAAGATTCATTGTTTTTGCTATAAAGTCCTGTGATTTTGGGCAAATGCTTTATGTTCGTAAATATGCTATCAAACAGAATAGTTTCAATGTCCTAAAAAGCCCCACACGCTTTACTTATTTAACTCTTTATTGTCCTCAAACCCCTGGAAATCACTGATGTTTTTATTAATTTTATAGTTTTATATTTTCTACAAATATATACAAATGGAGTCAAAACAAGCCTTTCAAATTGATTTCTTTAACTCGGCAATATACTTTTAAGATTCATTAATGCTTTCTTGTGTCTTGCTGAATAATATTCCATTGTTTGGATATACCACAGTTTGCTTATACATTCACTTATTAAAAGACATTTTAAAAAAACATGGTGATAAATTTTTGTGTGTAGGACTTTGTGTGAATGTAAGTTTTTAAACTGGTTGGGTAAATATGTAGGATCACAGTTGCTGTATATAGTGAAACTGTCTGCAAAGGTGACTGTGCTATTTACATACAACCAGAAATGAATGAGCATCCCTGTTTTTCTGCATCCTTGCAAGTCACTTTTATATTCAAGTTTTGGATTCAAGCCATTCTAAAGCTTGATTCTCATTGTTTTAAATTTTCATTTCCCTAATGATATTGAGCATTTTTGTCATAAAGTTTTAAACTGTATATTTTCTTTAGGAAAGTGTCTATTCAGATTATTGTGTGTTTTCCTATTGTTGAACTAGAGTTTTTTATATATTTTGGTTACAAGTCATTGCTCAGGTATATATTTTGCTAATAGCCTTTCCTAGGCTGTGATTACTTATCATATCATTATCATATAGTGTTCTTCACAGATGTGAATTTAATTTAATAAATTTAATAAGCTACAGATTATCAGTCATTTTTATTTCATCGATGGTAGTTTTGTGGTGTATCTAAAAAATGTCATCAAACACAAGGTCATCTAGATTTTATGCTTTTTTTCTAAAAATTATAATTCAGTCAGTCTAAACATTATAGTTTTTCCATTTATGTCTGCAATAAATTTTCAGTTATTTTTTTCTATAACATGCAAGAGATGTACCTGAAGTTTTTTTTTTCCTTTTATTAAAAAGATATGGACTTCCAACAGTTCTAGCAACCATTTGATGAAAATTCTATCCTTTCATTGAATTGCTTTTACATCTTTGTCAAAAATGATTTGGACATACTTGTTGAGTTTTAAATGTTTGTTTTTTCACCAATATAACTTTCTAGATTATTGTAGTTTCATAGCATCTTTAAAGTGAGTAGTATAACTTCTCCAACTTTGTTCTTATTTTTTAATAATCTTTGTTATTCAAAGTTGTTTGCTGTTCCATATAATTTTCAGAATCATTTTGTGGATATCTATAATACAGCTTGCAGGGACTTTGATTGAAATTGCAATCATTCTATAGATCAAGGTGGGAAGAATTAACGTCTTAATAATACTGAGCCTTTCAATTCATGAACACGGAATATTTCTCTATTTATGATTGCTCTTAACAATGTTTTATAGTTTTCTGAAAATATATTTTGCCCAGATTTGGATATGTTTATATCTAAGTATTTCATTTTGGGCAATATTGTAAAGTTTTTTTTTTTAATTTTAAGCTTCATTTGTTCAACACTTGTATATACCAAAAACAACACCCAGTTGTGAATGACACTGGTGATAAAAGCAAGATTCGATGCTGTAAAGAACAATATTGCATAGGAATATTAGGACCTGGCATATTAGGTTCATGAATCAGGGCAAATTGGAAATGTAAAAAAGAAAAATGATTGTCTGAGGAGGCCCTAAAAATAGCTGTGAAAAGAAGAGAAGTGAAAAGCAAAGGAGAAAAGGAAAGATATACCCATTTGAATGCAGAGTTCCAAAGAATAGCAAGGAGAAATAAGAAAGCCTTCCTCAGCAATCAATGCAAAGAAATAGAGGAAAGCATAGAACGGGAAAGACTAGAGATCTCTTCAAGAAAAGTAGAGATACCAAGGGAACATTTCATGCAAAGATGGGCTCTATAAAGGATAGAAATGGTATGGACCTAACAGAAGCAGAGGATATTAAGAAGAGCTGGCAAGAATACACAGAAGAATTGTACAAAAAAGATCTTCAGGACCCAGATAATCATGATGGTGTGATCACTCACCTAGAGCCAGACATCCTGGAATGTGAAGTCAAGTGGGCCTTAGGAAGCATCACTACAAACAAAACTCGTGGAGGTGATGGAATTCCAGTTGAGCTATTTCAAATCCTGAAAGATGATGCTATGAAAGTGCTGCATTCAATATGCCAGCATATTTGGGAAACTCAGCAGTGGCCACAGGACTGGAAAAGGTCAGTTTTCATTCCAACCCCTAAGAAAGGCAATGCCAAAGAATGCTCCAACTACCTCATAATTGCACCCCTCTTACACACTAGTAAAGTGATGCTCAAAATTCTCCAAGCCAGGTTTCAGCAATACATGAACCTTGAACTTCTTGATGTTCAGGCTGGTTTTAGAAAAGGCAGAGGAACCAGAGATCAAAGTGCCAACATCTGCTGGATCATTGAAAAAGCAAGAGAGTTCCAGAAAAACATCTAATTCTGCTTTATTGACTGTTCCAAAACCTTTGACTGTGTGGATCACAATCAACTGTGGAAAATTCTGAAAGAGATGGGCATACCAGACCATCTGACCTGCCTCTTGAGAAACCTGTATGCAGGTCAGGAAGCAACAGTTAGAACTGGACATGGAACAATAGACTGGTTCCAAATAGGAAAAGGAGTACATCAAGGCTGTATACTGTCACCCTGTTTAACTTACATGCAGAGCACATCATGAGAAACACTGGGCTGGAGGAAGTTACAAGCTGGAGTCAAGATTGCCAGGAGAAATATCAATAACCTCAGATATGCAGATGACACGACCCTTATGGCAGAAAGTGAAGATGAACTAAAGAGTCTCTTGATGAATGTGAAAGAGGAGAGTGAAAAAGTTGTCTTAAAAATCAAGATTCAGTAAACTAAGATCATGGCATGTGGTCCCAATACTTCATGGCAGATAGATGGGGAAACTGGAAGCAGTGGCTGACTTTATTTTGGGGGGCTCCAAAATCACTGCAGATGGTGATTGTAGCTATGAAATTAAAAGATGCTTACTCCTTGGAAGGAAAGTTATGACCAACCTAGACAGTATATTAAAAACCAGAGACACTACTTTGTCAGCAAAGGTCCATCTTTTCAAGGCTATGATTTTTCCAGTGATCATGTATGGATGTGAGAATTTGATTATAAAGAAGCTGAGCACTGAAGAATTGATGCTTTTGAACTGTGGTGTTGGTGAAGACTCTTGGGAGTCCCTTGGACTGCAAGGAGATCCAACTAGTCCATCCTAAAGAAGATAAGTCCTGAGTGTTCATTGGAAGGACTGATGTTGAAACTGAAACTCTAATACTTTGGCCACCTGATGTGTAGAGCTGACTCATTGAAAAAGACCCTGATGCTGGGAAAGATTGAGGGCAGGAGGAGAAGAGGATGACAGCAATGAGATAGCTGGATGGCATCATTGATTAGATGGCCATGGGTTTGGGTGGACTCTTGGAGTTGGTGATAGATAGGGAGGCCTGGCGTGGGGTAGTAGGGAGTCGGATACAACTGAGCAACTGAACTGAACTCAACTGAACTGTATACAGGAAAACAATGGACTTTTGCATAGTCTCATTTATCATGAAACTTTGCTATACTTTTGTTAACTCAAGGAGTATTTTTCCAGATTCTTTGAATTTTTCTATATAGACAATTTTGTTATTGATGAATAAAGGCAGATTCATTTCTTTCTTTCGAATCAGTATATATTTCAGTCCAGGGCTTCCAGTATGATACATGAATACATGTATAACTTATGATGACAGCAATAAATGTAATGATCTAACCCCAAAGTTGAGAACTTAAGTGTCATTATCAGTGGCGACATTGAGGATTGTCTCACAAACATATCATTAGTGCCCTTAAGGAAACATAGTAATGTGCTAAAGCTAGTCAACACTGTAGGATCAATGGCGTAAGTTTAAGACTTTGAAATTTCAATGAAATTTAGAGTCAATTTCACCATCAGAAAAAGATAAATTTATTATACAGATGATAGATATACAGCAAATGATGGCCAATAAGTCATTGATTGGACACACTTCTGCCTATCTCTATCTCTGTCACTGGCAACTGGGTCACTAACGCTGATGAAAGAGTCACTTTGAGCAACAGTTAGATGTTACACTAATTGGGCATACTTTAACAACTAACTATAGATGCAGTATTGTTGTTAATTAAGTTCAAAGACTCCACAGATTTTGTCACCTTGAGATAATTTCACCTAATGCTCTGCTTGGCAATCCATTTCCTTTTGATCTCTTTGGCAGTAGTGAGGTGAATATTTTTTCCTTGAGGAAAAGAAATCCATAGTGCGTTGTCTCTGTAAATAACAGAAATGTTGGACAGCTGGGTGACAAAGTTGCTGACACTGGCATCTTTAACATGAACCACACCAAAAGAACCAATATTCTTGGTCCCACCAGTTCTTCCCAAGTTAGCACCACCAGTCACTTTACCCAGTGTCAAATGATGAAACTGATAATCTTTCCAGTCTTCAAATCAGTCTTAATTGTTTCATTGATCTTGCTGAGGAACCAGTGTATCGATGGTGTGAACATCATGAGTCACCAGATTTGGGATCCTGTTTGAGCCTGTAGAGTTCTTCCTCATATTGTACAACTTATACTTGTCTTATTTAGGTCTATGAAAATGAACAGCAAAGTAACCCTTGGTGATATGTTGTTGCTGTGAAGTCATTAAGTCATGTCCTATTCTTTGCAACACTATGGACCATAGCATATCAGACTTCCTTGTTCTTCAGTATCTCCCAGAGTTTGCTCAAACTCATTGTCCATTGAAGTGGTGATGTCATTCAACCATCTCATCCTCTGTCACCCCATTCTCTTCCTGCCATCAATCTTTCCCAGAATCAGGGTCTTTTCCAATTAGCTGGCTCTTCATGACAATGAATAAAAAGTAACCCTTGGTGATGTAGAATAGACCAAAATTCTCTCAGGTCTTATCAATATTGATGATGTCCATAAACCCAGGAAGGTAGGTTATATCTGTTTAGACCTTGCCATCAATCTTAATAAATAGCTGCATGTAGATCTTCTTCAGTTCATCTCCAGCCAGGGCATATTCAAGGGTGCTCATTAGGAAACTGTTGAGGAAGAGACATTCACTGTTTGTGGGAATCAGTCAATGGAGGAGGAGCAAACACACTGGTAGGTTTAACCAACTTCAAGTCTTTTGAAGCTGATACATGCTTCAGGTGAGTGAGACTACAAGCCTCAGTTGCTCTAGGCACAAAAAAAGCCAAGTTGTCTGTTTTTTGATACAAGGATTGCTTTAACTCTCTTTATTTGCTGGGTGATCAAATTGACTTCAAAATCTTATCAGTTTAATCTCCACACATTTTAGGGCTAAAGATATAATAAAAATACCTCAGTGTGATGCATACTATATTTATATGTACTTTTAAAAATTGAACTCAATAGAAGCTCTAGCTAAATTATTCAAAAATGGAGCTTATTGGAAAAATTATAGAATACAAGAAATAGCTAAAAATTCATTAGAGCTCAGAGAAGAAAAGAACTTGGATCTCACTGAAGATCCAGGTAGCAGAAATTAATAGATAACCCCTTCATGTCTCCACCTCTGAGAATAAATTTCATCCATTTTTATTTCTTCATTCCTGAGTTACTTTGATGAAGATTCAGACTGTCATTGATGAAAAGACCATCAACCCTTTGTATTCATGCGTTCCTCAAGTTCAACCAACACTGAATCAAGCATATTTGGAAAAAAAAAAAATTCTAGAATATCCAAAAAGCAAAACTTGAATTTTCTGTACACCAGTAGCTATTTACATAGAATTTACATTGTACTGGGCATTATAAATTGGTTTCCCAGAAGGCTCAGTGGCAAAGAATCTGCCTACCAGGCAAGGGGCCCAGGTTTGATTCCTGGATTGGGAAGATTTTCGGGAGAAGGGAATGGCAACCCACTCCAGTATTATTGCCTGGAGAATTCAATGGATAGAGGAGTCTGGCAGGCTACAGTCCATGGGGTCGCAAGGAGTTGGACATGACTGAGCAACTAACCATAACCCTGAGTGTCTATGGGTTTTGGTATCTGACAATTTCCTGCACCAAACAATGACTACTTAGAATTTATGAATGGGAAAAATAGACTTTTTAATAATAGGAGTAAAATTATGGAGCCTCTCTGTTTTAGTAATCAGCTTTCTTTTAATTAATATAAATGCACACAAAATAGTGTTGTTATGAGACTTTCATGATATAAAGTATTTGTTATTTTAGTCGCGAAGTTCTTTCCAACACTTTTGCAACCTTGTGGACTGTAACTCCTCTGTCCGTGGGATTCTCTAGGAAACAATACTGAAGTAGGTTGCCATTTCCTTCTCCAAGGGATCTTCCTGACCCAAGAACTGAACTGATGTCTCCTGCATTGCAGGCGTATTCTCTTTTTTTGGCGGGGGGGTGGGGAAGATCAGCTTTATTACAATATCAAATAAGGGCAATGCAAAAGAATGTTCAAACTACCACACAATTGTGCTCATCTCACATGCTAGCAAGGTAATGCTCAAAATACTCCAAGCTAGGCCTCAACAGTATGTGAACCCAGAACTTCAAGATTCTCAAGCTGGATTTCGAAAAGGCAGAGGAACAAGAGATCAAATTGCCAACATCTGTTGGATTGTAGAAAAAGCAACAGAATGTCAGAAGAGCATCTACTTCTGCTTCTTTCACTATGCTAAAGCTTTTTTTTTTTTAATTTATTGTGTTGGTTTTGCCATACAATGACATGAAACCGCCATGGGTTTACATATGCTCCCCGTCCAGAACCCCCCTCCCTCCTCCCTCCCTACTCCCTCCCCCTGGGACATCTTGGTGCACCAGCCCCGAGCATCAACCCTGGGCTGGTGATTGATTTCACATATGATAATTAACATGTTTCAATGCCATTCTCCCATATCATCCCACCCTTGCCCTCTTCCACAGAGTCCACGAGTCTGTTCTATACATCTGCATTCCTTTTGCTGTCTCGCATGCAGGGTTCTCGTTACCATCTTTCTAAATTCCATATATATGCATTAATATACTGTATTGTTGTTTTTCCTTCTGGCTTACTTCACTCTGGATAATAGGCTCCAGTTCCATCCACCTGAGTAGAACTGATTCAAATGAATTGTTTTTTAATGCTGAGTAATATTCCATTGTGTATATGTACCACAGCTTTCTTATCCATTCGTCAGTTGATGGGCATCTAGGTTGCTTCCATGTCCTGGCTATTGTAAACAATGCAGCGATGAACATTGGGGTACACGTGTCTCTTTCAATTCTGGTTTCCTTGGTGTGTATACCCAGCAGTGGGATTGCTGGGTCATATGGCAGGTCTGTTTGCAGTTTTTTAAGGAATCTCCACACTGTTTTCCGTAGTGGCTGTACTAGTTTACATTCCCACCAACAGTGTAAATCGCTGAACCACGGGGGAGCCAGACAAAAAAGTTCAATAGAATTCCAAACACATATTAAGACCTCCATAAATTTTATATATTTTATTTAAAATATTAGTTAGATATTTTATCTAACTAAAATATCCAGATAGAGACTTGGTAATCTAATAATATTAGGGGAAACAGGTATGAAAATTTAAAATAATCCATGTTGGACTTTTGCCCTTTAAACCTTCAAACTCATACCATGAGTACTGAATTATTTTTTTAAGGTGAAACAAAATAGAATAAATATATCTCAAATTAGCAACTTATATAGTTTCAGGAGCAGCTTACTAAGGAAATCTAAAAGCCACATTTTTTTGTCAAGAAGTCATAGCTTATTCTGTGCTATTTGTCTACAATTTGTGGAAATATTTAATTACCTTTATCCGTCATCATCTAATTTTAGAGCATTGGAGAGAAGGATGTCTGGTCAGCATGTCAGCTTGGGTTGAATTATCCATTTTCATGACATGTGCAGAACATTAGACTGTAAAGTGTCAAGCACTGTTCCAAGGTAGACAGTATGAATTTGTAGTCAAAGTTCCATGATCAAGAAAAGTGTTAAATTTTTTAAAAAATATACTAGAACTTAATGTAATTCTGCTTAAGGTTTAAAATTTAGAATAAAAACATGATCTCAATCTTCCATCACTTGTGTGGGTTTATTAGTTTTATTCTTCAAAAACCTCATAAGTGGGCCAAGGCATAAATTTTAAGTATTTAATTAGACCAGTGTGTGGCCATAATTAAACTGGGAGCTACTAATTGTTGGGGCCCGGCCGGCTGATGCGATCAGCCAGAGCCATTACGGTCGGAGCACTGCAAGCCTGCTGCCATATAAGGCACTGATTACGTGCCAGCTATACATTCGGCTGGCAAATCACCAAAAGGATCATGCGGTGAATGTATATCCGACAGGCCAATCACCCACAAGACACGTATTCCCTACATGCCCATCAGAGCTCCCCCCTTCCTTTTTCCCCTCCCTCCCTTCCTCCCCATATATAATCGCCTTGCACTCAATTAAGTTTTGCAGCTTGATCAGAATCTTTGTCTTGCTACCGTTCTTTGCGCCTCTTGTCCCAACCCTTTCATCCTTTTTCAGGTGGGTTCGGAGCTTCCGTTGATTGCTCTGCGGGCCAGAGTGACTGCGCCCAGCTAGCGGCGGGAGCAACTAATATGAAAGCATATAAATTATCTAACCAAAATTATGATATTCTGAATTTTCTATGCTTACAAGCTTCCTCATACTAGCAAAATTAGGGTGTATCTCACTTTTCATTCTACTTGAGTCTGCAAATGTTTTGAAAACAAGATTGCGATTTGTTTATTAATCTATTACCAGAAAGCATCCAGAACTTGAAACAAAATGTTTATCTAACTCAATATATTTAGCTTTAATAAGATAAAGACAATAACCTTGTTCATAATAATTCCATTGAATGGTAAGACTGAACATGCAGCTGTTTATGAAAAATTATATTTAATCTTATTTTTGTAAAAACAAGTCAAAACTGCCTAGCTAAGGTAGACCTGGAAATGAAGGCTCTTGCTTGTCCATACTACTTACTTCTCCATATTGTCTTTCTGCCTAAAACTAAAAGGACTATCAAAAAATACTGAACTGTCTCTATTTATTTGTAGTAAATTACTGATACTATAAACCTAGTGATGCTGATACAAGCAAGAGTTACAAAATCCTAACATGTACTTTAATCTAGATAACAACAACAATGACATCAAAAAGCCTTTTTAAAAAATCTTTTAGTAAACTCACAGTCTTTTACACAGGGCAGAATTATAGACTTAATGTACTTTATGAGGTTCACCTAGAACATGATTTTAAAGTCTCTAAGGATACTGTGTTCTCTGCAAGGTCACTGTGACATGGACAAAGCAGTCTAAATGACTAATGGAGAAATCTACTGTACTTCTGTACAGATCCCCCTATGCAGACAGCTGGATGTGACACTGGAACTAAAAGCAAAACCAGTTTCTGATTAGACACAATTAAAATATTTTTTTTGTGTCAGGTACAAACCATTGCCCCCCTATCCTCCACCTAGTTCTGCTTCTTTTAGGACTAGATGAGGTTTAGTTTTTGTGTTTATAAAGCTCATAAAAAAAAAAACCCTTAAGCCTTGTGTCCCAATTTTCTGGATAACTAAACAAACAGGAAATTACCTAGCCAAAATTATTGAAGCTCTCTGCTAACTATTTGATTATATTCATTCTAAAAAAGGTATGTTAAAAAGTTATTCATCATTCTCAATGCTAATTTGCACTGGAATGATGGGTGACTATTATATTTATGCATTCATATTATACAAAATGAGTCAGTTCTCTCAGCTTGCAATTTAACAAATGGTAAAGACTTCCTCACTGGGATTCCTTGGTGTCTTAGTGATAAAGATCCTGCCTGCCGATGAAAGAGATGAGAGTTCAACCTTGGCTCAGGATTCCCTGAAGAAGGAAATGACAACTCACTTCTGTATTCTTGCCTGGGAAAGCCCATGGACAGGATCCAAATACTGGATCCTGGTGGGCTACAGACCATAGTGTGGCCAAGAGTCAGACATGACTTAGCGACTAAACAACAACAACAAAGAACCTCCTTGAGGGTGGGAATGGGTTTCTTGAGTATATTCCAAGCCCATCTTTAGTCTATCCTTTCACACAGGATTTCAGATCTTTAAATCTTCATGCAGTAAGGAGTTCTGAAATCTGGACCCCAAAATTTCAGCTTGAAATTACTAAAATTTGTTGTATTCTGCTTTTGAAATTACTAAAATTGATTTTTACATTTCTACCCTTATGCATATAGGAATGTACAGATGAGGTCAAATCATACATACATTTTTAATAGAGTGTGTTTTGCTTATCTTCTAGACTTTCTTCCTTCTTCCTCTCCTCCATTCAGTTCAGTTCAGGACAGTCATTAAATCACATCCAACTCTTTGTGTCCCCATGGACTGCAGTATGCCAGGCTTCCCTGTCCATCACCAACTCCTGGAGCCTGCTTAAAGTCATGTCCATCGAGTTGGTGATAACATTCAACCATCTCATTCTCTGCTGTCACCTTCTCATCCTGCCTTCAATTTTTCCCAGCATCAGAGTCTTTTCCAATGAGTAGGCTCTTCACGTTAGGTGGCTGAAGTATTGGAGTTTCAGCTTCAACATCAGTCCTTCAAATGAATATTCAGGACTGATTTCCTTTAGGGTGGACTGGTTGGATCTCCTTGCAGTCCAAGGAACTCTCAAGAATCTTCTCCAACACCACAGTTTAAAAGCATCAATTCTTCAGTGTTCAGTCTTCTTTTTGGTCCAACTCTCACATCCATACACAACTACTGGAAAAACCATAGCTTTGACTGTATTATATTCATTACCTATGCCATAGTTTGGTCTCAAGTGAAAAAAAAAACAGGGAGGGAACACAGCCCCTCTCATCAACCAAAAATTGGATTCAAGATTTACTAAGCATGGCCAGGCCCACCCATCAGAACAAGACCCAGTTTCCCCCACAGTCAGTATCTCCCATCAGAAAGCTTCCATAAGCTTCTTATCCTTACCTGTCAGAGGATCTCTTACAATCTCTATATTCTAACTGGATATCCAGCCTTGTAAATGAAAGTCATTTTGTTGTTACTGTTATTGTAAGTTTCCATGATGTGGTTGGAGATTATATTATTCTGGTTTCCTTACATGCCTTTAAAAACTTGTATAAAAAATCTACTTTAACATACCACCTTCTCCACCCTACACATGCAGTTTTCCAAATTTATCTGAATGATATACTGCTCCTTTAGGGCTTCCCAGGTGGTGCAGTGGTAAAGAATCTGCCTGCCAATGCAGGAGACACAGGAGATTTGGATTGAATCTCTGGGCAGAGGAGCTTAGAAGGATACAGTCCACAGGGTTGCAAGGAGTCAGACCAGACTGAGTAACTGAGCATGCACTGCTTGTTTGCTTGCCTGGCAAGATTTCTTTAGGTAGCATCTCATAGATGCTTGTGGATCAGGCATTTTCCTTTACCTGTATCTTTCTCTCTCTCTCTCTGATTTTAAAAAAGTAGTTGTATTATTTTTGAGTTTTAAAAATATTACTATAGGGAGAAATTTTAATATAATTAGACACAAAAATTAAACCCCAGTGAAATTTCTCTTTATGGCTTGCCTCTGAGTCAGAATTCCAAAAATCAGTTCCACACAACTAAACACACTGACACTCCTTGGTCTGTAACACAAGCCAGGTACAAATAACACACTAGAAAATGTGAATTAGAAAATATTAAGAGGTAAAATTTCTATGTAAGACTTGTCATTGGCAAAAAGGAAACAATCAACAAGACTAAAAATTCTGTTCTCATAAAAGTAACTTTCTTATTGTTTTTGGTTTTACAAAAAAATTGACATCTTAAAAAAAAACAACAGTTAAAAACCTCAGCTCCCATAGAACATTTCCAAACATACATTTGTGGGGAAAAGGGCAGGTATTATTACCTTGATCTGCTTTATGTTTTCAGATAATTATATAATATTGAACACACTATGTAAGTTATTGAAGGGTTAGTTTCATCATATTTGAAATTAGAAATATAGGAACAAGGATTTAATGTGAAATTCATGGACTCAGCTTATAAAGTTTGGAAAACTAGAATACATAGCTTGTATTTTTCTAAGGAGAGACAACTGATAGCTTTCAGCTAGTATTCAAACATACTATGGTTGAAAAATATTTCAGAAATACTATCAATATATTTGAAACAGTATACGACGGAATGATTCTATCTTTGGGCTATTGGTATATTTCCACTGGTTTTAATAAAGTAAACATACTTAATATATGCTACTCTATTCAAATAAATAATATTTATTGGGAATGTGCCATGTTTTATGCACACTACTGAACACTCTACTTACGTTATTTTGCTTAGTCTTCATAGCGGAATAAAGTAGGAGCTAATACCAACTTCATCTAATGAATAAAGGACTCATAAAATTTGCATTACTGTCTTTGGTCACGTGGTTTATACACTGTGGCACCAAACTCTGAGGCCATCTTTCACTGAAGGAAGGTTCTTACGATCCTCGTGCCTAATGTGTTTGAGAGATGGGCTACAACAATAATGCCTATCTGAACTAGGAGGACTGGACAAAATCAGAAGTAATCATGGATTTTAATAATTTGTTGAAAAGATAAAATATTAGATACTAATACCATTGGGAGGCCAGGAAAGCCTAGTTAGGTCAACAAATATTCTATGTCACTGATTCTGTCTTAGTCTTCCCTCTGCTAAGTCTTTTAAAAATTTCTCTCAATGAGACAAAAATTCTAATTATCCACAGTTCCTTATAAGGAAATTCTAGACATGATTCTGTAGGGTGCTGTAAGTGGAAACAGGAGTTTCTTCATGGTATTAAAGCAACAAAAGAAGACACCATCATCTTTGGGAGAATAGTGATGAAATAAGAATAATCACCTGATCCACAGCTTGACTATGCAAAGAAGACTCTATAATGGATAGTATGGGATAATAAGTGAGTGGAAATGTATGCGTTATTATCAGGAGAGTGGCCTGGGTATTATAAATTGATGTAGTAAAATCGTTTTGGGAAGCAATTTGGCAACCTGTCTGAAAAGCTATAAAAACCTTTATACCTTTTGACCCAGTAATATCTCCCTAGAGAATTTACTCAAAGAAAATAATTCAAAAGAGGAACACAACTATATGCATACAATTATCAATTATAGCATTAACTCAGTCATTGGAAAAGATGAAAACAACCTAAATATCCAGCAATAGAAAGGTAGTAAATTACAGGACTTTAAATTGTAAAAAATATCAGATAGCCACTACAATTGTACTTGTGAATGCTGAAGAAACATGAAAAATATATGCAATGGAGTTAATGAAAACAAAGAGTACAAAATTGCAGGTATTTAATGATTACATTTTCTAAACAGAGATTTGCATTTGGATAAAGATTTTAAGGAGGACAGAGGAGACTGGTATACTGTAGTGCGTGGAGTTGCAGAGTCGGACATGACTTAGTGACTAAACAACAACAATAAAAAGATTTTAAAGGAACTGAAAGAAAGTGCAAACAGTAGTATATTTTAAAAGTTGGCTTCAGGTTGAAACCAGTTTTCTGTTGACATATTATTTTAATGCTCTGATCAAACTATATAAAATAAACTAAAAATCAGAAAAGAAGAATTTGTGTTACTAAGTCTCATGTATTCATCTTGTCTCCACTGTGCTTGTTAAAGATCAGAGATAGGAAGAGTGGTTATCTGTGTTATTCTTTATACTGATGATTTTAAACATACCCTCAATAATTGAATTGTTTTGAGTCACTGTAGTTTATTAAGATCATGTTACAACTTCCCTCATGGTCCAGTGGTAAAGAAGCTGCTTGCTAATCCAGGGGACATGGGTTCAGTCCCTGGTCCTGGGAGATTCCCCATGCCACAGGGCAAGTAAGCAAGTAAACAACTAACTGAGCCCATGCTCTGGAGCCAGTAAGCTGCAAGTACTGAGCCCATATGCCGCACTACTGAAGCTCTAACTCCCTAATAGCCCGTACTCTGTAACAGAGGAGCCACCACAATGAGAAGCCTGTGCATTGCAACTAGAGAGTAGCCCCACTCACTGCAATTAAAGAAAGTCCATGTGTAACAATAAAGACCCAGCACAGCCAAAAATAATCATACCATTTTAAAAAGATCAGACTAGTAAATATGATTTTTTAACTGCATACACATTAAGTACTTTATTTCTTGTTTCCAGTTGGATTATAATAGCACTTAAATTCCTGTGTCCCTACTTCAGTATGTTCCATTTTTAAAATGCAATTTGTGTTTATTTTATTTTAAATTATTTACTGAATATCTAATATATGAAAGATGCAAATAGGTAGGGGAGAAGAGAGCCCACTGTCACTTTCCATAATACACACACTCTCTTTATCCAAATCTTTTGATCCTTGGTTCTCTGAATGTAGTTGATAGGCATTTCCCCTCAGTGTGACTTCAACTTCTTTCAGTTCAGTTCAATTTGGTCACTCAGTCATGTCCAACTCTTTGTGACTGTAGCATGCCTATTTCCCTGAGTTTGGTCAAACTCATGACCATTGAGTCAATGATGCCAACCAACCATCTTATCATCTGTTGCCCTCTTCTCCTGCCCCCAGTCTTTCCCAGCATCAAGGTCTTTTCCAATGAGTCAGCTCTTTGCATCAGGTGGCCCAAGTATTGGAGTTTCAGCTACAGGATCAGTCCTTTCAATGAATATTCAGGACTGATTTCCTTCAGGATTGACTGATTTGATCCCCTTGCAGTCCAAGGGACTCTCAAGAGTCTTTTCCAGAACTACAGTTCAAAAGCATCAATTCTTCCATGCTCAGCCTTCTTTATGGTCTAATACTCACATCCATACATGACAACTGGAAGAAACATAGCTTTGACTGTACAGACCTTTGTCAAAAAAGTAACATCTCTGTTTTTTAATATAGTGTCTAGGTTGGTCATAACTTTTCTTCCAAGGAGCAAACCTCTTTTAATTTCATGGCTGCAATCCCCATCCACAGTGATTTTGGAGCCCAAGAAAATAACATCTTACCAAAACCATAAATAATTCAAGAAAGGAAGAAACTCATTTCTCAAAGGCTCACTTTGTGCACGAGTATGTGTTTTAATATACATTCTTTATTTTAATATTAACAATAATGCCTAATTTCCTGAGTGTTTCATATGTGCCAAGCACTTTGCAAAAGCTTTACTTATAACATCATGTTTAATTCCCACATGCCAAGGTAAGCAATTATTCTCCATCACAGACAGAGTTAAACTAAGGTAGCTAAAATGAATTAGTGAAATTTAATATGAATTTAATTAATTTTTAAAGGTGGAATTGGGTAGTTCAGTTTTTCCCTGTGAAACATATACCATATATTTTTAAATATTGTCAGTAAACTTAGAATTTCATTGAGGCCAGCATATAGATTTCAGAAAATATTTTTTTATAAAATGTGAAATAATTGGATTTAGAGAAGTTAATCTAACTTAAGTGTTACACCCTTCATAAGGATAAAGTAAAATGTATACAGTCTAAGTTATCTTTCCAGTTCTTAAATACTTTACGCCACTTGATAAAACATCACTTGCTTATTGTGGATCAGACAGTTTTACAGCTTGATTTAAATTGCACTTGGGACTGATATGAATCAGCTTATTTATGGAGAATCAATCCTAAGATTTATTTGTTCTCTGGAGTGTTGATAAGCAAACACTTTTTTAAAAAAACCTAGAAAATAGCATTTCTATACTTTAAAGAAATACTGGCTAAGTTGATTTATCTATTTTATTAGAGGTTATAAATAACTAAATAGATCAAACTGGTATATATTTGACAGTTCCCATGTTTGTTGATAAAATGAACCTATTTCTCAACAGAATTTTTATAGCTAAATATATAATTGTGCCCTGTGGTGTAACCTAATTATAGATATATCCAAAACCATCACTGGGGCTTTGCTGGTGACTCAGATGATAAAGAATCCTCCTGCAATGCAGGAGACAGGTTTCGATCCCTGAGTTGAGAAGATCCTCTGGGAAAGGAAATGGCAACTAGCCCCAGTCTTCAAACCAGGAAAATCCCACAGACAGAGGTGACTGGCAGGCTAGTAGTCCAGGGGGTCACAAAGAGTCAGACACAACTGAGCTCACAAAAATACATATACATAATGGTTAGAAATGCTGTACTTGTTTTAACATATTTAAGATAAAATAAATAAGCACGACTTTATTTAATTCTTGATTCAAAGATGTTAAATGATTAAACTTTTTCCCAGCAGTGATACCTTGATTAATTCATCCTCTGGGAAGGAGGCTCAGCCTTGTTTATATGAGCTCAACTGTTTTAACTAAAAACATCAATTGGATGATGAAAAAAAAAAATTCTCTCTAAACGAAATGCCAAACATTAACAAACCAGAGGAGACAGCTTTTGTTGCTGTTTGTTTTTTCCTTTCCCTGAAGCCCCTGAAATACCTAGCTGTACGCCAGTAGTCAGTCCAAGCCAGCAGGTTCTGGAGCCCAGACCAGGTACTCATATTTTAAGATTTATTTTATTTATTAAACATTTTGATGGGTCTACTATACAGTAGGCATAGTTCCAAGCTCTTGGCTAATGTTTACTAATTTTATCCTTATGGCAACTGAGAAGAAGGTGATAGTCTTTATATACTCATTTTAAAGAAATTTAGGAATACAAACTTTGAACAACATTCCTAAAATCACAAAGCAAGCAATTGGTGGAGGCTGGACTTAAGTGCTGTGGATAGAATATTTGATCATCATCACCAGTATATGAGGCTGTCTCTCCAGATCTTGGCCAAATGATTTGGTGGCTAGATCCTCCTAAGCACTTAACCTCTCTGAGCTTCAGTCTTTTCATTTGAAAAACAAAACAGTATCTACAGTCAATGACTACTGTGAGTCTGCACATACCAATTTTCATGCTCTCATTCCTATGTATACCTCCCTAGCACAGATCTTCCCAGCAACCTCCTGGAGTTGGTATTGGTTCTATACAATAACACATTATATTCAAAAATATATCCTATTTTGTACTCATCTTACTAGACTCTTAGTAGCATCAGGGTGTGAAAATGTGTCTAACCTACTCTATGTTGTGTCCCTAGTGCCCACAGAGGACCTGGAATGTAAGAGGAATTTAATAAATATAATTTCATGAAAGGATGAATGTACAATTTTCCTACTATTCATAGGATATTTATCAACAACATATTAGCAAATGCATCTTCATCAATAGGCATGCTATAATAAAAGTAGCATTTCCTAGGAAATATTAATAAGATCAAGATTGGGCAAATAGGAATCAAAATGAAAGCACAAAGGCAGTTGACAAATCTTCAAATTATTGATGTACCAAATTGTCTTTTCCCTTTGATGTAAAAGTGTGAATTAAACCAAGAGCACTAAGGCCATGGTTAAAATGATAAACACCAATCAATAAAGCAAAAATAAACCAAAAAATGTAACTGGACTCACAAACCAAGATGTTTAAATGACATTTTTCCAGCAACCTGGTCCTGTCAAATGACCATGAGAACTAAATACCAGAGTCACAAGCCTTGGAGGCTGACCTCACTTGAGGTAGCTGAAGCTGAAGGAAATTTCTACATGTGGTTACCAATTATCTTAGACACCAAGTTCCAACTTAAATTGTATTCAAAAGATAGAGTGGCCCAGTATAGCCACTGCTGATAAATACTCACAACAGCTTCATGTGGCCATATCTGCCACTAGTGGGCTTCTTGCTTCTTGCCTATGACTCTGATTCTAGAACTCAAATTTAGAAGTATATTAAAATTAAATCTTACAGGCAAAATTGTCATAGACCTTATATTTTGTGCTGAGAGATTTTATATGAAGCAGATTGGTTTTCTTATATCTTAGTTTGGGGATTTTATTAATTCACATCCTAGCAAGCTGGGCATATATAAAACAAATCACTGAGCTCTTTGATAGTATAATGACTCACCATTAAAAAAAAAAAAAGAAAGAAAAGTAAAGAAAAATACATGAAATGTTTCTAAAATGAAGAGTCAAACTACAGAAGGAAGCTGATACGCTTTTACAAAATGGGCCTGAGGACAGAAACCAAAGATAAATGTGTATGTTTAAAATTACTTGTGGGCAAGGCTCCCATCTTAAATATTTGAAGTATTCAGGCCTCCAGGCACCTGTTCAAGTTTGTGCTGATTCTCTCCAGGCAGCTGCTTACTTGCCTCTGCTTCAGGCTGGACCTGAACATGGTCCAGGATGTAGCATTGATGAGCAAGTTCAGCTGGTGCTAAATGACAGGTGTTGGCTCCTGATTGCCTTCAGTGGGTAGTGGGGGATATTTCTTAACAGAGGGAAAGGGAGAAGACATCAAACACTTGCTCTTCCAGTTCTATGTTTTAATGTTTGTCCAAATCAATGCTTAATGTTTAAAGAGAGGCATAGACTAGCAAAAGAAATAAGTTAATACCAGGCTTACAGGAAACCTTTTCTTAATGAATGCACACTGGGAGCACAACAAAGAGGTGACATCGCAGGTAAAATTTAGGATATGTTACAAAGTCCATTATCCACAGGGCATGCTCTTATGATCACTAAAGCCTTGAATCCAGGTGGATGGGTTGACTCAATGGTCAAGACAACTGCAAGATCTCACTGCGTCAGCCTCTGGACTACAATCTGGGAGCCACTAACTGACAATGTAGGCATGGAATGCACTTTCTATAAGTATATGAGGCTAACAGAGGTAACTTTACAAGCAACTGGGCACAGAAATGCTCTCAAGTCCATTCTAGAATCCAGTGAGATTTTCTGGGTGACAATAGAGCATATCAACAAATTATACCTTGAATGGTAAATCCATCCTACTGCTTTTTTAATCAAAATAAGCATTAAATCAAAATGAGCAGTAGGCTTGTTTTTATGTTTTCATTTTATATTAAAAGGAATAAAGGTAAGAAGGCTATTTAATTACCCGTAGAAAAAATATGAAATTCAAATTGCAGTAGCTGAGAAAATAAAGTTGTATTGGAACACAGCCACATAGCTATTTGTTTACATACTGTATATGGCTTCTCTTGTGACAGAGTAGTTGTAACATAGAATGTATCATTCACTGAGTATAAATGGTTTGCTACTTAACCTTTTACCAAAATGGTTGCCAATAAACATATAGTATATGGCATTTGATATTGATATAGCCTCTTACCAGCTGGAATCTGTAATTTATTAAGATAACTCTGAGACTCAGTTTGCTCAGCTGTAAGGGGATATTAATATTCATTTCAGGGTTCTTGGGCATATTACATGAGATAAGGTGTGAGAAAGTACCTAACATAATGGCAGTAAATGGTTACTATTTTTATCCATAATATAATAAGAAAGATAATAAACATTATATTTCCTGATCTCTATGTTATGATCCTGAACAATGTGAGAGGCCACCAGTCTCCCTACAATTCCAGGCTATTTGAGAGTATATTGGATGTTTTCTCAGTCAGGGATCCGTTCCATAGCAAAATTCCATAGACTAATGACTTAAAAGGGTTTCCCAGGTGGCCCAGTGGTAAAGAATCCTCCTGCCAATGCAGAAGATGCAGGAGATGTGGGTTCAATCCCAGGGTTGGGAAGATTCCCTGGAGTAGGAAATGCCAACCATCATGAGTATTCTTGCCAGGTCAATGCCATGAAAAGAGGAGCCTGGTGGGCTATTGTCCATGGGGTTGCAAAGAGTGGGACACAACTGAGTGACTGAGCATGCAGATGGCTTAAAAACAGAAATGCATTTCTCATAGTTCTGCTGGCAAGGAAGCTCAGTGGTTTGAACCCCACATGGTCAGGTTCTAAGGCAACCTCTCTTCTTGGCTTGCGGTTTCTAAGGATACTTCTCTTCTTGGCTTCTTTACTTATTGTGTTCTCACATGGTAAAAAAAGAAAGGCAGAGAATGAGAAGACTCTGGTGTTTCTTCTTCTTTTAAGGGAAATTCTCCCATCATGGGGCTTCATCATCATTAGCTCATCAAACCTACTTACCTCTCAAAAATTCCACCTCCAAATACCATCACTTTGGAGATTAGGGTTTCAGCATATGAATTTGGGGTGAGAGACATTAAATCCAAAACAGATATTGAATCTCTGGCAGCTGTTTCACTATTTTTTCAGTGTGTAGCAATGTTCGATTCAAAATCAGCTTTAGGAAAGAATCCTTGTTAGTCTTAACCAGTGGGGCCCTGTTGCCAATAAGAGAGGGATTTTTTTTAATTTATCTCAGTGACTATAAAGTGTCATTACATTGACTGACTGACAGCAAATGTGTGTGTATGTGGGCACGCGCTAAGTTGCTTCAGTTGTGCCTGACTCTTTGCAACCCTATGGACTGTAGCCCACCAGGCTCCTCTGTCCATAGGATTCTCTATGCAAGAATACTAGAGTGCATTGCCATTTCCTCCTCCAGGGGATTTTCCTGACCCAGCAATTGAACCCGCATCTCTTATAGCTACTGCATTGGCAGGTGGGTTCTTTACCTCTACCACCACCTGGGAAGCCCAATATATACATATAATTAAACAAAAAAATCACACCCCAAAACTTAGCATCACCACTTATGAATATCACCCCTCTCCTAGAGAGACCAGGGAACAGATGTAAAGCCTAAAACTTCTATAGAATTTTACAAACATTGTTCCATGATCAGGCAATCCAGCTCAAGGTAAGAAGTGATAGGAGAGCCAAGACACAAGAGTCAGAGAACAAAGAATACGTTAAGCCAGCCATACATCTCATGTTTCCTACCTGTGAGCTTCTCAGTCCTTTAGAGCTGAAGTCACTTTGAGTTAGATTTCTTGAATTTCACCAACAATGTAAACTAATTACTGCAACTGGTACCTGCTTGTAGATTCAACTTGAAAGCCGACCTACCTGTATCACTCAGGTGTCCAGTAGAGAATCAGAGTACAGTGACTCATCAATTTACTATAATTTTATATGTTGGGATCCATTTACACCTTATAAAATATCTCATATACATTGCTCAATAAATTTCACTTTGTACTTAGTGCCACTGTGTTCAAAGCACTGTGCTCAAGCTGGGGGAGATGCTAAGATGAATCAAGCACATTACTAGACCTCAAGGACTTAAGGACCTTGTGGAGAAGAGCAACATATAAACTACATGAGAAATTAAAATAGGAGGTGAAACAAAATGAGACACATGTTCAACACAGCATTAGAGCCAGGGACTAGAGTTACTGCCCCCATTAGATACTCACAACTGCTCTGCCAGGGAGACTGAACAGATGTTTTTATCCCCATTGTTACAGATTAGAAGATTCTGAAAGGTCCAGTGTGACTTGGGTAATTAGTTCTACATTAATTGTGCTCAGTGATTTTGGCTCAAAGCCCAATGTTCTTTTCATTCTTCCATGAAATTTCTTAAAAATAATAGCAATATTGTAGATAAAAGGCTATTGTGTATTAAACATTTCATAAAGGGCTGACATATAGCAACCTTACATACACTGTCAAGGAATAAAATGTGAAATGTATAAGATAATGTGAGAGCACTCTGAGCAACCTAAGGTCACCTGTTCCAGTTAAGGAGAAACTACCACTCAGCTCATTACTGGTTGATATTATGAGAATTTTCTACATTTTAAGAGATTCATCATCTAAAGTGTATATGGAATTTAAAAGGCATTTTCACATTTTAATCAAGTCCTATCAATTCTACCTACGAAATACATATTGAACTTGTCTACTTCCCTCCATCTCTCTGCAATAGCTTCCTAAATAGATTCCAGTGGTATGCCTTTCTTATACACCTTCCAAACAATGGTCAGAGTGATTCATTAAAAAATAAAGGCTATCATCTCTTTATATACCCTAAATACTCATCGATCAGGATTTAACATGGAAGCCCAGACATCCTGGGTATTATAGGAATAATTGGCCTATTTTAAAGATTAGACCTTACATAAATATAGGAAGAAGTGGCTATGTAAACAGACAGAAACTGAAACTAAAAAAAAAAAACGAAAAGAGTCATTGACTCATCACCTAATGCACTGTCTGTGTGTTAAAATAGGTCTATATGTATGTATATACAGACAAGGAGAAGGGGGTGACAGAGGATGAGATGGTTGGATAGCATCACCCACTCAATGGACATGAGTTTGAGCAAACTCTGGGAGTGGAGGACAGGAAAGCCTTGTGTACTGCTAGCAGCCCATTGGGTCTCAAAGAGTCAGATATGACTTAGTGACTGAACAATAGACAGATATATAGATGCATGTTTTTCAATAACTACCTTTATTTTTATATGGAGTCCTGTTATATAATTCATCATATTTTGTATATATGTAAATTTATTAAGATTAATAAGTGTATAGGTTTAGCTACACTTATGGGTATATATCAATGTCTGTATAAGAAGGTTTAAATCTGATATCAGATAGAATTCTGACCCTGGCACACTGGATAAAGCAGTATCTCCACACAGCTTATTTCTAGCTGGAGAATTACATTTTAAATGTGAAAACAAAGGACCAGGTCACCCATGATTTTACCAAGATACATCATAGAGATGATTTTTATTCAAAGACCAATATTTCAAACTAGGAAGCTTATATCAGACAGTTAACAAATCAAGTTATTTTAAGACCCAAAACACCATCCCTGAAGAAGGACATGGCAACCCACTCCAGTATTCTTGCCTCGAAAATCCTGTGGACAGAGGAGCCTGGTGGGCTACAGTTCATGGAATCATAAAGAGTCAGACACAACTGAGCGACTGAGCACAAAGCACTTGCTAAGAACATTTTTACTATTCAGGATTTAAATTTCTCTTGTTCACAAGGTACAGACTCACACCATCTACCTGCATGTGTTCGGTCTTCATGGACAACGTGATCTCATGGGTTTTTGTACATTTTACTTCCAGATATTATGAAGAGTAAAAAATTTCACCTAACTGTCTCACAGGATCCCTGGGACTCTGAAACATTTTTAAAGACTTGAAAGGACTATGAGGCAGTCTGTGGAACAAGTGGATGTGATGGAAAACCACATTACTCAGAGATGACTTTTTTTTTAATTTTTTTATTTTTTAATTGTTTTTGCCATACATTGTCATGATATCATCATGGGTTTACATATGCTTCCCCTCCGGAACCCCCCTCCCTCTTCCCTCCCCCCCCACCCTGGAAATCTCGCTGCACCAGCCCCAAGTATCAATCCTGGGCTGGCGATTGATTAGACATATGAAAATTAACATGCTTCAATGCCCTTTAAGTGAAAGTCGCTCAGTCGTGTCCGACTCTTTGCAACCCCATGGACTAAACAAGTAGTCCATGGAATTCTCCAGGCAAGAATACTGGAGTTGGTAGCCTTTCCTTTCTCCAGGGGATCTTCCGGACCCAGGGATTGAACCCAAGTCTCCCTCATTGCAGGTGGATTTCTTACCAGCTGAGCCACAAGGGAAGCATAAGAATAGTAGAGTGGGTATCCTATCTCTTTGCCAGTGGATCTTCCCAACTCAGGAATCCAATGGGGGTCTCCTGCATTGCAGGTGGATTCTTTACCAACTGAGCTATCAGGGAAGCCCAGTCTTAGAGAATTCCATTTTTTCTGCATTTACTCTCACAGTGCCTGATACAAAGCATGTACATGATTATATATTTGTTGAATAAATGGTTGAATGGGATGAATGAAAATAAATCCACGTTATATTATGGCTATGTGATTCTCTAGAATTTGGGACTTTACTCTGTGGTGGGGCCAAACAATAGTAGTATTTAACACCAAAGTGCTTTCTCTTTTTCACTCCATGCAGCGCTAATCCAAAAAGCAGAATTAGGTTGCTAGCACTGACCATGAGCACCAAATATGTACAAGGCATGGAGACACACTAACCATTCTGTCTGCTCAGATGGCATACCTATTCAATACCTGGGGTTAGTCAACTCTTTGTTATATATTGTAGTTCTTCACATTCTAGACTCTTGATCTAGATCTTGAGGTTAAAATTTTTTTAACCAACAGAAACATTGTCAAGCCCAACAAGTCTCAGCATGATCATTTTTCATGATGTTGTGCTCTCATGCACACATTGGTGGTGGGTGTTACCTTGATCTAGTATTTTGTCCATTAAACCAAACCTGAAATGCACAATAACATAACAGGCAAACTTCAAGCAAAGATATTTTTTCTCAGTACTTTTCCATGGAGAAATTTAAGAGAGCTGATCAAAGGTCCCTTTCCATGGGTGAGGACTAAATCAAATTCTCAGCTTGTCCTGTTCCTTATAAGAAACAGAAAACATATCTAAGAGGTCTAATGTTTGTAGACATTAGATTACATACATGTCAAATTTTTTAATTGATTATAACTCATTTCAAAACAACACAGGAATTTATCTACAACTAAAAGATGGTGACTGCAGCCATGATATTAAAAGATGCTTGCTCCTTGGAAGAAAATTATGACCAACCTAGATGCAAAAGCAGAGACATTTTGCCAACAAAAGTCTGTCTAGTCAAAGCTATGGTTTTTCCAGTAGTCATGTATGGATGTGAGAGTTGACTATAAAGAAAGCTGAGCGCAGAAGAATTGATGCTTTTGAACTGTGGTGTTGGAGAAGACTCTTGAGAGTCCCTTGGACTGCATGGAGATCCAACCAGTCCATCCTAAAGGAAATCAGTCCTGAATATTCATTGGAAGAACTGATGCTGAAGCTGAAACGCTAATACTTTGGCCACCTGATGCAAAGAACTGACTCACTGGAAAAGACCCTGATGCTGGGAAGGATTGGGGGCTGGAGGAGAAGGGGAAGACAGAGGATGAGATGGCTGGATGGCATCATCGACTCGATGAACATGAGTTTAAGTAAACTCAGGGAGTTCGGAATGGACAGGTAGGCCTGAGGTGCTGCAGTCTGTGGGGTTGCAAAGAGTTAGACATGACTGAGCAACTGAACTGAACCGAAATAACTGGTGCTGTACATTTTGAATGCAAAGTAGAAAGAAAGAATGACAATCCTACAGATAATGTGGATAGCAGAGCAAAACTTGTGTGTGCCTATCAAGGTGTGTAACTGCTTCAGCTTCTTTCTCTTCTTGACGTATTTAAAACCAAGTCAACATAAGAATGTTACATGGTTTGTGTGTAAGTGGCTTCAGTTGTGTCTGACTTTGCGACCCCATGGACTGTAGTCCACCAGGCTCCTCTGTCCTTGGGATTTTCCAGGCAAGAATACTGGAGTGGGTTACCATGCTCTCCTCCAGTGAATCTTCCTGACCCTGGGATCAAACTCACATCTGTTATGTCTCCTGCATTAGCAGGTGGTTCTTTACCACTAGTATCACCTGGGTTACTAAAGTACAAATATAGAAAATAAAATGTAACACAGGACATATGAATCTTTTCTTACTGATTCTATAAGACTGTCTATTCAACTTGTCTCCATAAGCATTACTGGACAAACTTGGTTTTAAAATATCAGGAAAGCAGAATTTATATTTCCTATTTCTATATTAGTCATTTCACCTAGATTATAGTTCTTTATATGTCATTACACCTCTAAGTATCTTTAGGTTTGCCATTTTTTTTCCCTGTGATACTGGCAAGTATTATCATGCTTGTTTTCTGAGTCTTAATAATTTTTTTCTAAATCACTGAGATCTTCAATTTTATCCTTTAAGCAACATTACAACTCTTCACTTGTCTATATTGTTTTTCCAATTTTAAATTTGTTTAAATCTTTCCTCCTTTATTATTTCTTCTCTTTCTTCCTCTTTCTCACTCTCTTTTTCCTTCTGTAATTTTTTTCCCTCTATTCTCATCCTCATCTTTCTTCTTTCTCCTGCACAGGTCAATTCTGCATAGATTCTGTATAGATAAATGGCTAATTTATCTCTTTTAATCTCATTCCCCCACCCCATTTTTTCCTACACATATTAGTCTCCAGCCTTAAACTTGTCATTTTCAATTCAGAGACTTCACATTTGCTCTTTGTCTGGCCTAGAATGCTCTTTTCCCAATCTTTCTTTCTCCCTTCAAATCTATCATATATAGCTATGGACTGTGCACCACACAATTCCATGGGTAGCACTCATTAAACTATTATGTGACTGATTTCCCCAGTTTTGCAACATGGTGGTCTGATTTCTATCCCAAGGAACTCAGCTTATATATCTTTAAAAAGGCCTTTTCTCACAATCATATCTGAAGTCTCTCTACCTATCCCATTCAATCTGGTAACTCTTAATCTCACCCTGTTGGTTTCTTTCATAACACTATGGGAATCAGTAATTATTCTGCATATTTATTTATTGCATATTAATCATATCTATTCTCTAGACCAAAGTTTCTTGAGTTTTGTGATATCCTGTGCCTTGGTCTAGGTCGTATTGTGTAATACCTGTTATATCTTTAACTATGCCTGGCACATACAAGGCCCTTTATAAATCAGTGTTGAATGAAGAAAAAAATGAATTATCTAGTGAATACAATTTCCTTGAATATATTCATTTTTATTTCTCATTACAATTAGGTGGAATAAAAACCAGTCTCAAAATAATGATCTCGCCATCCATCTTGTGTAATACATCATTTCTTTGGTTTCATGAATCTATCCTTTTTTGTAGGTGTTTGATTAAAATTTAATTGTGCTTATAAAATATAACTTATCAACTAACATTGCTTTAACATTTTTGTTGATGTGCAAATATGTTTGATGATGGCAAGATGAAAGTGAAACTTGTGTGGAGGTTGGTCTAGGGTGGTCAGTGAGGAAGGAAGCAGAAGAAAGTTTATTAATGGAGCAATAGAAAAGCCCCACAGCGATTTTCTATCTATTTTGTAATTCTAACCAAGCCTGCCTGGCTCTTCACTGCTGAATGGGTAATGAGACTGAAAGTGACACCCATAGTGCCCTAGACTATATCACTTCTTCCCAGCTGATTTCAGTGCAGTGATGGTGGATATTTCCCTGCACTTTGCAGTTTTCTGATAAGAGATCTTCTGTTTTTCTTTCTGATGTCTTAAAAGGCCATTCATCCAAGCATAGAAGCAACCCACCGGTGGAGGAAAGGACAGGGGAATCAATACCCTTGGGAACAATTTCTAACTATGGAGGGGTGGGATTTTGTCACTAAATATTCTAGTCTCACTCTCTTTCGTGGGACATATCTGAAGCAGTTTGTACATTAGTTAGTACTCATGGTTACCCAGAAGCCATTGCTGCACTTGGCATTGGGTTTATTTTTCCTGATCTCACTCCCCCAACTCTCTCTAGTGAGTTGTAGAATTATCCTCTGAAATAAAACACCTGTATACAAATATTTCTCTTAGCAACTACTTTTGCACGTGTGTGTGCTAAGTCATTTCAGCAATGCTGTGGACTGTAACCCACCAGCCTCCTCTGTCTATGGGATTTCTCAGGCAAGAATACTGGAATGGGGTTGCCATTCCCTTCTCCAAAGGATCTTCCTGACCTAGGGATTGAACCCGAGTCTCCTTTGTTTCCCACAACTACTTTTGGGAGGCCCCAAATAGGTAGAAGCCATTAAATTGTGTCCCCTCTTATTTAATCTGTACCTCATCCATCCTCTTCACAAGAAACTTTGTCACAGTTCTGTATTATTGCTATGTAATAAATTCAGAAAATGCCTAAAGTAAAATAAAAGTAATTGGAGAAAGAGTTAGTCTCTTTAAAAACTGTGCACCCAAAGGTTTAGCATTCTTATCTAAGTAACATTGCTTGTTTTAACCTAGACCATCTTATTTTATGGGCTTCCCTAGTGGATCAGCTGGTGAAGAATCCACCTGCAATGCAGGAGTCCTGGGTTCAATCCCTGGGTTGGGAAGATCCCCTAGAGAAGGGAACAGCTACCCACTTTGGTATTCTGGCCTGGAGAATTTGTCCATGGGGTCACAAAAAGTCGGACGTGACAGAGCATGTTTCACTTTATCTCATTTTATACATATAAAAATCACGACGTTTATCTCTTTCTAACTCTTACAAATGAGATATTGAATAAGATTAAAGAAAAAAGAAACAACATAAGACACACAAGGACTTAAATTCATATCCAGGCTTCAGCATATACTACTTTTCAAAATAGGGAAATCATTCTTCACCTCTCCAGACATACTAAATTGGTAATTGTAATATGCATCTTACAGGTTAATTTTAGTGATCAACTGTAAAGCATACCTCTCTACACTAGCCTTTCATGCTTCAGTTAAAAGAAAAAAAAATTGTAGCTAACTACTTTATATGGCTAATATACTAACATGGAAAAAAATCTGCAAAATGTATATATAAAGAAAAAATTATATGTTTTAGATATATGTCCCATATGCATCATACGTACCACATGTATAGGTGCCAAATATATATATGCATGCATACGTGTGTATACATGTATGTATATGGTACATATACATATATGCATATGTAGATATATACACATGTGTCATATGTATCATATGTACCATGTGTATCATATATACCATATGATAGTACAGACTGATATATATTTAAAACAAACCCACATGACTTTAAAACTGTACATATTAATATGCATATACATACCTAAGCATGTATTTTATATATGGAAATATGAAAGAATATGTAAATATGCTGAAAAAATTCTGAAAGATGCATATGAATTTGTGGGTGAAACACTGAAGTGGATTTCACATTTTATGCTATATACTTCCCCAACTTCTCTCCTTCATGATAGTAAGAATACTTATTCATGTATTTCTTGTGTAATAAACATTAAATAGACCACATATTAATATTTTCCATTCTTATTTTATATATGGAACTTTTCTTATGCAAAATTTTACAGAAAATATTTTAATATGGAAACAAACAAAAAGCAGTATTTTTTGCTATGAAATAATAGTGCTTAGGCCATGATAACATTCCAAAAATATTAATTGAGTATGTTAAGGAGTAAGTAAATAAATGATTGACCAATTATTATCACTAAAGCTCCAGTCTCTAAAGTGTACCTACCGTCATTATAGTTGTTCAGCAACATAAAATCCAATACAATCTGAAAGCTGAAAATAAACAACTTGAATGAGGTTCCTAGAAACTCACTGTTACTTGCTATTTAATTTCTAACAGTACTTTTCTAGGGTTGTTGTTATGACTGGAAATGGTCATGGAATGGTGTGTAATCAATAGAAGTTGGAGAGATGAGTTGGTTTTACAGAAGCATTTTTTTTAATTTAAATATTAGTATTGTTTTCATCCAGATGGATGTTTACTAAATTTATTCTGATAATCATCTCATGATGTATGTGATATATGTAAGTCAAATCATTATGCTTCAGACTTTAAACTTACAGTACTGCATGACATTTATTATCTCAATAAAACTGGATGAAAATTGATAGCTACAAGAAACAACACTAACAAATCCATTCCTAGTAGAAAATGATCACACAACACACAATGTAATACAAAATATATTTGCATTGAGTTAAATAATAAATATGGGCTTCCCTGGTGGTTCAGATAGTAAAGAATCTGCCTGCAATGAAGGAGACCCAGGTTTAATCCCCTGAACAAGGAAATGGCTACCCACTCCAGTTATTCTTGCCTGGAAAATTCCATGGACAGAGGAGTCTAGTGAACTACAGTCCATGGACTCACAAAAAGAGTCAGAGACGACTGAACGACTAACACAAAAAATCAATATAAAGTTAAAATGTATTATTTTAATCCATATGATCATAACACTATTCAGAATAACAGATTCATTTTATTTTTTTTAATTCTTTGTTATTATTTTTATTATTGTTATTGTTAAATAAAGTGTTATTATCATGAAAGTGATATTTGTGATTAGAAACTCTGCTTAGGCATGCAGCCACTCCTGCTTAGTTAGATAAAACTCAGTTTTATATATCTAAGTGTTCAAATTCCTGGCTCACTGTTAGACTAATGTTGCTGCTTATCTATTACCATCACTCTTCTCTTCTTAACATATTCAATCTTTACTCTCTGCAAAACAGTAATGGCAAAATTTAATGTACATGGCAGTGCCAGAAATGCTATTCAGAATCTCATGAGGAAACACATCAGATAGCTCTCTGAAATCATTGATCATTTGAATAGAAAATGGTGAATGGCAGAGCCAAAGGTTGAATAAAAGACATTTGGCTCCAGGGCCAGTAAATATTAAGTAATACTTAAGTAAGTATTCTTCAAATAAGATAAAGCTTAAAATATTCCATGAGAATCTACTGTATTACAGTACTTCTTGTTCCAGAAGTAACCAGTCTTGGTATATTTTTTTGCAATACAATTCTTGAAATGGATACTGGTGGTGCTATAGACTCTGGTGTTCAGTTAAATTGAAAAATTGATCTCAGAGGAAGAAATACAACCCTATGAAATATTATGCCTAACTTCTTTTTTTTTTCCCCATGTGATGAATTAGAAGTTTGGGGAGGTGAGATAAATTGCCCAATGTCACACACCTTGTAATCAATGGAGTTGTAATTTGACTTAGGCAACCTAACTATTTTCCAATCATAGTAATTGTGTCTATTTGGTTTGGTCTCTCAGTCATGTCTGACTCTGAAACACCATGGACTATAGCCTACCAGACTCCCCTGTCCATGGGATTTCCCAGGCAAGAATACTGGAGTGGGTTGCCATTTACTTCTCCAGGGGATGTTCCCAACCCAGCATCCAACCCAGGTCTCCTACAATACAGGAGGATTCTTTATCATCTCAGCCACCACAGAAGCCCATATCTGTGTTCATATCTATATGCAAATTATGACACTAGAATTAACTAATATATATGCATTAATTTTAGTATATTTTTAACTACTTTCTAACTTCTCACTTGGCTATCATTAAATTGCAGTTGACCAAGTAAGCATTTAATTTGAGGGCCATAGCTATCTGTTGTAGGAAATGTAAGGATGGATTTAGGATTATAAAAATGGAGTGGATCTGGATAAGTGGAAAATCAATAGAGAGATGTTTGGACAAAGGGCACTGAACACCTTGGTTTATATATGGAAGATTTATTTATGGTTGGCAGTTAAATAAAAGTGATGCTATTACCATTGCAATAGGTAAATGTTACTGGATGTTTACTTTGTGCCAGACATTGTATATATATATATATATATATATATATATATATATATATATATATATATACACACATACATATACATATATATATATATAAAACACATATATATGTTATATAAATTACTTAATGTTCATCTAACAAGTTAACTATCAAGGGCATAAAGATGTGATTTATCCAAGACACATAGCTGGCAAATTTCAGAGGAATGGCTTGAGTCTAGTCATGACTAATTCCAAACTTGATCTTGCCAAGCTTTTGCAAAACTATGGGAGAAATATCGATAACCTCAGATATGCAGATGACACCACCTTTATGGCAGAAAGTGAAGAAGAACTAAAAAGTCTCTTGAAGAAAGTGAAAGAGGAGAGTGAAAAAGTTGTCTTAAAGCTCAACATTCAGAAAACTAAAATCATGGCATCTGGTCTCATCACTTAATGACAGATAGATGGGGAAACAGTGCCTGACTATTTTGGGGGGCTCCAAAATCACTGCAGATGGTGATTGTAGCTGTGAAATTAAAAGATGCTTACTCCTTAGAAGGAAAGTTATGATCAACCTAGACAGCATATTAAAAAGCAGAGACATTACTTTATCCACAAATGTCCATCTAGTCAGGTATGGATGTGAGAGTTGAACTATAAAGAAATCTGAGTGCCGAAGAATTGATGCTTTTGAACTGTGGTGTTGGATAAGACTCTTAAGAGTCCCTTGGACTGCAAGGAGATCCAACCAGTCCATCTTAAAGGAGATCAGTCGTAGGTGTTCATTGGAAGGACTGATGTTGAAGCTGAAACTCCAATACTTTGGCCACCTGATGCAAAGAGCTGACTCATTTGAAAAGACTCTAATGCTGGGAAGGATTGAGGGCGGGAGGAGAAGGGGAGGACAGAGAATGAGACAGCTGGATGGCATCACTGACTCAATGGACATGAGTCTAGTTAAACTCCGCGAGTTGGTGATGGACAGGGAGGCATGGCATGCTGCGTTTCAAGGGGTCGCAAAGAGTTGGACATGACTGAGTGACTGGACTGAACTGAACTGATGGAAAATTAGAAGCAAAAGAAGAGTTAATAATCAGAGCTTTTTTTCTGCTGATTTTGAAAAGATGGCTGTCAGTAAAATAGGCACATCACAGTCTTCTCACTCAATTTCAATTCAAAGCTGTTTCCTGGGTTTGTGCCCAGGAATCAGGAGAGATTACAATACAGGATGTGAACTAGATTGAGAAGCCTCTAACTAGACAAGACTGCTTAACACCTCAATACCTACTACGCCTGTAATGGTGCTAAAATCATATAATTACAGCACTCTAATTGAGAACAATCTGTTTCCGTTAAGAAGCTTGACTCTGAGGATTTAACACAATGTATTCACAGTGTGTCTGAAGACATGGGAATGGGCACATTTCTTTAATAATTTGACCTTGCTGTTAGGATGAGTTTTTAGTGAAATGAACCCTCAAGCCCTAAACTCAGGTAATGTATTTTTAATCTGCATTTTTCTTAGATTTCTTGGTATATCTGTTGCAGCTCATAATAGACTCCATCTTGTGTTGCTAGACTTATTTACCTGACATACCTCTCCTCCAACACTTACAGGCAGAACCATAATCTTTATCACCTTCCTACAAGTGGCATTTTCCATGACACACCTTCCAGATAGAAGATCAGTTATGGAATTATCTGTTCAATGTGTCCGTTTATTCACTTAGTTTCTAATGAAAAGCAAAAAACCTCAACAATGACCAGTGCCTTTATTTCTTTTAATACTCTTCAGATTTGTATCTACTTTCAAAGTGTCCACAAAATGACATCAGTATGTCATGGGGCCAAGTCTACTCTTGTGAATCTTCAAGGTAAAGGACCCAAAGTATGACACAGAAAATCTTTTTATGATTTCTGTGTTTTTCATGTTACTTGGATTCTTGGACTTTAACTTTCCGGAAACGTATGCTTAGATGTCTGAAAATCTTCCTAATTGGAAAAGTTGAAGAGTAAGTTTTGGAATTTTCCCTTGAAATCCTGTCATGCCCATGTTCAAGTTGACCTTTTCATGTGGTACACACACGATGAGGCTTTGCCAGAATGAAAAAAGAGAAAAAGCATGCATGAATCTCACTATTATTAAATCCTTTGAACTTTCACTTGTATGGCTATGTTGTCCTCGGTTAAGGAAAAATGTTTTCCCACAAATGCTTAGGACATCTAATTTAAACTACCTTCTTTGAAAATGAATAAATAAAATCAATTGCAGAACAGCTGGAATAAATATCACATATCATATAAGTCATGTATATATGTGTGTGAGACTGCAGGTACACCATGGTGTAAGAATAGCAGGAGGTATAACATATATGAGCAACATTAAGGCTCATAGTCTTGTCATTAAAGTGAAAGTGGTCCAGTCGTGTCTGACTATTTGTGACCCCATACAGTCCATGGAATTCTCTAGGCCAGAATACTAGACTGGGTAGCCATTGCAATCTCCAGGGGATCTTCCCAACCCAGGGATCGAACAAAGGTCTCCTGCATTACAGGTGGCTTCTTTACAAACTATCAGGAAAGCCCTTTGTCATTAAAATCGTTAATATTTTAAAAGAGAATTGAAAATATATTTTAACTAAGAGGTATTTAGATATTAAAGAAATATATACTGTCATTATATTATTAAATTATAATTTTAAAATTAACTAAGGAGTTTGTGTAAGCAATACAGCACAAAGTTTTAATAAATTAAAGACTGTAAAACTTCAAGAGTGTAAAGTTCCATTATCAACATCCTCCTCTCACTCCCTCCTACCTAATTAATCTCTATCCTTGAGGAAAACATTAGTACCAATTTTGGACTTGAACTTGCAGAGATTTTTCTTCTTAATTAAAATTGGTTTCTGTTAGTACACTATAGACCAATCTATTTTATATTGTTTAAATCTTTTATAATATTTCATGATATTGGTGTTACATTTCAGTTAATTTTTTTTGATGAATTCTCTACTGGAATGAGAGGCTTCGCTGGTAGTTCAGCAGTAAAGAAACTGCCTGCAGTACAGGAGATGTGGGTTCAATCCCTGGGTCAAAAAGATCTCCTGGAGAAGGAAATGGCAGCTCACTCCAGTATTTTTGCCTGGGATATCCCAAGGACAGAGGAGCCTGTTGGCTACAGCTCATGGGGTAGCAAAAGATTCAGACATGATTAAACAGCAAGAGCAGCAGCAGATACTGTAATGAAGTTCAGAGCTTCTGCAATATTATTTCATATCTCCTTCTACAGTGCAACTCAAAGTATGGACTGATGTTTTGACCTTCTATAAATTATTATTACTGATCTATAAAAGTATGCAAATTGAACATCAGTATTAAGAAACTTTAATAGCGAATTGATAATGTTGCAGTAACTAAGTTCAGTTTAGTTGTTCAGTCATGTCAAGCTCTTTGCAACCCCATGGACTGTAGCACACCAGGCTTCCCTGTCCATCACCAACTCCTGGAGCTTGCTCAAACTCATGTCCATCGAGTCGGTGATACCATCCAACCATCTTATCCTCTGCCGTCCCCTTCTCCTCCTGCCTTCAATCTTTCCCAGCATCAGGGTCTTTTCCAAGGAGTCAACTCTGCATCAGGTAGCCAAAGTATTGGAATTTCCATTTCAGTATCAGTCCTTCCAGTGAATATTCAGGAATGATTTCCTTTAGGATGAACGGGTTTGATTTCCTTGCAGTCCAAGGGATGCTCAAGAGTCTTTTCTAACACCACAACACTCTTCAACTCCAAAAGCATCAATTCTTCAGCACTCAGCTTTCTTTATAGTCCAACTCTCACATCCATACATGACTATTAGAAAAACCATAACTTTAACCAGATGGACCTTTGTCAACAAAGTAATGTCTCTGCTTTTTAATATGTTGTATAAGTTGGTCATAGCTTTTCTTCCAAGGAACAAGTGTCTTTTAATTTCATGGCTGCAGTCATCATCTGCAATAATTTTGGAGCCCACAAAAATAAAGTATCTCACTGTTTCCCTATCTGTTTGCCATGAAATGATGAGACCAGATGTCATGATCTTCATTTTTTGAATGTTGAGTCAGCTTTTTCACTTATACCCATTGTACTTCACAAAATTATTAGCCTAAAACAGATGGCAGAGGCAGGGAAGCTCTACTAGTGAGAATTTGAGAAATGTAGCACTTGGGTCAGTCTCCAAAATAATGAATAATATAATGTGAGCATTAAATAAATATAAATTGAATGAATAAGTGTGTGTCTTCTTTTTCCAGTTTTACTGAAGTATTATTTACAAATAAAAATTCAATATGTTTAAGTTATGCAACATGATATTTTGACATATAGACATTATAAAATTATTACCATAATCAAGTTAATTAACATATCTATCACTTCATTTATTTACTGTGTGTATGAGATTTACTCTCAAAGTAAATTTCAAGTACACACTATATTAATATTAACTAATTCACCATACTACACACACCCTAATGTCATCAGCAACTCCACCCTTAAGGTGTTGTTTTAAGACTCCTCATCAAATCCTCCTGGGTTGGAACACATAATTTCTCAAGGAAGGAACCAACTGTGTTCTCCTTTGCTTGGTAAAGCTATCTTTTTCTACCTCACTCAAAACTCTGTCTCCAAGATTGAGTTTTGCACCAGTGCATAGAGAAGCCGAATTTTCAGCATCAGAAATAAAAGCGACATTTAATTTCCAGATCCAGAGTCTTGTCAAGAATCCTTTAAAAAAATATATGTTCAAGTTGTCATTCTCACTTTTTTGATGTTTTTTTCTGCTTTATTTTTCATCTTTCCCTCCTTTTTTTCTCCCTTTATTTCACTTTCCTTCATTTCTTGGACGATTCATCTACATTTTTATCTCTCTTGCATCACAGGTGAGAAATGGAGCATCGCCTACTGTATCAGGAAATATAGGATGTCACAGTCATCAGCGATGACAGCCACCACTGGATAGTGAGCTGGTAAGCCCTAAGGGAACTCAAGATATGAAAACTCAGAATACATGTCCCAGATAGCTGAAAAGTGTGTTAGTCTCTCAGTCCTGTCTGACTCTTAGCGACCCCATGGACTGTAGCCTGCCAGGCTCCTGTCCATGGAATTCTCCAGGCAAGAATACTGAAGTGGGTTGCCATTTCCTTCTCCAGAGGATCTTCCTGACCCCGGGATCAAACCCAGGTTTCCTGCATTGCAGGTATTTCTTTACTGTCTGAACCACCAAGGGAGGTACATATCAAAAGAATGATTTCACTGAGCACAGATTCACATCTTTCTATGCATAGAAAACTACTAAATTCTTTAACCTGGTCTATCTGGTTTTCTTTAATTAACAATAATCTTTTGACATTCAGACTATCTGCCCTTTGTTATAAAACTCTTGAATAACCTGACTTCTATTCACAACTTCTTGGAGGAGTTTTCTCAGGGTTACTTGAGATGTTGCCTCCTGGACTTGAAGTCCTAAAAATTTCTGCCAAATAAACGCAACTCTCAGTTTTACGTTATGAATAATTTTTTAGTCAACTTAGGACAAATGGAAAAGTAGAGTGTTGTCCCAAGAGATGAAGAGAAATACAGGACCTGATGTCAGTGGACCTTCTAACACATCAAAGAAGCTCTAATTTGCCACCTTTTTCTTCTCTCATCAGTTTAAGCAATTGAAGATGAGAAGATACAGGAATCCAGTAAAGGATAAGCTTTCTCACTAGATATGTGGAGTTTAATAACTCAAAAATGCATGGATTTTGAAGTATTTGGTGGGCCTGAGTGTGGCTTTGGTCTGATATTAAGTTGAGGCTTTCTATTACCTCCCTAACAGTTCTACACATTCAACTATTTTTCAAACACTTTGCCAGCCCCAAGAAGGATGACAATTTGGTGCACAAACCCAGCTGCAAACAGATAGAAAGCATTATAGACTGTGCCTCTCTCAACCCATCTGCCATTGAAAACCAGACCCTCAGCCTTCACTCCTCCTCACCATAAGGGAGCAAGGAACCACTAGCCTTTTCAATCCAGCCCTGAAACAGAGAAAGGAATAGAGGATGACCCAGTCTCACCTTGGAGGTGTTCGTGAATAAGCTATTCTATCCACTCTGAGTTAAGTAAAGGGAAAATGTTCCTCTTCAGAATTTCTGAGAAAATCAAGGTGGTGACAGAATGCTTCTCTCTTTTTTTTTTTTTAATTTTTTTAAATTGTATTTTACTTTTTATTTTTTTATTGTTTTTGCCATACATTGTCATGATATCACCATGGGTTTACATATGCCTCCCCTCCGGAACCCCCCTCCCTCTTCCCTCCCCCCTCCCCTGGGGAAATCTCGCTGCACCAGCCCCGAGCATCAATCCTGGGCTGACGATTGATTAGACACATGACAATTAACATGCTTCAATGCCCTTCTCCCATATCATCCCACCCTTACCCTCATCCACAAAGTCCACGAGTCTATTCTATACATCTGCATTCCTTTTGCTGTCTCGCATGTTGGGTTCTCGTTACCGTCTTTCTAAATTCCATATATATACTGTATTGTTGTTTTTGCTTCTAGCTTACTTCACTCTGGCTAATGGGCTCCAATTTCGTCCATCTGAGTAGAATTGCTTCAAATGAATTTTTTTTTAATGCTGAGTAATATTCCATTGTGTATATGTACCACAGCTTTCTTATCCATTCATCAGTTGATGGGCATCTAGGTTGCTTCCATGTCCTGGCTATTGTAAACAATGCAGCGATGAACATTGGGGTACACGTGGCTCTTTCAATTCTGGTTTCCTCGGTGTATATGCCCAGCAGTGGGATTGCTGGGTCATATGGCAGGTCTATTTGCAGCTTTTTAAGGAACCTCCACACTGTTTTCCATAGTGGCTGTACTAGTTTGCATTCCCACCAACAGTGTAAGAGGGTTCCCTTTTCTCCACATCCTCTCCAGCATTTATTGCTTGTAGACTTTTGGATGGCAGCCATTCTGACTGGTGTAAAGTGGTACCTCATTGTGGTTTTGATTTGCATTTCTCTGATAATGAGTGATGTTGAGCATCTTTTCATGTGTTTGTTAGCCATTTTTATATCTTCTTTGGAGAAATGTCTGTTAAGTTCTTTGGCCCACTTTTTAATTGGGTTGTTTATTTTTCTAGAATGGAGCTGCAGGAGTTGTTTGTAAATTTTTGAGATTAATTGTTTGTCTGTTGCTTCATTGGCTATTATTTTCTCCCATTCTGAAGGCTGTCTTTTCACCTTGCTTATAGTTTCCTTTGTTGTGCAAAAGCTTTTAATTTTAATTAGGTCCCATTTGTTTATTCGTGTTTTTATTTCCAATATTCTGGGAGGTGGGTCATGGAGTATCCCGCTTTGGATTATAGCAGAGAGTGTTTTGCCTATGTTATCCTCTAGGAGTTTTATAGTTTCTGGTCTTATGCTTAGATCTTTAATCCATTTTGAGTTTATCTTTGTGTATGGTGTTAGAAAGTGATCTAGTTTCATTCTTTTACAAGTGGCTGTCCAGTTTTCCCAGCACCACTTGTTAAAGAGGTTGTCTTTTCTCCATTGTATATTCTTGCCTCCTTTGTCAAAGATAAGGTGTCCATAGATGCATGGATTTATCTCTGGGCTTTCTATTCTGTTCCATTGATCTATATTTCTGTCTTTGTGCCAGTAACATACTGTCTTAATGACTGTGGATTTGTAGTATAGCCTAAAGTCAGGTAGGTTGATTCCGCCAGTTCCATTCTTCTTTCTCAAGATTGCTTTGGCTATACGAGGTTTTTTGTATTTCCATACAAATTGAGAAATTATTTGTTCTAATTCTTTGAAAAAGACCTCTGGTAGCTTGATAGGAATTGCATTGAATCTATAGATTGCTTTAGGTAGTATACTCATTTTCACTATATTGATTCTTCCAATCCACGAACATGGCACATTTCTCCATCTGTTTGTGTCCTCCTTGATTTCTTTCATCAGTGTTTTATAGTTTTCTATATACAAGTCTTTTGATTCTTTAGGTAGAAATACTCCTAAGTATTTTATTCTTTTTGTTTCGATGGTGAATGGAATTGTTTCCTTAATTTCTCTTTCTGACTTCTCACTGTTAGTGTATAGGAATGCCAGGGATTTCTGTGTGTTGATTTTGTATCCTGAAACTTTGCTATATTCACTGATTAGCTCTAGTAATTTTCTCGTAGAATCTTTAGGGTTTTCAATATAGAGGATCATGTCATCTGCAAACAGAGAGAGTTTTACTTCTTCTTTTCCAATCTGGATTCCTTTGATTTCTTTATCTGCTCTGATTGCTGTGGCCAAGACTTCCAAAACTATGTTGAATAGTAGTGGTGAGAGTGGGCACCCTTGTCTTGTTCCTGATTTCAGGGGGAATGCTTCCAGTTTTTCACCATTGAGGTTACTGTTTGCTGTGGGTTTGTCATATATAGCTTTTATTATGTTGAGGTATGTTCCTTCTATTCCTACTTTATCTCAATAGATGCAGAGAAAGCCTTTGACAAAATTCAACATCCATTTATGAATGCTTCTCTTTTATAGGCTTCAGCTGTAAAGAATCAACCTGCCAATGCAGGAGACACAAGAGATGTGGGTTCAATCCCTGGGTTGGGAAGATCCCCTGGAGAGGAAATGGCAACCCCCTCCAGTATTCTTGCCTGGAGAATCTTATGGACAGAGGATCCTGGCTGGCTACAGTCCATGGAGTCGCAAAGAGTCAGACACAACTATGTGACTGAGCATGCATCAAACTGAAATTTGAAAAGAACAGGAAAAGAGCTTACTCTTGTATGGGAAAGAAACAAGTTGAGTTTGGGATCTTAGAAAAAGTGAGAAAGATAGTTATGGAAATGTGCAGGGAGGTGAGAAGGTGATTGAAATTGCAATCTGAAAAAAGCCAACACTGCAAGGTTAGGATGAAAAAGATACATTAGTGAAAGCAGTGGGGGGAGAAAAGGATAACATCACATTTAATTTTATTTTTCCTATTAAGCTTTTATCAAAGTTGAATGCTTCAGTATAAAAGATTGATATTGGTTAAAAAATGGCATATATAAGGATTGGTACTTAAGAGAATAAAAATATATTTTTTAAATCAAACAGTACTTTCAGAATGTGTGAAGATAGGATTGCAGAGAGAATTTGGAGAGAGAGTGGCTGTTCAATAAAGCAAACAGGTGTTAAACACTCATTTGTCCTGCTGCCTCAGGAAACCTCACACCCACCATTGAAAACAACAACCTTAACTCTGAGCCTACAATTTATTCTTGTAAAATCATTATTTGAACTTCTTTAGCCTTCTGTTAGCTTCAGAAAAATAATTACTAGGTGTCTGAATAAATACTGAAATATTAATGAAACATTAAACTGTATGCTGGAAAATAATGGGAATAATATTTTATTTTTGTAAACAGACCATTATATAGGCAAATCAACCTTTTTGTGTGAATGGAATCCCAAATAATGTTACTCTTTCTAAAGATCCTCTGACAAAGTTAATGTAGTTTCTAAATATAGAACACATGGGGTTCTTAGGTGGCTATATTATTTTGAGTGTACTTATGGCCTCTATATGGCTTCCCAGATGGTGCTTGTGGCAAAGATAATGCAGGAAACCTAAAAGGCACAGGTCCAATACCTGGGTTGGGAAGATCCCTTGGAAGAGGGCATGCCAACCCACTCCAGTATCCTTCCCTAGAGAATCTCAAGGACAGAGGAGTCTGGCAGGGTGCAGTCCATAGGGTCTCACAGAGTAGGACATGATTGAAGTGACTTAGCACACATGTGTCCTCTATAACTGAATCCTAAAATATCAATGGTTTAAATGCAATAGCTTATTTTGGGGGCCCATATGATAGCTCCACAATATCAAGAATCAACCTTCCTTCCACCTAGTTACTTTGAAATCCTTGGGTATTGATCCCATCCTTATGGTCCAACATGACTCAGAAACATTCCTGTCAGTGTAGAGAAAGGGAAGAGGCAGGACATCATTCTGCTCACATTTCATGTATTTTAAGAGTTGAGTAACATGGACACTCCAAGGCTACAAGGAAGCTTGTCAAGCTCACTCTTGTCAAAGTAGTAATTGGCACAATGAAAATCCAAGGGTTCTATTAGTATGAGAAATAAACACTGAATGAATATGGGAGACAAGTATCAGGGTCCACAAAAAAATTGACCTAAGAGATGACGGATCAGCTTCTCCCGGGAAAAGTTGCTTAGCCAAAACCATCAATCCAGAACCTAATATTTTAAAAGATAGTTTATAGTTGGTCATAAAAGTTATAAAAAAATTTTCATGACAAGTCAGCAGAGGAAGATTTTTATAAGGCAGATGCTAGAGATAACATATCCACAGGTTCATGTGAACTGATAGGGAAGAGGCATTCATTAAATGCCCTCAAATGATATGAAAATAGGGTTAAACCCACTATGGAGGAAATGTATTTTAAAGCAATAAGATATCACTTTATACTCATCATCCTAAACATTTTTTAAAAATTTCAACACCTATTCTGGCAGAGATGCAACAGAAGGCCTATGCTTGTTAATTTTTGAAGGAAAGATAAATTATTATGCCATTGGAAACTAATCTGGTAACACTAGAAAGTTTTAAAATATCTCCCTTTTGATCCCAAACCCAGGGATCTATTACACAGAGACGGAAGAACCAACTGTTAACACCCTAGGTACTAAGGTACTTATGAAGTTGGTTTGTAGTGACAAAAACCTGGGGAAAAAAAGTGAATGTCTAGCAGTGATGAATAGATGAATAAATCTACAAGCTTCCACATCATGAACTAGATAAGAATTATTATTAAAAAGAATAAAAATTATTTTCTTTTAAGTAACTATGAGAATTAATATAATAAAAATTTAAGATAACTAAAATTATACAAACCTTTAAAAATGTATTAAAACTATAACAATAGCTGTCAAAAGATTTCCATGAATAAAGGAATATGCAGAAACCCTCTGCATCTGGGTTATATACATGTTCTGTAAACACTTGTGGTTTGAATTGTGTCCCACGAAAAAGATATTGAAGTCCCAACTCCCAGTACCCTTAAATGTGGAATTATTTGGAAATAGGGACTTTAATGTAATCAACTTAAGATGAGATCATACTTGATTAAAGTGAACCCTGAATCCAACATAACTGGTGTCCTTGTAAGAAAAGGGGCATAGGCACGCAGAGATGAGAATGTTAAGTGAAGATGGAGCCTGAGAATGAAGTGATGTGTCTATAGCCAAGAAATGCCAAGAACCTCTGGCAATCACCAGAAGCTACAAGAGATGCAGGGAATAAATGCACTCTCAGAACCTCCAATAGGAAACAGTCCTGCCAACACCTACCTAGATTGTGGGCTTCTAACCTCCATAAGAATGAGAGAGTATGTTTCTAAAATTTTAATCCATGTAACTTGTGGTGCTTTGTTATGACCACCCCAGAACACTGATACAAAACCTAAACACCTAACCTGATATTTGCACAAGAGAGAGCAAAGAGAAAATACAGTAAAAATGAAAATTAGAGAATTTTAGAAAATAGATATGAGTTGTGTGTGTATGCATGCTAAGTCAGCTTCAGCCCTGTCTGACTCTGCAACATCATAGATGGTAGCCGGTCAAGCTCCTCAGTCCACAGTATTCTCCAGGCAAGAATACTGGAGTGAGTGGCCATGCCCTCCTCCAGGGGATCTTCACAATCCAGGGATTGAACCTACGTCTCTTATGTCTCCTGCACAGGCAGGCAGGTTCTTTACCACTAGCTCCACCTGGGAAGCCCACATACGGCATTCACAAATTGTTCAAGTTAAATAATTATTCAAAAACATACATAGAGCTCAAGGTACATAGAAAAGCAAACTGTTATGAACACAAGTCTTAAATTATATTAATACTATTATGATACTTATACATCAGATTGATTCTCATTCAACATTCAAGCATAAATCTGTCCTCTTAGTAAATTGTAGTGGTGGTTAGTTTAAGTTGAAAGCCTATTTCTTCCTCCTCTGATTTTACTATCATAATATTTACAAATATCTCATTTCTTACCATTACAATTACCCTATACTATATAGTGTTATAATGATGGCAACTTTTTGATGCTATTGAAAATAATGAAATACAAGAATATATGAAATTTTCTCTAAGGCTGGGATGTTTACATGCCGCTAACTTGCAAGATAGAGATGTTAACCTGATCTTTCTTTTCTATATTCTATTCTATCTTTCTATTTCTACATTCCATTAGCTTGGCTTATGAACCAATTAATACAAACCAATGGGAACCCAATTAAAATATATATTTATATGAATATTAAAGCCAGAACCAATTTATACAAATCAATAGGAATCCAATTTTCTTAATTGAACCCTAAAGCCTGTATAGAAGTGCTATTAAAACACAAAACAAGTGAAAGAACTAGAAATTAGAAATAAAAGTGACTATGCCAAGTAACAAAGAACTTCCATTTAAGGATAAGGAAATATATGAGACAGCAAAAGAACACAGATGTATAGAACAGTCTTTTGGACTCTGTGGGAGAAGGCAAGGGTGGGATGATCTGAGAAAATAGCATTGAAACATGTATATTATCATATGTGAAACAGATCACCAGTCCAGGTTCAATGCATGAGACAGGGCTCAGGGCTGGTACACTAGAATGACCCAGAGGGATGGAACGGAGAGGGAAGTGGGAGGGGGGTTCAGGATGGGGAATACATGTACACCCACGGCTGGTTCATGTCAATATATGGCAAAAACCACTACAATACTGTAATTAGCCTCCAATTAAATAAATTTCATAAAAAGGATAAGGAAATATATTATTAACACTATTCAATACTACACACACACACACATTATATAACATATTTCAAGAAATCAAAGTGTCTTTCAGATTTCTAATTAATTTTTATGTCTTTAATATAGAGAGGTATGAGCATTCATTTCATTGTATGATATGTTTTTTAAATAACCAGTTCAATATATACTCAAGGAACAAAAGATTTGCTACCTACAGTTACCACCAATCTTTTGGGTGGTGATTAACCATTTTCAATGAAGACTCTTCACTTCAAAACTGAAATGCAAAGAAATAGTACAAAGTCACAATATACTATTACGTTATATATCAAGCACTTTGATTATCATAGAATTCTATTAACATAGCTGAGCTATCAAGGCTGCTATTTATGTTACTCTATCATCCAAACTGTTTAAGAGGCTAGCTCATGAATCTCACTAGGATATTTTATGATGAACATCTTTCACTGCAAAGTGAAGTCGATTCTTAGTCCAGCAGGAAATATTTGTATCAGCTGTGAGCTGGACTCCTTAAACATTGAACACATTAGCAGAGAGGAGTGATATAACCTTTCAAATAAAAGACTCAGATGATATGACAGCTGAAGCAAGATGCAGAGTGATCAAGATGCCCCCACAGTAAAGTAAAAATATTTTAATGGAAGTACAATAATTGATCAAAGAGACACTCAGGCCTCCTGGGTCCAGAATGAAGCTATTTCAAGTCCTTAAATCTGCCATAAAGCTCTAACGGACACCCAGGGGGACACTTCTGACAATTTATCTTAGTTTAAGTGAATTCCAGGATCTTAAATTACCAGAGAATCTAGTCACTTGTGACATAAGCTTGCATTTCCTGTTTCTGATTTCTTTATGGATAAAATTCAAATTTCTCATCATTACTAGTTTCATGATAAGCAGCAAATAGCTAAAAGAAATGTCATAAAACATCTCCACCTACAATTAAAGCCCATTTGCTAAACAGTCTCATTTTTACCATCTTTACACATGTGTAAATCTTTGGTTCAAGTTCTTAAAATACTCTTGTTGCTTACTCAAACACTAGCTCAAGCCACTCTTAATGTTTTACAAGTTTCATCTCCTTTTAAAAAATTATATTACTTACATAATAAGGATGTTAACACACAATATTAACTAACAACAAATGTATGCTAACCTATTGGCATCAGAATAGAATCTAATGATTAAAAACAATCTTCGTGAAATTTCTCAGGCAATAAGAAAACAGCTCTGGAAAGAATACATGTATTGGCTTGCATAATAAAAAGAAGACTTCCGTGGTGGCTTAGACGGTAAAGAATCTGCCTGCAGTGCAGGAGACCTGGGCTTGATATCTGGGTCAGGAAGATCTCCTGGAGAAGGGAAACGCTATCCACTCCAGTATCCTTGCCTGGAGAATCCCATGAAGAGAGGAGCCTGGCAGATCACAGTCCATGAGGTTGCAGAGTCTGACACAACTGAGTGACTAACACACAATATAAAGAAGCTTCTTCCAGATGGCCTGCTCAACTCTGCAATGGTTTTGAATCTCACTGTGACTAGCGGAGCTGCCATTGGTTTTATTCTGCCAGCTAACCAGGAGGGAGCATAATTTTGGAAAGCTGAAATGAGAAATCACAAAGGCAATATGTTCACGGCATTTTAGATTTTAAAAATACATGTTGCAAATACTGACATGATTCCTTACCTCAAATTTACCCATTTTGAGTATTCGACTTTAGAAATTATTAAGAATAATTTACTGAATACCTACATGAACTGAATACTTTGATAATCTCTTCGTCCCCTTCAAATCCTCAACTAAATATAAAAATCTGAAAACTAAAAGAATCTAGCAGAAAGAAAGTCCCCTTGGAAACCATTCCCAATTTCTAAACAAGAATAGCCATAAACTCTTTTAAGTTCATTTTTCTTGACTTATAAATGTTATATAATAAAATTTGCTCACTTTAAGAGCTCAATTTGATAAATTTTACCAAATACAGATAGTTTTATAATCACTCCCACAATTAAGATACAGAAGATTTATATAATCTTCTGTGTGTATGTGTGTGTTAGTCACTCAGTCGTGTCCAACTCTTTGGGACCCCATGGACTGTAGCCTGCCAGACTTTTCTGTTCATGGGATTCTCCAGGCAAGAATACTGGAGTGGGTTGCCATGCCCTTCTCCTAAACTGCTGTCAAATTCAACTGAAATCAATTTAATGTCCTCACTTCCAACTTCTAGCAAACACTGCTGTTTTTTTTTTTTTGTCACTAAAATTTTGCTATTATATAAGTTTATATAAATTAAATCACAGATTTTATAATATTTTGTGTCTGACTTCTTTTACTTAACATCAAATTGGATCTTGCCACCTTACCTAATGTGAATATCCTCTGCCTTTTCATTGGAGTGTTCAGACAATTTACATTTATTATATCTACCAACATGATTTTTCTGCTTTTTATTTGTTCAATTTATTCATTGCCATTTTTTCTTCTGTCTTTGCCTTTTATATAAACAGTTATTCATGATTTTATCTCTGCTTTAGCTTTATCAGCTGTACTTCTTTGTTTTATTATTCTGTAGTTTCTCAAGCTTTACAGCATACCTCTTTAATCTATTAGCCTATTTTAGATAACATTATGCCACTTAACATATAACATCTTACAACAGTGTATTTCCATTTACTTATTCTCCTTTGATATATTATAAAGTTCATAACATATTGTTATTACATCAGCTTTAAAAAATTATCTTCTCAAGAGTTGAAACTAAAAAAAATGAAAAGCAAAATATGTTATATTTATTTACATATTTGCCATTACTACACTGTATCCCCCTTGTAGATTTAAAATACATAACGAATCTTTTTAATATTCCTATGATATAGATATACTGGTGATGAGTTCTCTAGCTTCATTTTAATGTCTGTTTCCTTTTTTCAATTTTTCCCTAGCTTTGAATTTTATTTTCTTGTTTCTTGCACACCTTTTAATTATACTGTTGATTGCTGCATCTTTTTTTTTAAATTTCTTTGAAGAATGTAGGATTTTGTTCTGGTTCATTAAATAACAGTGGCTCAGTCTGATCCTTTTGAAGCAAGCTTTTATTACAATCCCTGAGTAGTCTGACTTAGCTCAACTACTAGGGCAAGGTGTTTGGGAGTATTCTATCAAATGTTCTGTATGTTATGAGTAATCACTTTTACTCGAAGGAACACCAAATATCCCCAGGTCTGTGTGAGCTCTGGGACAGTTTGGGGGCTGCTTCTCTTTGCTGGCTCTTTCCCCTGACTTTGGAAGTGTTCTTTTGATACATATGCAGATTATTTCTCAGGCAAAGAGCCAGAGCTTGCTATCTTTCTGTGGGCATTTCTTTCCTCTTACATACTCAGCATCACACAAGCTAGCTACCTTTTTCCTTGTAAATCATGCTTTCTGACTTCTCAACACAATAAGATCACTAGGCCCTGTTTAGTTAGCCCTCCCAACACTGTGACACAGAAACTGTCTTCAGGTTGTTAGTTGAGATTATTAAAGGCTAATTCTCATTCATTTCCCTTCTCTTAGTTATCACAATCTTACTCTGCTTTTTGTAATAATATCTGAAGATTGTTATTTTATGTATTTTGTTTAGTTGTACATTTGCTTATGGTGAAAGAACATGTCCCTCAGCAGGTCTTCTTTCATGAACAGAAGTAGAAGAACACATAACTCTTTAAAATGCAGATTCCTGAGATCCAAGATGGAAAGTGTAATATAAATCCAAGATGGAACATGTAATAAATTAGCAATAAAGTTGCTAATGTTAACAGCAAATTAAAAATTCCCTATTTTTAATAAATTAAAACAAAACTAGGAAATTTGATATAGATACAGAGACAAAAATTAGCAGAGCAGACTTAGAAATCACATTTCTACTACTGCAGATGCTTATTTACATGTCATCATTTACAATAATGGCTCATCTACTAGAAACTCAGAACTACTAACAAATACCATTGTATAGTACATGGCCAAAAAAAAAAAAGTTTATCTCTGAATAGCAGATCATTTGTAGCAGAAGTCACAAAATTCATGTGTGATAGTTCATATATTTAGCCCTGAATCAGAGCTTTTCATCCTTTGCTCAGGGTCTTTTTTTCCACTAAATGTAGCATATTTATTTTTGTTTTTTAATCTCCTGGCAAGGGAAAATGAGATTTTCAGAGAGATGTTAGTGAGAGAAGTCCTACATAGAGAAAGAAACAAAAAACTGTAAAAGTCTGAGAAAAACTCAAAAATCATATAATCTTAATTATTTCTAATTCTAGAATTAAAAACAAGATTTATTTTTATTTAGGAGCTATATTGTATTAAGCATTCTTAGGCATCTTCTAATTTATATTTGATTGGTAGTATAATATAAAATTTATTTACTTAAAAATCACTGTCACTCAGTTGTTATATACCACTTAACAGATGAGAAAATAAACTCAGGAAAATTAAGTAAGTAGACTTAGTTTATATAGCTAATAAGTGGTAGAGTATGGTTAACAACCTACATCCCTCTGAGTCTAATACCTTAGTTTTTTGAATCCTATATTAGTTAATATTTGCAATTTAGAGATTTTAAATAATGTGTTCATAGTCATCTATTAGGCATCTGACATAATAAGAACTTGAAACTTTGCCTACCTGATTACAAACCTGTTGTAAGTACCCATTACATTTTACTAACATCTGATCAACTATGAAGACAACAAATCATCAATCTACAATAGAAGGCAATTAATAAAATTATTCACTATAGTTTTTACATTTTTAATATAACCATATAGGAAATTATATCAATAAATTCTTTTAATTTGATGTCAGCTAGAAGCAATTCTAATCCTGATTTTACCTCAGATATCTTTGGAAGTGTATAAAAAACTAATTACAAAAAAATCAAATGCTATGAGAGGAATTAAATGAACAGCAGAGTAAATTTGAATTTTAAAAGATCAAAGAGGTATTGCAGCCCTTCTAAATGTATTCTTATAGCCTAAGTAATTCTTACTTGATTCTTGGCTACTACTACTTTCTATTTAAGTATTATTTTATAGGTTAAAAATACTACTAGTTTAAATAATGTTAAACAGTTTTAAAATAGAAAAAATGTTCTGAAAATAATTAACAAAACAGTTATGTTATTTATAAGAAATCCAATATAAAGATTCAGATAGGTTAAAAATAAAAGGACAAAGATCTATCATAATAAAACTCATGAAAAGATATCTGAAATAGCTATGTTACTTGATAAAGTTCTGAATGATCAAGATTATCAAGAATAAGGAGAAACATTGCATAATTATAAAAGGTCCATTTCTCCAACAAAACATATAATCCTAAATGTGTTTATGCCTAACAAAAGAGTGTTAAAATACATGAGGTTAAAAACTTACAGAATTTGTAGTGTGGAAACCAAAAACATTACAAGAAATGAAAATTACAAACCAATGACCAATAACTCTATGAATGTATATGCAAAGTATATCCTTAACAAAATATCAGGAAATATAGCTAAGAAAATTATACACCAAAAGTCAATGAGATTTATTGTAGATGAACAAGACTGGCTCAACATTCAAAAAATCTGTCAACGTAATCCATCACATCAAACAAAAATAATGTGATTATACCATCAAGTGCAGAAAAAAAAATTTGACAAAAGCAAATACCCATTCATGACCAAATACAACAGCAAAAATCCTCTCAGCAAATGAGGAATATAGAAGAACTATCTCAAATGATGAAGAGCACCCAGAAAAACCCTACAGCTGACAACATACTTAGTGGTTAGCAACTGGCTACTTTCTCCCCAAGATAGGGAAACAGGGCAAGGATATCCTTTCTCACCGCAATGATTCAACATTGTACTGGGATTCCAGGAGAATGCAATAAGACAAAAGAAAGAAAAAAGAGTGCAGTGTTTAATTTTTTGTGTCAACTTGACTGGGCTACAAGATGCCCAGATATTTGATCAAACATTCTGTGAGGGGGTTTTTCAGATGAGGTTAACATTTAAATCAGTTTTGAATATTCATTGGAAGGACTGATGCTGAAGCTGAAACTCCCATACCTTAGCCACCTGATGCAAAGAACTGACTCACTAGAAAAACCCTGATGCTGGGAAAGATTGGAGGCAGAAAGAGAAGGGAACATCAGAGGATGAGATGGTTGGATGGCATCACTGATTTGATGACATGAGTTTGAGTAAGCTCTGGAAGTTGGTGATGGACAGGGAAGCCTGGCATGCTGCAATCCATAGGGTCGCAGAGTTGAACATGACTGAACTGAACTGAACATTTAAATTGGTAGACTAATTTCATCAAATTACCCTTTATAATGTGTGCGTGTGTATGTGTGTTTAGTCACTCGGTTATGTCTGACTCTTTGCCACCCCATGGACTGTAGCCTGCCAGGCTCCTCTGTTCATGGGAATTCTCTAGGCAAGAATACTGAAGTGTATCGCAGTGCTCTTCTCCAGGGAATCTTCCCAAACCAGGGACCAACCCCAAGTCTCCCCCATTTCAGGTGGATTCTTTACTGTCTGAGCCACCAGGGAAGGCCAACAATGTGAGTGAGCTTCATTCAAATAGTTGAAGGCCCAAACAGAACACAAAATTTAACCCTATCCTGAGTAGGAAAGAGTTCTTCATGCCTGGTAGCTTGGGACATTGGCATTTTCCTGCCTGCAAATTTGAACTGAAATATTGGCTCTTTCTGAGTCTTGAGCTGGCTTCTAGATGGGAGCTACACTTATGTTCTTATTCTCAGGTCTTCAGACTTAAATTGGAACTAGACCATTGGCTTTCTTGGGCCTCCAGCTTATCTATCACCCTATAGATTCTGGGACTAGATAGTCTCTATGTTTGTATAAAATATTTCTTTGTAATCTCTCTCTTCCTTCTTCCCTCATTTTTATTGTTACCTCAAGAGGTATGGTACTGGTGACAAAATAGAAATACATATCAATGAAGCAGAATAGACACCCAGAAATAAGCTCATAGTTATATAGTCAACGGATTGTGGCAAAGAAGCAAGGACAATTTGATTGAGAAAGAATAATCTTTTCTACAAATTGAGCTGAAATTCTGGACACAAAAATGCAAAACAAGCAAGCAAACCAAACAACAATAACAACAACAACAAAAAAGCCTAGACAGAGACAATACAGAAAATTAATTCAATATGGATCATGAATCTAAATGTAAGATGCAAAAAATATTATAAAACTTCTGGAAGAATGTATATGAGAAAATATGCGTGATTTTGATTTTGGTTATCAAAACAAGAAAAGTCTTAGAAATAATCATAGCCAAGAAAAGCCTAAAGAATTACTATATGCAAAATGGTATCTTGGATGGAATCCTGGAAACAGAAAAAGATATTAGATAAAAACCAAAGAAATTTGCATAAACTATAGACTTGAAATAATAACAATTTAGGTACATTAGTTATGATGAATGTACCCTAATATGTAAATATCAGAAGTAGAGTGTTAGTTGCTCAGTCATGTCCAACTCTGTGAACCGATGGACTGCATCCTGCCAAGCTCCTCTGTCCTTGGAATTCTCCAGGCAAGAATACGAAGTGGGTTGCCATTCCCTTCTCCAGAGGATTTTCCTGACCCAGAGATCAAACTCAGTCTCCTGCATCGCAGGCAGATTCTTTACCACCTGAGCTACAGGGAAGTCCCAAGATGTCAGGGAAAGGGGGAACTAATGTCAGGAATATAATAACTCTCTACACTATCTTCTCAACTCTCTATAAAACTGCTCTAAATTTGAAAGTTTATTTTTGAAAAATCAAGAATAAAGTTTTAAATGAAATTATTATATCTACTTTGCTAGATACTGAAATAGTACTAACATTTGTCCCCTTGTAAGAAAAACAAAGCTCCGATGATCTGCTGCTTAAGAAGATAAGTCTTCAAGTACGCTATCTCTTCAGTCTGATGTTCATGAATGTTTTGTTGCTGTTGTTTAGTTGCTAAGTTGTGTCTGACTCTTTTGTAACACCATGGACTGTAACCCATCAGGCTCCTCTGTCTATGGGATTCCTGGAAAATAATACTGGAGTTGCCAATTCCTTCTCCAGGGAATCTTCCTGACCCAGGGGTCAAACCTGCATTTCCTGCATTGGCGGGTGGATTCTTTAACAGAGTCATCTGAGAAGAGATGGTATTTATGATTCTCTTTATAGTTCTTTCTGTTATGAATATTTTAGGAGAAAGACATAAGTACATGTATTTACTTTAACTTCATGTTACAACATCTATATGTGTACTTAGTCACTCAGCCGTGTCCAACTCTTGCCTCTCTCCCACCCTGGACTGTAGCTCACCAGGCTCCTTTCTCTGTCCATGGGGATTCTCCAGGCAAGATTACTGGAGTGGGTCCATGCTCTCCTCTAGGAGGTCTTCCCAACCCAGGGATCAAACCTAGGTCTATTGCATTGCAGGTAGATTCTTTACTGTGTGAGCCACCAGGGAAGCCCAAGAATACCAGAATAGGTAGTCTATCCCTTCTCCAGGGGATCTTCCCAACCCAGGAGTTGAACTTAGGTCTCCTGCATTGCAGGCAGATTCTTTACCAGATGAGCTACCAGGGACGCCCATAATATCTACTAAACCCTATTTTAGTAAATGTGCTGGTTTAAGGGCTTCCCAACTAGCACAATGGTAAAGAATCCACCTGCCAATGCAGGAGACGCAAGAGCTGTGGGTTCAATCTCTGGATCAGGAAAATCCTCTAGAGTAGAAAATGGCAACCCACTCCAATATTCTTGCTTGGAAATTTCCATGGACAGAGAAGCCTAGCAGTCTACAATCCATGGGGCAGTAAAGAGTTGGACATGACTGAACAAACACGCACACATGCTAGGTTCAAGGACAACAAGAGACGGGGGAAATGAACTGGGTTTGGGAGCCACTTTGATAAAGAGAGAGGCAAACATTTAGTGCTGTGTGCTCAGTTGTTTAGCCGTGTCTGACTCTTTGCAACACCATAGACTGTAACCAACCAGGTTCCTCCGTTCATAGGATTTCCCAGGCAAGAATGCTGGAGTAGATTGCCATTTCCTTCTCCAGGGGATTTTCCCAACCCAGGGATTGAAACTGGGTCTCCTGCATTTCAGGCAGTCTCCTTCATTGTCAGTGGATTCTTTACTGACTGAGCCCCTGGGTAAGCCCCAAACATTTAGTAGATCAGATTAATAAAATAATTCAATATCCAAACTATAAAATTCTACATTCACAAACTCAGGATGTATCTGTAATGCATATAAAGGCTCTTCCTATTTTATTTAAAGTTTAGAGATTTTAAGATAAAAAGTTATAAATTTATTTATAAAGCAAAACATTTAGGTGTAGTTCTGCATTTTAAAAAAGGGTAGCAGGGTCTTTTTAATTAATGGACCTTAGATGCCTCATAAATAGTTGGACATGATTGAAGTGACTTAGCATAAAGATACATATGAAAAGGATTTGTATTTTAAACAGGTAATCATTTTTTTCTTAAACATCTAAGTGCTAAAAAAGCTTATACCTATAATTACTAACAAGATGGATATTAATATGAGATATTTTAACCTATTAAAAAAAGTGCTAGTCTATTATACACTAAGAAAGTATACACCTCAAAACGGTTACTTAAAATGAATCATTGTGAACAATTCACACTGGACACACTTAAAGTAAGCTTTAATACTGATGGCAAAACCAAAAAAAGTTATTTTATATTATTGGCAAAAGATAAGAAAGTACTGGAATAGTTTTGTAAGCTAAAACAAAGTATTTTGAAAAACTGGAATAACACTTTCCTTACTATTTCAAAATGCAAACAAAGTCTTTTCTGGGAACTGTCAACAGTGGAAAGAGATATTCCAGTCATTCTGATGGATCAACATTAAAATAGTTAAAGCAATTGAGATTCAGCTGCTAATGAAATGTAGTTTCCATTCTAAGAGCAGAATTGGCTTCACAAATTAGAATTGACAAGTCACTGCCCTTTTTAGAGCATATTGGTTAAATCATAAATATTAATTTGAAAAATCAAACCAGGTCCTTCACTACTGCTTTTCCCAGCAAGCTGTCCTTTTTATTTTAGTTGGTCTTTTTTTGAACCCAAGGCATCCCTAATATCTCATTGGCCTTTATCCTAGAAGTGTCTCCTCATTCATTATCCATACACTTTCAAGTTCATTTTAACAGAGTACTTATAATTCTTTCTTTCTTTTTTTTTTTAGGATGTGTAACATTGGTGTAAAACTCCAATATTTTGGCCACCTGATGCAAAGGGCTGACTCATTTGAAAACACCCTGATGCTAGGAAAGATTGAGGGCAGGAGAAGGGGGCAACGAAAGATGAGATGGTTGGATGGCATCACCAGCTCAATGGTCATGAGTTTGGATAGGATCCGGGAGTTGGTGATGGACATGGCAGCCTGGTGTGCTGCAGTTCATGGGGTCACAAAGTTTCAGGCATGACTGAGCGACTGAACTTGAACTGAACTGAATATTGGCTAATAGAGTTTTGCCAAGAGAATGCACTGGTCATAGAAAACACCCACTTCCAACAACATAACAGAAGACTCTACACATGGACATCACCAGATGGCCAACAGTGAAATCAGATTGATTATATTCTTTGCAGCCAAAGATGGAGAAGCTCTATACAATCAGCAAAAACAAGACCAAGCACAGACTGTGGCTCAGATCATGAACTCCTTATTGCCAAATTCAGACAAATTAAAGAAAGTGGGAAAACCACTAGACCATTCAGGTATGACCTAAATAAAATTCATTATGATTATACAGTGGAAGTGAGAATTAGATTTAAGGAATTAGATCTGACAGAGAGTACCTGATGAACTATGGATGGAGGTTCATGACATTGTACAGGAGAGAGGGAGCAAGAGAATCCCCAAGAAAAAGAAATGCAAAAAAGCAAAACGGCTGTCTGAGGAGGCCTTATTAATAGTTGTGACCAGACAAGAAGCAAAAAGCAAAGGAGAGAAGGAAAGATATAGCCATTTGAATGCAGAGTTCCAAAGAAGAACAAGCAGAGAGAAGAAAGCCTTCCTCAGTGATCAGTGCAAAAAATAGAGGAAACCAACAGAATGGGAAAGACTAGAGATCTCCTCAAGATGATTACAGATTCCAAGGGAACAGTTCATGCAAAGATGGGCTCAATAAAGGACAAAAATTGTATGGACCTAAAAGAAGCAGAAGATACTAAGAAGAGGTGGCAAAAATACACAGGAGAATTGTGTAAAAAAGATCTTCACAACCAGGATAATCATGATGGTGTGATCACTCACCAAGAGCCAGACATCTTGGAATGTGAGGTCAAGTGGGCCTTAGGAAGCATCACTATGAACAAATCTAGTGGAGGTGATGGAATTCCAGTTGAGCTATTTCAAATCTTGAAAGATAATGCTGTGAAAGTGCTGCACTCAATATGCTAGCTAATTTGGAAAACTCAGCACTGGCCACAGGACTGGAAAAGGTCAGTTTTCATTCCAGTCCCCAAAAAAGGCAATGTCAAAGAATGCTCAAACTACCTCACAACTGCACTCATCTCACACACTAGTAAAGTAATTCTCAAAATTCTCCAAGCCAGGCTTTAGCAATACATGAACCGTGAACTTCCAGATGTTTAAGCTGGATTTAGAAAAGGCAGAGGAACCAGAGATCAAATTGCCAACACCTGCTGTATCATCAAAAAAGCGAGAGAGTTCCAGAAAATCTTCTATTCTGCTTTGCTGGCTATGCCAAAGCCTTTGACTATATGGATCACAATAAACTGTGGAAAATTCTGAAAGAGATGGAAATACCAGACCACCTGACCTGCCTCTTAAGATAGCAGGTCAGGAAGCAACAGTTAGAACTGGACATGGAACAACAGACTGGTTCCAAATAGGAAAAGGAGTATGTCAAGGCTGTATATTGTCACCCTGCTTATTTAACTTATATTCAGAGTACATCATGAGAAACGCTGGGCCGGAAGAAGCACAAGCTGGAATCAAGATTGCCAGGAGAAATATCAATAACTTCAGATATGCAGATGACACCACCCTTATGGCAGTAAGTGAAGAGGAACTAAAGAGCCTCTTGATGAATGTGAAAGAGGTGAGTGAAAGATTTGGCTTAAAGCTCAACATTTAGAAAACTAAGATCATGGCTTCTGGTTCCATCACTTCATGGCAGATAGATGGGGAAACAGTGGAAACAGTGGCTGATTTTATTTTTCTGGGCTCCAAAATCATTAAATTAAATTAAAAGACAGCCATTAAATTAAAAGACACATACTCCTAGGAAGGAAAGTTATGACCAACCTAGACAACATATTAAAAAGCAGAGACTTCACGTATGATAATTTACATGTTTTGAGGGAGGTGGGAGGTGGGTTCTGGAAGGGAAACACATGTATACCCATGGCGGATTCATGTCAATGTATGGCAAAACCAACACAATAATGTAAAGAAAAAATAAATAAATAAATAAAATTGTAAAAATAAATAAATAAAAAGCAGAGACTTTACTTTGTCCACAAAGGTCCATCTAGTCAAGGCTATGGTTTTTCTAGCAGTCATGTATGGATGTGAGACTTGGAGAATAAAGAAAGCTGAGTGCCAAAGAATGGGTGCTTTTGAACTGTAGTGTTAGAAAAGACTCTTGAGAGTCCCTTGGACTGCAAGCAGATCCAACCAGTTCATCCTAAAGGAGATCATTTCCGGGTGTTCATTGAAAGGACCAATGTTGAAGTTGAAACTCCAATACTTTGGCTACCTGATGTGAAGAGCTGACTCATTTGAAAAGACCCTGATGATGGGAATGATTGAGGGCAGGAGGTGAAGGGGATGACAGAGGATGAGATGGTTGAAGGGCATCACCTACTCAATGGAGATGAGTTTAGGTTGACTCCGGAAGTTGGTGATGGACAGGGAGGCCTGGCCTGCTGCAGTCCATCAGGTCGCAAAGAGTCGGATACGACTGAGCAATTGAATTGAACTGAACTGAACTATACCCTTTTAATACTATTGTAAGCTACTTAGCTTTGTTATGTCTTTGAAAACTCTTTCTTAAAAAATGTATGTATCCTATCATACTATACTTTTACATACATGCATATGTGTTTATATGTGTGTGTTTGTGTATCTACATGTGTGCATACATATGTTCATGTTCATATATGCATGTTCTATCAACGTTTTCAGCCATTGAAAGTTCTCAAGACCACATATATTAAATATTTTATTTGTATTATTATACTTTAATATTTGTATTTTATGTTTTGGCTAATGAGTATTGCATAACCACACATGCTCTGAGCTAATGAGTTCTCTGCTACTATCTACTCTTGATTGTAGTGACCATACCGTTTTTATACATATTTTTTGTTAACATATATATGTTAAAAATAATCAAATTATGCATGATAAGTATGTGTGATTTAATGTATGTCAACCTAACTGCTTTTTAAATTTATTTATTTTTGGCTGTGGTGCATCTTTGTTGACGCAGGTGAGCTTTCTCTAGTTGCAGCAAATGGGGGAGGGTACTCTCTAGCTGCAGTGTGTGAGTTTCTCATTGCAGCACCTCTTGCTGCAGAGTGGGTTCTAGGGAGTGCAGGCTTCAGTAGTTGGAGCACATAGGCTTGGCAGTTGTGGCACACGGGCCTGCTGCCTCATGGCATGTGGGATCATCTTGGGTCAGAGATCTAACCAGTGTCCCCTGCATTACAGGGCAGATTCTTAACCACTGGACCACCAGAGAAGCCGTTCAACCCAACTTTTTAAAGATTAAGCACAAGTGATTGCAAGTGAATTTTGGTGGGTGGGCAGCAGGAAAAGGGAATTTTCCATGCTGAAGAAAATGCTTGTTATGTTGGTTTAAGTGGTAATTATAAAACTCACTGGGCTTCCCTGGTAGCTCAGTGGTAAAGAATTTGCCTGTCAATGCAGGCGAGGCAGGTTCAATCCCTGGATCAGGAAGATCCTCTGGAGAAGGAAATGGCAGCCCACTCAGGTATTCTTGCCTGGGAAATCCCAAGGACAGAGGATGCTAGTGGGCTACAGTCCATGGGGTCACAAAGAATGAGAGATGACTCAGCAACTAAAACAACAAACAACAAAACTCATTACACAATACACCTAAGATTGGAGTAAACCATAAATAACAATTATACAAAAACAAAAGAATGCAGTGATCATTAGAAAATTTGGGATTGATAGAAGAGGGCATTATTATGGGTTCCAGAAGTATCATGGTAACTTGGGATTGTTGAGGACAAACTGCAGGGAATTTAGTTAGAAGAAACTATGGGCAAGACATGTTATGACCTCTGAGAATCTGAAAAGAACAAAAGAATAATGATTAATGTAAAAAAAAAATTGAAATGCATTTATATAGAGAATATGTAACATGTCCTGCATGGCCAGGAGTCCATCCTCTACTCCAGTCATTTAAAAACTGTTTTGTACCTTAGGATTTGATTTGGTGGCCAATTGAACTGAACCGTAAAATTCCTGGTAATAAAGCATTTGATGATATAAGGTCAAAGCTCTAGATGTTTCTTAAGATTTCAACATGAAGATTTATTAATGTTGAAGTCACAGAACTCACAAGTGAACATCTACAACAGATGTGAGGCACAAACCACCAATCGACATCATAGTTTAATGTATACGTTATTCTCTAAGCATTACCAAGGAAAACCAAATAAGTCCATTGATTATGAAATCAATTTTGGTTTCTAACAATCCAACCACCCTGCTTAATTAATGATGATGGTAAGTTAGTCACCTGTGCCAAGTACTGGGAAAGGACATTTCTGCCTTACGTTTTCTTATGGCTAAATACGAGAGATAAAAGTCCCTTAGGAAAAAACTCCAGCAATATGGAAATGTATTTGTTGTCCACAGAACAGACTATATAAGGATCAAAATGCTGATGAGTATATCATCAGTCAGTAAAGGACTGTGACTAAGGTATTATGTTTATGTACTGTGAGTATCAGAGACTATAGTTAAATCTGGGTGTGAGTATCAGAGACTATAGTTAAATCTGGGTGTGGTACAATTAGTATTCATGCAAGAATGTGGGCCCCAGGCTACCTTTTTAAATATTTTCATGAGAAGCTGAGATATCTGATTTAAACATTCAATCTCTATATTTTCAGTTTCTGGTTCACATTAATAAAACTCAAAATAAAATATGTCCTCAGCTCAAGTTTTCCAGAATCTGTCATTCAAACTCCTTGTTAAATATCCACAATAATTAAGTTCACTTTGTTCTTGTTTACTGTGTCCAACCTCCTCAAGGAAAATTATTTTGCTCTCATATAAATAAAAGTTTCTTTGCATGTAAATTATTTTCTGTCATTCTAGAAAGTTAAGATTATAAACCTTGGCTACCCTAAATAAAGAAGAAATGCTAGATGGTAAGCATAATAGGTGTCACTTTCTTATATTTCCTTTTGGGAAAGAAGAAAAGGAAGGGGACATAGAGTGAAGGAAGAAAGAAGGGTCCCTATGACAGGGGATGTTACTCTTCTGAGAGCTCTCAAAGGTATTCAGAAACAAGAGGTCCCTTGATTCGATTGTATTTAACAAATTTCTCTAGAATAAGCAGCAGGACGGTCCCAAGATTGCAGATCACTTAGCCTCACAGCACAGACTGGCTGTACCCAAGCTAGGGCTGACCTACATCTCTCAGTAAGGGTGACCCTTGTGAGAGTCTGCTTCCACCACCCGTGGGGAGGTAACTGTGTTCACAAGAGTACTTTTTCCCTTCACTTTATTTTTTTTTTTCAATATGCCCTTAACTTTAAAAAGCCTCAGGGTGAAAACACAATAAGTTCATTCATCAAAATATTTAGTCAAGCTGACAGCAATGTCATACAGTGTATTTCACACCACCTTTTCATCTTGGCAGGGCAATTAATAAGGTGAGTTTTGTTTTCTGTCCTAAAGATTAATAAGCTGGAGTTATAACAGCATAATGCTCAGAGGTGGTTCTTATTAGAAATTGTTTTGCTTCTGTTTCCCCCAAAATATATATTGGCTGCCTCAAATCTATTTCAAAAAATAGGTAGAGTAGATGTGATCCAATAAATAGTTAAACCAATAGCAACAATTTGTAAATGGCATAAACTCAGGGAGGATTTTAGGGATACAAGTCAATCAATTGTTTTGAAAGAGCAAAGAGAATTGATGTTTATTTTCAAAGCTAAGAATTAAAACAGTCTGGGTAACATCTTTCCTTCAAGAGCATCTGTGAATATGTAGAATTAAACAGCTAAAGGTTGAAGCAATAACAACACAGTGCAATATCGAGGCCAGGACCACTCTTTGGTATGTTATCTGGATTTGGATACTTATACCTTAGCTGATAGAAATCTGCCTTACCTGGAGATGGTCAGCTCACTCTCTGATGCTAGTGTCAGCTAACCTCTATGACTCATCAGCTTCAGTCCAGAGCTGACTCTACTACAAGATAAAACTTCAATCAGAGACAGGATTTATTAATTCAAAGTCATGCTTGGGATGTAGAAAAAATGACTGATGCTCCTTTGTAATTTTATAATATTTTAATTCTTTTCACTTACACTATCTAAATAGTCACTTGAGTTGATATTATTGTTAATATCTGTTAAAAAGGATCTGAGGCTTAGAGAGCTAAAGGGGCTTGTCCACCACAACAGAGACTGGAAAGAGTCAGATCTGGAATCTGGGCTTGCCAACTTCAAATTTGATGCCCTTTCAACTTCCCAAATATGTCTGTCCAAAAACTGAGATAATACAAACATCTCTGTTTCTGACTGTGGTTTCCCAAAGTCTCCAATGCCCTGTCATTTTTATCACTGCAATATCTTTTTTCCCATAATACACAGGAATCAACGTAATTGCTATGTAAACTCAACAGCTACCGTGATTAGAAAAGGACAAAGAATCTGTGGTACTATCAGAGATGTTGTATACAAAGAGGTGAATAACAGGGAAATGTGTCTTTCTTGATACTCCTGTAGAATCCCTTCTCCATCATTCCCTAGCTGTGTGAACTCAGAAAAATTGTGTACCTTCCCTGAGTCTCTCTTATCCTCTGTATAATAGAAGTACTAACAACATCTGATTCACTTAAAACATGACTCCAACAAGAATGAACTATTAAATGATGTTCAATAAATACGAGCTTCTATCACTGATGGATATGTATAATATTAGTTACCTCACACTATTTTAGATAGAAAAATACATCTGTGATTTCAACGGTCAATCCACATTACTTTTCAGGGTCTGTCAAACTTTCATGAGAGGAATTTATCAAATAATTAGGCATACAGACAGGCAAGTAAAACATTTTAAAATGTGATCCTCGTGAAACAATCAAATCAGTGAACATTATGTAAAGTATAAATCTTAATTTGAAAAATTTTTCTCTCAAGCTTGTTTGTGTTTTGTTTGGCTCTCCATGTGTCCCTTCATAATTTGCTCTCAAATTTATTCATAAAACCGTAGTCAGAATTATTAGAATCACATGCAAACAAAAATAACTAGAAAACATAAAATAGCCAACAGCTTCATAAAAAGATGTTCACATTACTAATCATTAAGGAAATGCAAATCAAATCCATGAGATTATCTCACACCCGTTAGAACCGCCATCATCAAAAAAAAAAAAAAAGTTAACAAGCATTGGCAAGGATGTGGAAAAAAGGTAATCCTTGAGCACTGTGGATGGGAATAAAATGGGTACAGCTATTGTGGGAAATGAAAAATTAAGAATAAAATTACCATGCATATGTGCTAAGTTGCTTCAGTTGTGTCCAACTCTTTGAATCCTATGGACCATAGCCTGCCAGTTTCTTCTGTCCAGGGGATTCTTCAGACAAGAATACTAATGATTCAGCAACTCCACTTCTGGATATATATATATCCACAGGAAATTAAAGTAGGATAGCAAAGTGGTGGATGTATTTTCATATTAATTTCAACTTTATTCACAATAAGCAAAATATTTAAATCCAAACTTTTTTTTTTTTTACAGCCTAAGCATTTGTCAATGGATGAATGGATGAAAGAGATGCTAAAGGTAGGAATTAATGGAAGTTGAGGCTTGTCTATATATGAGGAATTAGGTGAATAAGAATATATATACTCAGATATAGTATCTAACTTGAATGCTGGGAGACTATTTTAAAATTAAATCTTTATTCTAAGTTGTGTTCCAAATAGGTGGATTGACCAGTTACTGACTCCAGATAAAAGCATCATTGTGGGAGAATAGATACATGTATATGCATGGCTGAGTCCCATGGCTGTCCACCTGAATTGAAATTATCACATTATTAATTAGCTACCCCAATATAATAAAAAAAAGCTTTAAAAAAAATCATCACCATGGCAAGCATTCAATCATTCACACAGCTATTTTGACTTCATAGCTCATACCACCAAGTACTTTCATGTCTATGATAGACAATGATGATGCAAAATTAATGAAGACAAGAACTCAATCTAAGTCAATAATTATATAGAGGGGCAGGAATAGAAAATGCTGTAGAATGTCAAATCTTGAGCACATTCACCTGAATCTGTTACCGCATTCTCACCTAACACAGTAATTAATTCAAGGGCTGTGACCTTAATTTATTTATTCACCAAGCCTAGAATGGAGTTATTGTAAGACTAACAGAGAAAGCTGACCTATCTGTATGCAAAATGAAGCCTATAGTTTTGCAACTTAAGAACGTACTAACTCCAAGAAATCAGATATAGTTATTTCAGTGCTATGTGTACATGTTCAGTCAGATAAAAGAAGTACTTATTCACAATTTTAACATGTTTCTTGAGCTTCTGGTTGAGGTGAAGGGGGTTTATAATGCCAACAGCTTCACAAAGAGAACAAGCCCAAAGAAGATCTCCCCTGATTATTCTTGACATTATTTGGTATAGTGAGTTGAGCTGTGGTGCCATAAAAATATGTATCTGTATCCTAATTCCTGGAACCCCAGTGAATGTGATCTTATTTGGAAAAAGAAGAAGGGCCTTTGCATCAAAGATCTTGAGATAAAGAGATCATTTTGGTTTATCTGGGTGGTCCTAAATCAAATTACAATATCCTTACAAGAAAAAAAGGCAAAGGGAAATTTAAGTCAGACATAAAAGAAGACACAGACTGAAAGGGAGGAGGCAATGTGACCACAAACGAGAGATCTGAGCAATGTGGTCACAAGCCAAGGAATGCCAACAACCACCAGAAATTGGAAGAGGCAAGGAATGAGTTCTCCCTTAGAGACCCCAGAGGGAATGTGGGCCTGCCAGCACTGTGACAGTGGACTTCTAGTCTCCAGAACCATGAGAACAAAGTTCTCTTGTTTTAAACCACCTACTTGTGGTCCCTTGTTAGAATAGCCACAATAAGCTCATACACTTGGCTTTGTTCTCTAGTTTCACCCCATTATAATGACGCCAATTCATTTCTGTCCTTACAGATTAATGACTCTCTTGGAGTCCACGAGTTCTCAGTCTGCTAGGGCTGCCATAACAAAATGCCATAGACTGGATGGTTTAAACCGCAGTTATATATTTCTCATAGTTCTAGAGGCTGAGATGTCCAAGATCAAGGTGCTGTCCAGGTAAGCTCCCGGCAAGGCCCTCTTCCTCGCTTGGAGACAGCCACTGTGTCCTTAACATAGCAGGGAGGAAGTTCTGGTATCTCTTCCTCTTCTTATAAAGTCACTAATGCTGTGACAGGGGCTCCATCCTCGTGACCTCATTTCAACTCAATTACTTCCCAAAGGCCCCACCTCCTAATACCAGCATGCTGAGGGTTAGGGCTTCAACATATAAAATTCATTTGAAGCAATTCTACTCAGATGGACGAAACTGGAGCTCATTATCCAGAGTGAAGTAAGCCAGAAGCAAAAACAACAATACAGTATATTAACGCATATATATGGAATTTAGAAAGACGGTAACAAGAACCCAACATACGAGACAGCAAAAGGAACGCAGATGTATAGAATAGACTCATGGACTTTGTGGATGAGTGTAAGGGTGGGATGATATGGGAGAAGGGCATTGAAGCATGTTAATTTTCATATGTCTAGTCAATCGCCAGCCCAGGACTGATGCTCGGGGCTGGTGCAGCGAGATTTCCCGGGGGGGGAGGGAAGAGGGAGGGGGGTTCCGGAGGGGAAGCATATGTAAACCCATGGTGATATCATGACAATGTATGGCAAAAACAATTAAAAAAAAATAATAAATTAAAAAAAAAAAGAAAAAAAAATAAAATTGGAGAAGGGCACATTTAGTCCATTAAAAAGTCTCAAATTCCAACCACATATACAGGCTTCCCTGGTGGCTCAGATAGTAAAGAATCTGCCTGCAATGCAGTAAACCCAAGTTCAATCCCTGGTTCAGGAAATTCCCCTGGAGAAGGAAATGGCAATCCACTCCAATATTTTTGCTGGAGAATTCTATGAACAGAGGAGCCTGGCAGGCTACAGTCCTTGGGGTCACAAAGAATAGGACACAACTGAGCAACTAACAGTTTCACTTTTCACATATATACGTATGTACTACTTTTACCAAGATCATTACTTCTCAGGGTGTTTCAAATGGGCATTGTACCTTTCTTTAGGAAACGTATATTTACCTCACAAGAATCTTGCTAAGTGCTCAAGAGATAACCACTATGGAAAGCAAAGCCCTTGCTGTCTGCTTATTTGGAAGCTACTCTAGTAATTTCCACTTGTTAACTACATCATGCAGAAAATTGTGACAATCATTGCAACTTTCATCTAAATAGGTCTTTGTCAGTTTTTGTTTCCTTTAGTCAAGGGGTGTATACTGTGGAAACCTCTATAGAAATGTTAGACATTTAGTCAATTACTGACAGAACAAGCAGCATGACATAATGAATGAGCACATATTGAAACAAGTAGTGACTGTTCCATAATTTTTCAACACTCCTTTATGAAAAACAACTATGCTTAATACTAGGAATGTTTCATGTGTTACTTAAGTTGTTTTTGCCTTAGATTCCCCTTCAAGGAAATGAGGAGTCATGGTAAAAGTATCTATAATAAGGGTTATATGAGGATTATCTATATTAATATATATTATAAATATATTTATATTATTATATATCATGTATACCACATATGTTATTATATTATTATTAGATATTAATACATATCCTATTTATGAGGATTATATATATATTAGCATACATGAAGAGCTTAGAAAAATATTTGGCACTCAAAATAGTATATATTGGAATAGGTTGCTGCTATTACTAGGGACATTTTATTTCACATTGTTTGTGATTTTAATTAAGAGACATTTCTACTGAATCAGTCCAATAGATGTAAAATCATCTGGTGCTACATCTTCCAAGGATGGAAACACCTTATTTGGCCATAAGTACTGAGTTATTGGGCTTCCCAAATGGCACTAGAGGTAAAGAACCCCACCTGCCAATACAGGAAACATAAGAGACACAGGTTCTATTCTTGGGTTGGGAAGATCCCATAGGACATGGCAACCCACTCCAGTATTCTTGCCTGGAGAATTCCATAGACAGAGGAGCCTGGCTGGCTACTGTCCATAGGGTCACAAAGAGTCAGACACAGCTGAAGCGACTTAGCAGGCACACACTGAGTCATCATTCAATCTCTGATCTCCTTGACTTTTACATTTAAACAGAAATTGAAGATTCTTTAGGAAGGAAGATAGGCTCTTCATTCTCCATCACTCTTTAAAGTACTGAGTCCTGTCTCCAACTGCTTTTTAAAGATAAATCTTGAAATCAATTTATTGATTTAGATTAATTCATCTTGAAAGATATTTCTAATTATTATTCAGAGAATTTGCTGTAGGTTTCTGGGCTTTTAAAAAAGACTAACGAGAGTGGTGAATGGTAGTGATGGTTGCTTTTGACAGGCCATTCCTTGCCTATGCACAAAAAATGTGTTTTGGGGCTAGTGGAAGTACTTTGAAGCCAGACAGAATAGCTTGGAAGCTGTGATTAAAGAGAATGTGTTTACAAAATAAACTCCATGATTATAGGAAAACTATCTCAGTGATTTTCTTAGGTCTTTGATTCAATGAACCAGATCCTGCTTTTCTCCCATGGGGTGAAGCTGACCTAGACCACAATAGAGAAAGTCTGGCAGATAAACTTGCCAACTCCATGCCAGAGACAATTAGTGGAAAACAAACTGTAGCCTTTAAAAAGCAGGTGGAGGAATGATAAACAAAAACAAAATCAGGCTCTAACCCTATCTTATGTTTCACTGACCATTCATAACTTTTGCAAACACCTAATTAAAGAGAAGACTTTTTATTTTTTATCCTCAAACTGTAAATATAACACTATCAATCACAGAGATTTAGGGGGGTAGCAGGTGATAAAGCTGGAATTTCTAACCAAAATGAAGGTTTTTGAGTGTCGTATAATTTTAAGACCTCTCTTCTCTCACTTTTGCTATTTTTGTGTTTGTTTGTTTTTAACATCTGACTGCTTTTTCTCCAAAGATGATATTCATCACTGAACCACGCTCTCCAATCCTGCCCAAAAGCGGCTGTCAGAGGCAAATGAAAAGACTGTTTTATCCAGAACTGTGTTTCTAGCTGCTGTCTTACAGTATAAAACACTGATGCTATTGTTGCTAAGTTGCTTCAGTCATGTCTGACTCTTTGCGAGCCCATGGACCCTGCCAGGATCCTCTGTCCATGGGATTCTCCAGGCAAGAACAAGCACTCAATATATAGTTGTTGAATGAACAAAATAAAAGTTTTTGTCCTCATTAGGTTTTTGTCCTCTAGTGTCACCTATCTTTTTTTGTTGTTTCCTTTCCATCTTCTAGACATAATGACACTTGGATAAAGTTGTTAACAGGCATACTTTAAAATTAGCAAGCCTAAAATTCCTAAAGTATCTCACACTAGCTTCCTCCATCTTGAAATCTTATCAATCAACAAGATTTCTCTGACTACTCTATGCACTGCTGTTTTCATGCTCTCAACTTACTTTCTATCATATTATTTTTGTATTTTGTTACACACAATACTATTGAATTTATATGTTTATCAACTGTTTCCATGTTTAGAATGTAAGTCTCAAGGTCTATGCAGGCAGAGATCTGGCCTCCCTGCCTCCCTACTCTATCCCCAATACCTAATATATAGGAGCTTATTAGAGATTTATTTAAAATCAGTTATTTAATTTAAAAATGGGTTTAAATTCAATATAATTTAGAATTCATTTTTAAACTTTATGACAAGTTTTTGAAAAGAGATTTTAGTTATATCCACATGATTTCAGTCACTATTATTCAAGGTATATGGGTTATTAAGAATATAAATGAAACATTGACTTCATCTTAACTAACCTATGTGGGTTTTACTCTCTGTTTTAATTAATAAGGATTTGATAATGCATTATCCTGGAGAAGGGAACGGCTCCCCACTCCTGTATCCTTGCCTGGAGAATCCTATGGACAGAGGAGCCTGGTGGGCTATAGTCATGGGGTCACAGAAAGTCAAGCACAACTGAGCAACTAACACTTTCACATGGATTACGTTCATGGTATCATAGAAATTAGTTTTAGAATAGTAATATCTAGAATAAACTGTCAGCCACATTTGTCTTAATACTTAGTCTCACAAAATTCCTCTAAGTAGGAGTTGCTAAAAGTTTCTGTGGGGTGATAATAAACTGAGGAAAGATAAATTGCCAGAGTTACACGTTAAAAAAAAAAAAAAAAGGAGACAGGAATCAGGTATATGAACTTCTGGCTTTTTAGGAATTTGTCCATTTTGGTGTAATAAAATAGACTAGTAACTTTAAGTAACATGTTTTTGGTTAACTGTAATAATTATTTAGTCTACAGGCTTCCCAGGTAGACTATATAAATGAAAATTTCTCTAAGTCATCAAGTTTTAGTATTTTGTAATTTTGAATTTTTCTGAAATAAATTGAAAATGTATGACTTTTCATGAATCTTGGGATTAGATAATTGTCAAATTTACAGGAAGAAATAGGTAAAGCTTTCCTCGTATGAACCGGGATAGTAGTAGCCACAAAACTTTCTCTTCTTACCATGTAGTTTCACTTTCCTTTTTCACTTTCCTTTTTCACACCAAAGAGTGTTCTTTTCTCAGACTACCACCTCATTAGTCACACATCTTTGTGTTATTCTCTTTTCCAAGTAAACAAGTTAGAGTCACGCTAAATATAATGTAAACTTAACTGCACATTTTAGTTGGACATCATAAAAATCAGTACTACCCACAGAACTTCCTGTGCAGCAAGAGGAAGATACTTTCTTTCTTCTTCCAGCAGCAAGAAAGATACTTTGGCTAATCACATGTGAAATGCAGCTCATGCAACTAAGGAGATTACTTTTTAATTTTATTTAATTTTATTAATTTAAATTTAAATAGACACATGTGATGGTTGGCTACCATATTGAAAAGCACAAATGTAGGTTATGTATTTGAAATACTTTCCCTGCTTTCCTTCCCCAAACTTACAAATGGCTACATTTCAGATGACTGAGTACAGTGGCAGGTCTCAGTATTTCTGGAGTTTATCTGGCTTAAGAACTAGATGATCTTCCCCCAAGTTACAAATCAAATGATATTTCCTACCTAAGTTTGTCCAGACTCTTTTTATTTTTCACTCTAAAAGTTTGGCTGCGTTTAGACCCCAGAGGGTCAAAGTGAGGCTGATTTCTCAGGATTCTCAGCTGGGGGTGGAAATAACGATGCTGTGAGAGCCAAGCCAGATAATTCATGAGATAGCCAGCACTAGTGAGATCCACAGCCAAATTTACCAGAGGAGAATGAAGACAGAAAGAGAAATAGAATCAGACAGAATAATGCTAATAAAAGTTTTGTTTAGTTAGCTCGGAAAAATTATTTTTTATATTGATCTGAGGTTCAATTAGACACTGCTATCACCATATAGCAAACAGGTATTTTTGGAGTTTGAGAGTGGAGAATTTGCATGCAGAATAAATAAGATAAGAAATGAAAAGATATTCAAAGATCTGGAAAAAACTTGTCTTTTTTTCCCCCTCCCAGCAGACCTCACTGTTATTTTAGTTTCTTGTAAGTCATAAGATTTGGCATATAACACATTCTATTCCAAACTGAATTCCATGAATTTCAAAATGTCTATTTTCTTAACTTGGAGAAGGAAATGGCAACCCACCCCAGTACTCTTGCCTGGAGAATCCCATGGACAGAAGGCCATGGTAGGCCCCAGTCCATGGTGTTGCACAGAGTTGGACACAACTGAGCAACTAACACAAACTTTCTTAAGTATCATTACATATTTATTGTACCTCTGAAACAGAAATGGAAATTAAATATATGGATTTCGTGTAAGAATAAAAGCTATATATTATAAAAAGAGTCAACTCATCAAAGGGGTATGAAACATCAATCTGTTAGCACTTATTAATCTCTATCATGTTTTAGTAGATATGCAAATTATATATCTATGCTATGCTTAACATGTTTTCTACACAGCTAATAAACAAATTTTGCAAGAGGGAATGGAGAAAGCAATGGCAATCCACTCCTGTACTCTTGCCTGGAAAATCCCATGGAAGGAGGAGCCTGGTAGGCTGCAGTCCATGGGGTCACTAAGAGTCGGACTGATCTACTTCACTTTCACTTTTCACTTTCGTGCATTGGAGAAGGAAATGGCAACCCACTCCAGTGTTCTTGCCTGGAGAATCCCAGGGACAACGGAGCCTGGTGGGCTGCTGTCTATGGGGTCTCACAGAGTCGGACACGACTGAAGCAACTTAGCAGCAGCAGCAGCAAGAAAGAAACATCTTTTGAAGCCACTTTTATCTTTTTCTAATGAATACCTTTTTAGTCAGGCATCATTTTGGAGCTTGGAACACCAAGTAATGGAATCGGAGCTGTCATGCAATGTAATGAATCCATAGGGGAAAATAGACTGAAATAAGAACCACAGAAACCAACTTCCTTCTCTCTCTCATCCTCCAAAGGAAGAAAGTTATCTATAATATAATACTGGCAATTAAGTCTTTCAGATCAGAGACAAATAGTGCATGTTCTATATCTCAGTTTCACTTGAAAAGTTGTATTAGAAACACCACAAAATGAGCAAACTTTATAAATGCCTAAAACAGAACCCAGGAAAAAGGAGGCATCATCAAAGATAGAGCTTTATAGTAGATATAGTCGTGAAAAGTTCATTGATTGGGATTACATAAAAGTCACTCAAAAGTCAGTGACCACCTAATTTATCATCAAAACTGAGATACACTGGAGAGTGAAAGTTGATTATAACCATAATTAAGTTACACTTACCAGATAACCAAGACATGTTGTTATTAAGTCCAAGCTTATACAGCTTGCTTCATGACAGAGAAACACATTGAAAGATGAATTGTGGGGCAAGGAATAGCAACTTTATTCAGTAAAACAGTCACCTGAGGCAATTGTGGACTAGTGTTCCAAAGTAAAATCTTATCAGAATTGAAATTCAACCAGGCATGGAACAATAGACTGGTTCCAAATAGGAAAAGGAGTATGTCAAGGCTGTATATTGTCACGCTGCTTATTTAACTTACATGCAGAGTACATTATGAGAAATGCTGGGCTGGAGGAAGCACAAGCTGGAATCAAGATGGCCAGGAGAAATATCAATAACCTCAGATATGCGTTGATGCCACTCTTACGGCAGAAAGTGAAGAACTAAAGAGCCTCTTGATGAAAGTGAAAGAGGGGAGTGAAAAAGTTGTCTTAAAGCTCACCATTCAGAAAACTAAGATCATGGCATCAGTCCCATCACTTCATGGCAACTAGATGGGGAAACAGTGGAAACAATGATTGACTTTACTTTTTTGGGCTCCAAAATCACTGCAGATGATGATTGCAGCCATGAAATTAAAAGACACTTACTCCTTGGAAGAAAAGTTATGACCAACCTAGACAGCATGTTAAAAAGCAGAGATGTTACTTTGTCCACAAAGGTCCTTCTAGTCAAGGCTATGGTTTTTCCAGTAGTCATGTATGGATGTGAGACTTGGACTATAAAGAAAGCTGATCACCGAAGAATTGATGCTTTTGAACTGTGGTATTGGAGGAGACTCTTGAGAGTCCCTTGGACTGCAACATCGAATCAGTCAATCTTAAGGAAATCAGTCCTGAATGTTCTTTGGAAGGACTGATGCTGAAGCTGACACTCCAATCCTTTGGCCACCTGATGTGAAGAACTGACTCATTGAAAAAGACCCTGATGCTGGGAAAGATTGAGGGCAGGAGGAGAAGGGGATGAAAGAGTATGAGATGGTTGGATGCCATCACCGACTCGATGGACATCAGTTTGAACAAGCTCTGGGAGTTAGTGATAGACAGGAAGCCCAGTGTGCTGCAGTCCATGGTTTTGCAAAGAGTCAGACACGACTGAGCGACTGAACTGATGAGTCTAGGCTGTCATACAGCTGGAGATACTGGGCTCTTCTGAAACTGTGACAGTGGGTATCAGAATCAGGATGGGCCAGGATCCAGAAATCCATACATGAAACACAGCCTGTAAATATCCACAGCTAAGAGAGACCTCCAGGCTCCTCTGCCCATGGGATTTTCCAGGCAAGAATACTAGAATGGATTTCTAGAGCCACGTGGGAAAGCCCAAGTAAAAGATATTAAGAGACAAAATAAAACAGAAATGGATAAGGCCACAGACAGAAGATGAGCACAAAGCCTCTCCCTATATGCACTCTAGGATGCTGACATAAAGCTGTTGATCTTTATGAAATGAGAAGTCCCAGAAAATCTTGGATAAACCAAGTTAACAGAATTCTTTACCAAGTACTGGCATGGGCATTGTCATTTCCAGACATGACTTATTCAGTGAAATGCTCAAGTATTTTTTTCCGTTAGAGCCTATATAGAAGTTCTTCCTTAGGCAAAATGGAACTACTGGAATGATAGCAAGCAGAGCGCTGACATATGTGTCGCAGCTTCCTCCACTCTGGCTCAATGCTGTCCATGTCATTACACCTCCTCTGTGATTTGTTTGGTAAAATCGTTGGCAATGCATATGTAAACATGATGGTTTATATGCCGTGTTGTGTTTAGTTGCTAAGTCATGTCCAACTCTTCAAGACCCCATGGACTGTAGCCTACCAGTCTCCTCTGTCAATGGGATGTTGCAGGAAAGAATACTGGAGTGGGTTGCCACTTCCTTCTCCAAGGTATCTTCCAGACCCAGGGATCAAACCCACATCTGCTGCACTCACAGGTGGATTCTTTACTTCTGAGCCACAAGGGAAGCCTCAAGGGTGTGTTGCCTCCCCATCAGGGAACAGAACGCAGGTCTCCTGCGTGACAGGCAGGGATACTCACCACTATACTAATGAGAATGTCTTCCTATACTCAATTTATAGTACAGATAATTAAGCGCTGGCTTAGAAAATAGCAAAATGTAAAACAATGTCAGAAGTTACATAAATAATTAGCTAATTTCCTGTTTGTCTCAGTAGCTTTTCTTACAGTCCTTCCTTTATACCTCTGCCTCTAGGGAACACAGTCTAAAGCTGAATCTCCATCTGGAAAAAAAGGAGAAAATGATGATTAATGCCGCACAATGCCATAAATTCTATCAATTTCTACTGCTGTTTGGTGATTTTCTCAGAGGGCTGTTTTGTACGGGTTTCCACTGGGGTCATTCTGTTTACTTCTCAATGCTCTTCTCTATAAACTGCATGCGAGGATTTGTAACACAATAGAGAGAGGCTTCCCAGGTGGCTCAGCAGAATCTGCCTGCAAGGCAGAAAATGCAGGAGACACAGGAGACTCTGGTTTGATCCCTGTGTCAGGAAGATGCCCTGGAGAAGGAAATGGTAACCACTCTAGTATTCTTGCATGAAGAATTTCATGGATAGAGAAGCCTGGCAGGCCACAGTTCATGGGGTCGCAAAGAGCTGTACAAAACTTAGTGACTAAACAACAACAGAAATAGAGAGGCGTTGCCAAGCTACACAGATCTTGTACCCAGATCTATCATTTATGACTTTGGGACTCTGTGCTGCTCTATTTGGCACCGTTTTATTTGCCCAGATGCAATCACTTCCTCCTACCAATGAGTGGGACACTGTTGGCACAAATGGTGATCTCCTGCAGGTTCTCAGATGAGAGGTCCCTGGAAATCACTCTTGACCAAAAGAAGCTATTTCACCCTCTACATCCTCTGTGATTGGTGTCATTCACATCCAATGATGGGTCAAAGCACAGGTGTGAATGCCTAGACAAAATCTCAGTTAGCAACAACTCTGAAGGGCCCACCCAGCTTAGAGCTCCCTATGGCATCAGCTGAGACCTATGGCAGAATTGCATTAGCATCACAAGTTAACACCTCTGTCAGCCCACACCTGCCCTCCCTAATCCTTCATGGTGCTATTGCTGTGAGAATTCTCCAATATCCTTTTTGCACCTGAACCACTACATCAGAATCTGTTGATAAGAAAAGGGTTCACCATAGCTGGTTCATTGTCTAATCCAGGCACGTTCACTGTCTATCATATAAGAGATATCAGTTCATTTCAGTCACTCAGTCATGTCTGACTCTTTGCGATCCCATGAACTATAGCACGCCAGGCCTTCATGTCCATCACCAACTCCCAGAGTCCATCCAAACCCATGTCCATTGAATTCGTGATGTCATCCAACCATCTCATCTTCTGTCGTCCCCTTGTCTTCCTGCCTTCAATTTTTCCCAGCATCAGGGTCTTTTCAAATGAGTCAGTTCTTTGCATCAGATGGCCAAGGTATTAGAGTTTCAGCTTCAGCATCAGTCCTTCCAAAGAATATTCAGGACTGATTTCCTTAAGATTGACTGATTTGATGTTGCAGTCCAAGGGACTCTCAAGGGCCTCCTCCAACACCACAGTTCAAAAACATCAATTGTTGGCACTCAGCTTTCTTTAGATGGACCTTTGTTGGCAAAGTGATGTCTCTGCTTTTTAATATGCTGTCTAGGTTGGTCATAACTTTCTTTCCAAGGAGTAAGTATCTTTTAATTTCATGGCTGAAATCACCATCTGCAGTGATTTTGAAGCCCAGAAAAATACAGTCGGCCACTGTTTCCCTATCTATTTGCCATGAAGTGATGGAACTGAATGGCATGATCTTAATTTTCTGAATTTTGAGCTTTAAGCCAAATTTTTCACTCTCCTCTTTCGCTTTCATCAAGAGGATCTTTATTTATTTTTTTTTAATTTTCTTTGCTTTATTGTGTTGGTTTTGCCATACAATGACATAAAACCACGATGGGTCTACATATGCTCCCCCTCCAGAACCCCCCTCCCCTCCCCCTCCCGATTCCCTCCCCCTGAGACATCTCGGTGCACCAGCCCCGAGCATCAGTCCTGGGCTGGCTATTGATTTCACATATGGTAATTAACATGTTTCAATGCCAATCTCCCATATCATCCCACCCTTGCCCTCTTCCACAGAGTCCACGTGTCTGTTCTATACATCTGCATTCCTTTTGCTGTCTCGCATGCAGGTTTCTCATTACCATCTTTCTAAATTCCATATATATGCATTAGTATACTGTATTGTTGTTTTTCCTTCTGGCTTATTTCACTCTGGATAATAGGCTCCAGTTCCGTCCACCTGAGTAGAACTGATTCAAATGAATTTTTTTTTTAATGCTGAGTAATATTCCATTGTGTATATGTACCACAGCTTTCTTATCCATTCATCAGTTGATGGGCATCTAGGTTGCTTCCATGTCCTGGCTATTGG
>ML660197.1:17035135-17050965 GCA_007570785.1 Antilocapra americana
ATATATATGCATTAGTATACTGTATTGTTGTTTTTCCTTCTGGCTTATTTCACTCTGGATAATAGGCTCCAGTTCCGTCCACCTGAGTAGAACTGATTCAAATGAATTTTTTTTTTAATGCTGAGTAATATTCCATTGTGTATATGTACCACAGCTTTCTTATCCATTCATCAGTTGATGGGCATCTAGGTTGCTTCCATGTCCTGGCTATTGTAAACAATGTGGCGATGAACACAGGGGTACATGTGTCTCTTTCAATTCTGGTTTCCTCGGTGTATATGCCCAGCAATGGAATTGCTGGTCATATGGCAGGCCTATTTGCAGCTTTTTAAGGAATCTCCACACTGTTCTCCATAGTGGTTGTACTAGTTTGCATTCCCACCAACAGTGTAAGAGGGTTCCCTTTTCTCCACATCTTCTCCAGCATTTATTGCTTGTAGATTTTTGGACTGCAGCCATTCTGAATGGTGCAAAGTGGTACCTCATTGTGGTTTTGATGTGCATTTCTCTGATAAAGTGTGATGTTGAGCATCTTTTCATGTATTTGTTAGCCATTTTTATGTCTTCTTTGGAGAAATGTCTGTTAAGTTCTTTGGCCCACTTTTTGATTGGGTCGTTTATTTTTCTAGAATGGAGCTGCAGGAGTTGCTTGTGTATTTTTGAGATTAATTTTTTGTCCATTGCTTCATTGGCTATTATTTTCTCCCATTCTGAAAGCTGTCTTTTCACCTTGCTTATAGTTTCCTTTGTTGTGCAGAAGCTTTTAATTTTAATTAGGTCCCATTTGTTTATCTGTGCTTTTATTTCCGATATTCTGGGAGGTGGGTCATAGAGGATCCCGCTTTGGTTTATGTCAGAGAGTGTTTTGCCTATGTTATTCTCTAGGAGTTTTATAGTTTCTGGTCTTATGATTAGCTCTTTGATCCATTTTGAGTTTATTTTTGTGTATGGTGTTAGAAAGTGTTCTAGTTTCAATCTTTTACAAGTGGCTGTCCAGTTTTCCCAGCACCACTTGTTAAAGAGATTGTCTTTTCTCCATTGTATATTCATGCCTCCTTTGTCAAAGATAAGGTGTCCATAGATGCGTGGATTTATCTCTGGGCTTTCTATTTTGTCCCATTGATCTATATTTCTGTCTTTGTGCCAGTACCATACTGTCTTAATGACTGTGGATTTGTAGTATAGCCTAGAGTCAGGTAGGTTGATTCCTCCAGTTCCATTCTTCTTTCTCAGGATTGCTTTGGTTATACGAGGTTTTTTGTATTTCCATACAAATTGTGAAATTATTTGTTATAATTCTCTGAAAAAGACCTCTGGTAGCTTGATAGGAATTGCATTGAATCTATAGATTGCTTTGGGTAGTATACTCATTTTCACTATATTGATTCTTCCAATCCACGAACACGGTATAGTTCTCCATCTATTTGTGTCCTCTTTGATTTCTTTCATCAGTGTTTTATAATTTTCTATATACAAGTCTTTGGTTTCTTTAGGTAGAAATACTCCTAAGTATTTTATTCTTTTTGTTTCAATGGTGAATGGAATTGTTTCCTTAATTTCTCTTTCTGCTTTCTCATTGTTAGTGTATAGGAATGCCAGGGATTTCTGTGTGCTGATTTTATATACTGACACTTTGCTATATTCACTGATTAGCTCTAGTAATTTTCTGGTCGAGTCTTTAGGGTTTTCATCAAGAGGATCTTTAGTTCCTCTTCATTTTCTGCATAAAGGTGATGTCATCTGCATATCTGAGGTTATTGATATTTCTCCTGGCAATCTTGATTCCAGCTTGTACTTCTTCTAGCCCAGCATTTCTCATGATGTACTCTGCATATAAGTTAAATAAGCAGGCTGACAATATACAGCCTTGACGTACTCCTTTTCCTATTTGGAATCAGTTTGTTCCACGTCCAGTTCTAAATGTTGCTTCCTGACCTGCATACAGGTTTCTCAAGAGGCAGGCCAGGTGGTATGGTATGCCCATTTCTTTCAGAATTTTCCACAGTTTATTGTGATCCACACAGTCAAAGGCTTTGGCATGGTCAATAAAGCAGAAAAAGATGTTTTTCTGGAACTCTCTTGCTTTTTCGGTGATTCAGCAGATGTTGGCAATTTGATCTCTGATTCCTCTGCCTTTTCTAAAACCAGCTTGAACATCTGGAAGTTCATAATACACATATTGCTGAAGCCTGGCTTGGATAATTTTGAGCATTGCTTTACTCGTGTGTGAGATGAGTCCAATTGTACAGTAGTCTGAGCATTCTCTGGCATTGCTTTCTTTGGGATTGGAATGAAAACTGACCTTTTCCAGTCCTGTGGCCACTGCTGAGTTTTCCAAATTAGTTGGCATATTGAGTGCAGCAATTACACAGCATCATCTTTCAGGATTTGAAATAGCTCAACTGGAATTCCATCACCTCCACTAGCTTTGTTCATAGTGATGCTTCCTAAGGCCCACTTGACTTCACATTCCAGCATGTCTGGCTCTAGGTCAGTGATCACACCATTGTGATTATCTAGGTCATGAAGAACTTTTTTGTACAGTTCTTCTGTGTGTTCTTGCCACCTCTTCTTAATGTCTTCTGCTTCTTTTAGGTCCCTCCCATTTCTGTCCTTTATTGAACCCATCTTTGCATGAAATGTTCCCTTGGTATCTCTCATTTTCTTGAAGAGATCTCTAGTCTTTACCATTCTATTGTTTTCCTCTATTTCTTTGCATTGATTGCTTATTAAGGCTTTCTTCTCTCTGCTTGCTCTTCTTTGGAACTCTGCATTCCAATGAGTGTATCTTTCCTTTTCTCCTTTGCTTTTTCACTTCTCTTCTTTCCACAGCTATTTGTAAAGCCTCCTCTGACAACCATTTTGCTTTTTTGATATTCTAATAGCTAAATTGCATCAAGTGACTACTTTATGCCAGGCTATATTCTAAGCACTTTACAACGATTAACTATTTTAGTTTCTAGAAACCTATGATACAGGCATTAATATCCCCTCACTTATACGTATTAAGAAACTGAGGTCCAGAAATCTTCCATTTTGGAAAAAGTCACATACCTAGTAAGTGGGTGTCCTAGGCTCAGTCACTGTCTTTACACACTGTACTGAACTTTACTGCTTTACGAAGCTACCTCACAGAATAATAATTGAAATTAAATGAGAATGTGTGTCAATCACAATGCTGGAAAATATTTAATCAATACACCTCTATCTTCTTCATTTTGTATGTACATCTAAGTATCTCAGGGGTCATGAGCCTGGCAGGATACCGTAGCATGACGTGATGTGCATGAGAAATATGGTTGCTGACCTCTAGGTGACAAGTACTGATTTTCTAAAGGTGATATATGGCCTAGTGGTAGGAACCAACGTTCTAGAGTCAGATTGGCTATGCACGGAGCCTGGCTCCTCTGCCTGCTACTTCAATCTACTGAGCCTCAGTTTTCTCATCTATTAAAAAGGAAATGATGAAATTATCTATCCTACAAGGTTTCTTAGAGACTCAAATTAATTAGTGTAAAATCAACTGTCAGACACATAGTCTGACAGTTACAAATTGAATTAATGTTACTTATTATTATCATTGTTTAGTTGCTAAGTCATGATCAACTCTTTTGCAACCCCATGGACTCTATCCCACCAGTCTCCTCTGTCCAGGGCAATTCCCAGGCAGGAATACTGTAGTGGATTGCCATTTATACATAATATTATTATTATCATTAATTATTATTGTAGGGAGATTTTTTTTTTATTATTTAGGACTAGGTTTGTGTTCATACACCTTAAAAATTTAAATGACTAGCTTAAAGGAGGTGAACTTCATATTTCTGGATAATCCAGTGCTGGCATAGTCTGGGTACATTTCAAAATGGTGATAAACCAACTTATTCTTGCCTTGTGGTCCATGATGCCTGCCAGAGCTCCAGCTATCACATTTGCATTCCAAGCTATAGTAGAGAAAAGGGAGAAAAGAAGGGGAATATTTCCTTCTTTGGAGAGTGTGACACCAAAAATGTTACCCTATATTTTGTGGAACAATTGGTTTACATGCTACATCTAGCATGTCTGTGAACCTGAAATAAGTAGGCTTTCATTTCAGATAGTGACAAGTCAACTAAAATTGGAATTTTGTTACAGAGGTGGGGGAAAAAAAAAAGGGCTCCATGCTACAAGGCTTCTTCACCACAGAGATGATTCCTCAAGGCATCCACTTACAACAAGTCATAATGCTTTTCTGGTTGCATTCACAGTAACATACAAATTATTATTTTAGGTATTGTAAACATGCCATGTCAGTTAATTTAAAGTCTGAGAATTTTCATTCTTATCCTAAACATTTTAACTCATTTTTGTAAGTACTTATGTTTCTAACAATTCTAATTTGCACAGTGAAGCTTGCAGTAAGAAATGGAAAATCGTAAAGTAGAAAACAGTAGCCCATGCTAATACTTGCAGGTGTGTCATAAATAAAACATGAGACAAGGAAAATGAATATTGATTAAAGGAAATCCAAAGCTTAAGACATTTAAGTTTGTTATATAAATACATTGCAGTAAAGTTCATTGGAAACTGATCATATAGAAAATAGATAAGTAGAACATTTGAATATCAAGATTAGGCCTTTTGGTGCGCAGTATTAAGAGATCAAGAGATAAATCATTGTTAGCAACATTCTCACTATGTGCAATGAAAAAGGAAAAATGATTTTGAAATCATTTAGGAAATTTATGATTAAAACAGTCCTACTTGCCATAGTCTACTCTCTCTCTCCAAAATGCATGTATTTCAAAGTGCAAAGATTTTAAGCAACAGAAAAACAATGGGCAGAGGCATTCAAATCAAACTCAGAATTTATAACAAGGAAGAAATCACCACATAAAAAGGAACATGTTACAGTCTTGGGAGAAATCGAATATTTTCTCCCAAGACTGCGTTAGACAGAAACCACCCAGTTTTCCATAGTTTTTTTAACTCAACTTCACCCTGAAGCCTGCCAGTCAAACTATAAAATTACGGGAATATGATTCTCAGCTACACTACAACCCCAGAGAAATGTTGTTCTCAATGTCTTATCCCATTAAAGATTAGAATTAGCTAATAGAAAAACAGCCAGATGAGCTGGTCTATTGTTGAACAGGCGCTGTTGTGGACGGGACTGGCATTTAGGAACTACAGATTCAGCAAAGTATCCAAAGGCATTCCGGTTCATCCATTTGCTAGCTGAAGAAAATAAGGGAAGAAATCCTGAACCACAGTTGCAGACTTTTCAAATTGAAAAAATATAAATCTTGAAGAAAAAATATGAAAAATTGATTCTCTGAGGAGCTGTGGGCCTTGACTCTACAGTAAATTGAACATAGCTGATTATCTGATGAAGAGGCACAAACAATGAGACATAGTATAGTATGCCTAATTGCTGTGTGTGTGTCTGTGTGTATTTTATTATTAAGATTACACTGATAACAGAAGTTTCAGATGTATGGCATTACATTTCAGCTTCATTAGACCCCACAGCCTGCTCATAAACAAAAGTCTGGGTTCCATCCACCACTATGTTATTGAGGCTCTGTACCCAATCACCCGCCCCTTACCCGCTTCTCCTCTCATAATCGCTACTCTATTCTCTATATCTGTGTGTCTGTTTTCTCTCAGTTCAATTTTTTTACTTTTTTAAGAATCAGCATATGAATGAAATATAGTATTTATCTTTCTTCATCTGCCTTAATTTCATCTAGCATAATACCTTCAAAGTCCATTCATGTCACAAAAGGCAAAATTTCATTTTTTTATGGCTGAATTCATTGTATTATATACCATATTCTCTTTATCCATTCATCCGTTGATGGGCATTTAGGTTGCTTTCATATCAGCTGTTGTAAATAATGCTGCAATGAACATAGGGTTGCATTTTCAGTTCAGTTCAGTTCAGTAGCTCAGTCATGTCCAACTCTGCGACCCCATGAACTGCAGCATGCCAGGCCTGCCTGTCCATCACCAACTCCCAAGTTTACCCAAATTCATGTCCTTTGAGTCAGTGATGCCATCCAGCCATCTCATCCTCTGTTCTCCCCTTCTCCTCCTGCCCTCAATTTTTCCCAGCATCAGGGTCTTTTCAAATGAGTCAGCTCTTCGCATGAAGTGGCCAAAGTATTGGAGCTTCTCAGCTTCAACATCAGTCCTTCCAATGAACACCCAGGACTGATCTCCTTTAGGATGGACTGGTTGGATCTCCTTGAAGTCCAAGGGTTCAAAAGCATCAATTTTTTGGTGCTCAGCTTTCTTTATAGTCCAACTCTCACATCCATACATGACTACTGGAAAAACCATTGCCTTGACTAGATGGACCGTTGTTGACAAAGTAATGTCTCTGCTTTTAAATATGCTGTCTAGGTTGGTCATAACTTTCCTTCCAAGGAGTAAGTGTCTTTTAATTTCATGGCTGCAATCACCATCTGCAGTGATTTTGGAGCCCCCCAAAATAAAGTCAGCCACTGTTTCCCAACTATTTGCCATGAAGTTGAGAGAGTCGTTTCCTAGGCAGGTTTGTAAGAAGTCTAGGGGTCCCCAAGGAGAGAGGGATCTGGAATTCTTAAGGAGGAGAAAAGGACAAACTTTTTTTCTCTCTGCATTCCTTAGTCTTAGTCAATCGCACAACTCAGTTTAAACTCAGTACTAGGGATTATACAACAATGTATCCAGCTGGAGGACAGTTTCTCCTTTCTGAAAACCTTCTGACTAATCCTGATATTTTAGAATGTATATTATGGGAGTGGGTCTGGAGGATCTTTCTATTGCTAAATGCTAATCCTGTTATCTTAAAATGTAAATTATGGGAGTAGATCTCGTGAGGTCTTTACAACCTCCAGACATTCTTTTGATTCCATGTAATAACTAATTAGAGAGTTTATAACTCCGTTACTTTTTTTTTTTTAATTATTTTTTTTTAATTATTGTTTTAGCCATACATTGTTATGATAACACTAGTAAGGGGATACTCTTTCTGTCCCCTTCTGATGTCTATGTCAGAAGCTTTCTCTATCTCCTTTATACTTTAATAAAACTTTATTACACAAAAGCTCTGAGTGATCAACCCTCATCTCTGGCCCCGATTGAATTCTTCTCTTCCGGAGGCCAAGATTTCTGGAGATTTTTTTGTGATTTCATCAACAACCTTTCAAAGTGATGCAATAATCTTAGTTTTCTGAACGTTGAGCTTTAAGCTAGCTTTTTCACTCTCCTCTTTCACTTTCATCAAGAGGCTCTTTAGTTCTTCTTCACTTTCTGCCATAAGGGTGGTGTCATCTGCATATCTGAAGTTACTGATATTTCTCCTGGCAATCTTGATTCCAGCTTGTGCTTCCTCCAGCCCAGCATTTCTCATGATGTACTCTTCATATAAGTTAAATAAGCAGGGTGACAATATACATCCTTGACGTATTCCTTTCCCTATTTGGAACTAGTCTGTTTTCCCATGTCCAGTTCTAACTGCTGCTTCCTGACCTGCATACAGTTTTCTCAAGAACCAGGTCAGGTAGTCTGATATTCCCATCTCTTTCAGAATTTTCCACAGTTTATTGTGATCCACACAGTCAAAGACTTTGGCATGGTCAATAAAGCAGAAATAGATGTTTTTTCTGGAACTCTCTTGCGTTTTCGATGATCCAGAGGAAGTATGTATCTTTGCAAATTTGTGGTTTGGGGTTTTTCAAATAAATATCTAGAACTGGAATAGCTGAATCATATTGTAATTCTATTCTTAATTTTTTGAGGAATTTTCATACTGTTTTATGTAATGACAGCATCAATTTACATTTATGCCAACAGTGTACAAGTATTCTCTTCTCTACATCCTCTCCAACATTTGTTATTCCTTGCCTTTTTGATAGTAGTCATTCTGACTGGCAAGAGGTGATATCTCGGGATTTTGATTTGCATTTCCTAGTTAAAATTTTGTGTAGGAAAAGCAGAGTAATATTTTAGTAAATCCTCTAACAGAAAATGTTAATGTACTAGATGTTATAAAAATTTAAAATCAGAAGATACAAATATGCTTTTTCCTTCTCTCTTCTCTCCCTACTTCCCTCCCTCTATTTTTCAAGCATATGGGTTTAATTGATATATTTCCCTGTAAGTATTGATATTTGCTGTTTTACATTCTGAAAATGTAGTTCAATGTCATTCACTTCTAACTACATTATAATTATGATTTTTTCTGACGTTTGTCCTATTGCTTTTTTTTTTAATTTTTCAGATATATTTGGGGGATTATTTTCTTACTGGTGTCTAATGTTAGTACATTTTCTTATAGAAACTGTGGTCATCATTATTTAATACTTCCTTTGTAGAATAGAATACAATTAATTTCAGAAATGTGCTATGCTTCCTTGAAAATAGTCTGCATTACTTAATTTTCCCTAATGTTCTAATGAGCTCACTGTGTGTATGTGTGCTCATTAACCTAAGCTTATTAAGGTTTTATTCAAATCTTTCCTGTCTTTATTAAATCCTTGTCTAATTGATCTATCAGTTCTGAAAAATATGTTTTTAAATCCTCTTTTGGAGTCACTCAGTCGTGTCTAACTTCGTGACTCCATGGACTGTAGTCTTCCAGGCTCCTCTGTCTATAGAATTCTCCAGGCAAAAATACTGCAGGGGTTGTTATTTCCTACTCTAGTGGATCTTCTTGACCGAGGGATTGAACCTGGGTCTCCTGCATTGCAAGCAGAGTCTTAACCATTTGAGCCAAAGGGAAGCCCTTAATCTTATCCAATACAATGGTGAATTTGCATGTTCTATCTTCCAGTTAACAATCATTTTACATATTTTGGTCTGTGTTGCTAGAATAGAATTTAGGATTGCTATAACTTTCTGGCAAATTGTTCACTTAATTATTATTTGACCTTTTGTTTCTAATATTAACATCGATGTAACAACTTGCTTTTTGATTAGGATTTGCCTGGTGTAATTTCCCTCTTCCTTACAGGCACCCTTAAGATTTTTGCTTTCAGACATTGTTATTCAATTATTTTATAGACTTCTCTAAAAAGGATGAGTAGTGTAGGTCTATGTGTTCGTTAGTCTTTTTTTGTTTGTTTTCTTTTTCTTTTAATGGCTAATCATTCTTTCTTTTTGGTAGTTTTTAAGATATATAGATATTTGGATTAGTACTTTCTGTGACACCATCGAATGGCTTTACTATGTTCAAGTCTTGATATGCTTCTCCATTCTAAAGAAACAGATCTTTCATTGAATCCAAACATTCTTATCAATATAGATTTAAATTTGGTTTTCCTTTCCTGCTTTCTTCCTCGAGATATTCTTTTAGGTGCTAGCTTTAAGTCCTTTGATTGTTTTATGTTTTGAAGCTTTATCTTTTCATTGTGTTTATTCACTTTTATTTTTTGAGGAATATTTTCACAGGCTATTATATTCTGATTTTTTTTTCCTTTCACCCTTTTACAGATATCACTTATCTGTATTTTGTTTTGTTTTGTTTACCAAATCTCCCAGCATGTGGAATCCAACCAAGGATTGAACACACAGCCCCTGCATTGGAAGTGCAGTCTTAACCACTGGACTGCCAAGTTTTTTAATCTTCAAGTCTTTAAATCATTGTTTATTTTTCTGTTCTGCATCTGGGCACTTTCCCCACTCCCTTCTAAAAGTCACAGATACTTATATCAGCAAAGTTTTAACTTGTCAAAATTGCTCTTTGAAATTTTAATTTAATTATTAATATTTCCTTTTTTAAATCTTTAAGATTTATTTGGTTCTTTAATTTTTTTTCTTTTTTATCATTTAATTTTAATGCTCTTTGCTATTTATTATCTTCAGTAATTATAAACATTTTATTTTATGCTATTTTATATGACTCCATTAACTTCACTCTTTATAGCCCTTCCGCCTATTTTGTCTACCAGGTTTTCCTCATGGTGTTTAGTTGCCTTATGACCTTTGTTAGTGAGAATATTTTAGAGGCAACTGATTTACCTATCAGTGCTCTACTACCATAGGCCTTTGCAATGATCCTTAACAAATGGCATGTGTGTGTTTCTGAGCATCCATAGATTTCAGCAATCCAGAGGCATATTTGACAATTCCTAAGGTAAGGAATTAAAACAAGCCCTCACTCTAAATTTTATTTCCATGACAACTCACAGCGCAGGTTTGGTTTTTCAGTAGAAGGAGTCATTCCAAGACCTCTATTTTAGGAAGAATCCTGAATTCTAGTTCCTCACCTTTCTCAGGCCATTTTCTGTTTTCATAGGGCTTAAAAGTTTAGGTCTGAACAATAAGAGTTTCTAATATTTCAATCCTTTGATAAGTCGCCTTAATATCTACTGACAAAACCCCCTTTATGACGTTCCACCATTCTCCAAAATGTCATTGTGAACAGTCAACCCTGTAAATATTTATTTACAGAATAAAGAAAAAAAAAATGCCTACAAGATCACTGAAAAATTCCAAAATGCAATCTTCTACCTTACTGTCAGAATTCCATGGGCTTGTATTATGACATATTCTCCTTGATTCCCTAAAGGTTTACAATTTGTCCAAGAGCTTCTCATTCTAAGTCCCAAAAGAGAGTTTTGTTTTTTAACTGTCTGCACTATACTAAAAATTAATTCAAGGAACTGACCACTGTGCCCTCAAAATTGAGTAATAAATGCTCTTGCATCCATTAAGGCTCTCTGAGTGTAGAGCTCCCCCCAAAGCACCAAAGGGCAATTATTGTAAATCTGCCTAGACAGAGCTTTCAGCATAGAGAAAACTTAGTTCTCAAAGCTTACTTAGGAATGAAAAATAGCCTTACTGAGAAGAATAGCCTTTCTGAGACTTCTGGCCAAATGTAGAGCACCCACGTTTTAGTATCTTTCATCCAATAAGTGCAGTGTTTGAAACAGATTCTCACTGAAAGTATTTGTTTACAGTCCCCATACAGCAATCCTTAAGATGGCAGGTACAACAAAAATATGCATTGTCTTGATGAAAACATGAAAAATTGAGTGAATTAAAAATCATCTACTTCAATGGTTAATGATCTAGATTTAAAAAATGAAGAAAATAGGAGGAGAAACTAAGACGGCAGAGGAATAGGACGGGGAGAACACTCTCTCCCCAACAAATATACCAAAAGAACTTTTAAAGGCCAAGCAAACTCCAAAAAACAGGAACTGAATGCTGGCAGAGGACACCGGACATCTGGAGAGGCGACCCATTGCCGACGTGAGGAGTAACAGTGAGGAAACCTAGACTCACCAACCAGAAAACCACACAAGCCTTTCCATCCAGGAAACTTCGACAAACCACGCATCCAACCCCTCCCATAGAGAGGAACCCCCACAATAAAGGGACAACACAGCAAGATAAACAAGATGAAAAGGCAGAGAAATACCCAGCAAGTAAAGGAACAGGATAAATACCCCCTAGACCAAACAAAAGACGAAGAGATAGGAAGTCTACCTGACAAAGAATTCCGAATAATGATAGTGAAAATGATCCAAAACCTGGAAAATAAGTTGGAGTTGCAGCTCAATAACCTGCAGGCAAGGATTGAGAAGATGCAGGTAAGCTTTAACAAGGACTTAGAAGAAATGAAAAAGAGACAAAATACAATGAATAATGCAATAAATGAGATCAAAAACACCCTGGAGGGAACCAACAGTAGAATAACAGAGATAGAAGACAGAATAAGTGAGGTAGAAGACAGAATGGCAGAAATAAATGAAACAGAAAGGAAAAATGAAAAAACAATTAAAAGAAATGAAGACAATTTTAGAGACCTCTGGGACAATATTAAACGCACCAATATTCGAATCATAGGAGTCCCAGAAAAAGAAGACAAAAAGAAAGACCATCAGAAAATTCTTGAAGAGATAATTGTAGAAAACTTCCCTAAATTGGGGAAGCAAATAGCCACTCAGGTCCAAGAAACACAGAGAATCCCAAATAGAAAGAACCCCAAGCGGGACACCCCAAGACACATATTAATCAAATTGGCAAATATCAAATACAAAGACCAAATATTAAAAGCAGCAAGGGAGAAGCAAAAGATAACTCACAGGGGGAATCCCATAAGGATAACAGCTGATCTCTCAACAGAAACGCTTCAGGCCAGAAGGGAATGGCAAAACATACTTAAAGTCATGGAAGAAAACAATCTACAACCCCGACTACTGTACCCAGCAAGGATCTCATTCAAATTTGAAGGAGAATTCAAAATTTTCTCAGACAAGCAGAAACTGAGAGAATTCAGCAACACCAAACCAGCCCTCCAACGAATGCTAAAGGAACTTTCCTAGATAGGAAACACCGATGGGATAGATAATCTGGAACCCAAAACAATAAAATAAATGGCAGCGGGATCATACTTATCAATAATTACCTTAAATGTAAACGGGCTGAATGCCCCAACCAAAAGGCAAAGATTGGCCGATTGGATACAGAAACAAGACCCCTATATATGTTGTCTACAAGAGACCCACCTCAAACCTAGGGACACATATAGACTGAAAGTTAAAGGCTGGAAAAAGATATTCCATGCAAATAAAGACCAAAAGAAAGCAGGAGTGGCAATACTCATATCTGATAAAGTAGACTTTAAAATAAAGGCAGTGAAAAGAGATAAAGATGGACATTACATAATGATCAAAGGATCAATCGAGGAAGAAGAAATAACAATTATAAATATTTATGCACCTAACATAGGAGCTCCACAATATGTAAGGCAAATGCTAACAAGTATGAAAGGGGAAATCAACAACAACACAAGAATAGTGGGAGACTTTAATACACCACTCACACCAATGGACAGATCAACTAGACAGAAAAGTAACAAGGAAATTCAAACTTTAAATGAAACAATAGACCAACTAGACCTAATTGATATCTATAGGTCATTCCACCCCAAAACAAGGAATTTCACCTTTTTCTCAAGTGCACACGGGACCTTCTCCACGATAGATCACATCCTGGGCCATAAATCTAACCTTGATAAATTCAAAAATATTGAAATCATCCCAAGCATCTTTTCTGACCACAATGCAGTGAGATTAGATATCAACTACAGGAGAAAACCTCTCAAAACTTCCAACATATGGAGGCTCAACAACACACTGCTGAATAACCAACAAATCGCAGAAGAAATTAAAAATGAAATTCAGTTATGCATGGAAACGAATGAAAATGAAAACACAACAGCTCAAAACCTATGGGACACTGTGAAAGCAATGCTAAGGGGAAAGTTCATAGCAATACAAGCTCACCTCAGGAAACAAGAGAAAAATCAAATAAATGACCTTACTATACACCTAAAGCAACTAGAAAGGGAAGAGATGCAGAAGCCCAGGTCTAGTAGAAGGAAAGAAATCTTAAAGATCAGGGCAGAAATTAATGCAAAGGAATCAAAAGTGACCATAGCAAAAATCAACCAAGCCAAAAGCTGGTTCTTTGAGAAGATAAATAAAATTGACAAACCGTTAGCCAGACTCATCAAGAAACAAAGGGAGAAGAACCAAATCAACAGAATTAGAAATGAAAACGGAGAGATCACAACAGAAAACACAGAAATACAAAGGATCATAAGAGACTATTATCAGCAACTATATGCAAATAAACTGGACAATTTGGATGAAATGGACAAATTCCTAGAAAAGTACAACTTTCCAAGACTAAACCAGGAAGAGATAGATAATATTAATAGACCCATCACAAGCACGGAAATTGAAACCGTAATCAGAAATCTTCCAAAAAACAAAAGCCCAGGACCAGATGGCTTCACAGCTGAATTCTACCAAAAATTTAGAGAAGAGCTAACACCTATTCTACTCAAACTCTTCCAGAAAATTGCAGACGAAGGTAAACTTCCAAACTCATTCTATGAGGCCTCCATCACCCTAATTCCAAAACCCAGCAAAGATGCCACAAAAAAAGAAAACTACAGGCCAATATCACTGATGAACTTAGATGCAAAAATCCTCAACAAAATTCTAGCAAATAGAATCCAACAACACATCAAAAAGATCATACATCATGATCAAGTAGGCTTTATCCCAGGGATGCAAGGATTCTTCAATATTCGTAAATCGATCAATGTAATACACCACATTAACAAATTGAAAAATAAAAATCACATGATTATCTCAATAGATGCAGAGAAAGCCTTTGACAAAATTCAACATCCATTTATGATAAAAACCCTCCAAAAAGTAGGAATAGAAGGAACATACCTCAACATAATAAAAGCTATATATGACAAACCCACAGCAAACATTATCCTCAATGGTGAAAAACTGGAAGCATTCCCCCTGAAATCAGGGACAAGACAAGGGTGCCCACTCTCACCACTACTATTCAACATAGTTTTGGAAGTCTTGGCCACAGCAATCAGAGCAGATAAAGAAATCAAAGGAATACAGATTGGAAAAGAAGAAGTAAAACTCTCTCTGTTTGCAGATGACATGATCCTCTATATTGAAAACCCTAAAGACTCTACGAGAAAATTACTAGAGCTAATCAGTGAATATAGCAAAGTTTCAGGATACAAAATCAACACACAGAAATCCCTGGCATTCCTATACACTAACAGTGAGAAATCAGAAAGAGAAATCAAGGAAACAATTCCATTCACCATCGAAACAAAAAGAATAAAATACTTAGGAGTATTTCTACCTAAAGAATCAAAAGACTTGTATATAGAAAACTATAGAACACTGATGAAAGAAATCAAGGAGGACACAAACAGATGGAGAAATGTACCATGTTCATGGATTGGAAGAATCAATATAGTGAAAATGAGTATACTACCTAAAGCAATCTATAGATTCAATGCAATTCCTATCAAGCTACCAGAGGTCTTCTTCAAAGAATTAGAACAAATAATTTCTCAATTTGTATGGAAATACAAAAAACCTCGTATAGCCAAAGCAATCTTGAGAAAGAAGAATGGAACTGGAGGAATCAACCTACCTGACTTTAGGCTATACTACAAATCCACAGTCATTAAGACAGTATGGTACTGGCACAAAGACAGAAACATAGATCAATGGAACAGAATAGAAAGCCCAGAGATAAATCCACGCATCTATGGACACCTTTGACAAAGGAGGCAAGAATATACAATGGAGAAAAGACAACCTCTTTAACAAGTGGTGCTGGGAAAACTGGACAGCCACTTGTAAAAGAATGAAACTAGATCACTTTCTAACACCATACACAAAGATAAACTCAAAATGGATCAAAGATCTAAGCATAAGACCAGAAACTATAAAACTCCTAGAGGATAACATAGGCAAAACACTCTCTGCTATAATCCAAAGCGGGATACTCCATGACCCACCTCCCAGAATATTGGAAATAAAAACACAAATAAACAAATGGGACCTAATTAAAATTAAAAGCTTTTGCACAACAAAGGAAACTATAAGCAAGGTGAAAAGACAGCCTTCAGAATGGGAGAAAATAATAGCCAATGAAGCAACAGACAAACAATTAATCTCAAAAATATACAAACAACTCCTGCAGCTCCATTCTAGAAAAATAAACAACCCAATTAAAAAGTGGGCCAAAGAACTTAACAGACATTTCTCCAAAGAAGATATAAAAATGGCTAACAAACACATGAAAAGATGCTCAACATCACTCATTATCAGAGAAATGCAAATCAAAACCACAATGAGGTACCACTTTACACCAGTCAGAATGGCTGCCATCCAAAAGTCTACAAGCAATAAATGCTGGAGAGGATGTGCAGAAAAGGGAACCCTCTTACACTGTTGGTGGGAATGCAAACTAGTACAGCCACTATGGAAAACAGTGTGGAGGTTCCTTAAAAA
>ML660197.1:17051534-17073112 GCA_007570785.1 Antilocapra americana
TTCCATCTCCAGCTTTAGTCAGCAAAAGGATCAGCTGACAAGCTACTTCAAGTTCAGCTTCACAAAGAGCAGTGGGTCTGATTCAGTGAATTTTGTGAGTAGCCCAGGAATCAGTGTTTATTTAACATTTCTGGTGATTCTGATGCATGTGGTCTTGGACCATATTCTGAATAACTGTGTCAAAGGTGCATGTGAAAAATGAAAGCCGCTTAGTCGTGTCTGACTCTTTATGACCTCATGAACTGTACAGTCCATGGAATTCTCCAGGCCAGAATACTGGAGCGGGTAGCCTTTCCCTTCTCCAGGAACTCTTCCCAACCCAGGGATCGAACCCAGGTCTCCCGCATTGCAGGAGGATTCTTTACCAGCTGAGCCACAAGCATATGGTAAGCCAAACAAAACACTGTATTATGTACATCCACAGTGAAAGTTCATCCACACACTATTAGAGAAACCCCTATGTGGCTATCTTCATAGCAGGTGCACTTTCTTGCCCTGAGTCACTGCATACGGTATCGTCTTGCTGAACTAGATGACTTTTTAAACCATTCAAGCAGTTCATTCATGTATCAATGGTAACTTTATGCTAATCAATGATTCTAAATTCTTCTGTCTCCCACGTATACCTGAAGAAGGTAATACTGTCACATAACTTACCATGCCTCCTTTCTGCATTCAACCTTAAACAGGGGTTGTCAGAACTAAGATAATCTTGGAATGACAAGGAAGAGGGGTAAATGCCTTTGTAAGAAACTCACAGTTGATTTTGATGTCCATTAAATGTTTACTTGGCTTATTTTTATGGACTAAGATTTACCATGTGCTCTTAGTATTTACCGGAGAAGGAATTGGCGACCCACTCCAGTGTTCTTGCCTGGAGAATCCCAGGGACAGAGGAGCCTGGTGGGCTGCCGTCTATGGGGTCGCACAGAGTTGGACACGACTGATGCAACTTAGCAGCAGCAGCTTAGTATTTACAGGAAATATTTTTGTTTGTCTAATCTGTCTTAAATGCCTCATTTGTGAAGTTATTTCTGATCCTCACTTCTGAAATTATCCCATCCATTCCTGCTCTGCCACTCTTTGATTTAAACTATGAAACATAATCTATATTGAAAATTTTTGATTCCATGTTGCTAATAGACTAAATGCATGCATCCCCAAAATTCATATGCTGAAACTTAATCCCAGATATAATGGTATATGGATGTGTGCTCTTTAGGAGGTGATTAGGTCACATCATGAGGACTTTGCTCTTATAAAAGAGGTTTCAGAGTATTCCCTTGACCTTCCTTTATAAAAGGACATAACAAGAAGAAGCCACCTATGAATCAAGAAAAAGAACTTTATCAGACATCAAATCCACTGGCATTTTGGTACTGAAGTTTCTAGACTCAAGAATTGTGAGAAATTGCTCAGTTGTTGCAGGGAAAATCCATTTCTGACTCCATGTTGGAACTGTTTCTTTGACTTGCTTTTCATTGTTTCTGTTATTATAAGCATATATAATGGCCTGTCTCAGAGAATCCTGCCCCCTGCCTGACTATTAAACTAAATTGCCTTTGTTCCCAACTCTGTCCACCTGTGGATGGCAGGAAGGAAGAAATTAACACATTCTCCTGCCTAAGGCTTGCATTCAGGGAGATATTTGCAAGATTAAAGGCCCTTTTTCTTTGTTTCCTCACCTTCTTTGCCATCTCTGATCCATAAAATAACCTGGCATCCAGACCCAGAGAAGGTAGCTATTTTGAGATATTAGTTTACCATCTTCTCAGTCAGCTGGCTCTCTCAACACCTTGTCTCTTGAATGTATTGGCTTGTCCAAGCAGAGTGAGCTTGGATTCAGTAACACTATTGTTTATAAGCTCTCTGTCTATGATATTCTGTGATAACAGTTCGAACTAAGACATTCACACTTCCTCATGTGCCCTCACAGAGCCTTGTATTATTCATCTTAATATCTTCAGCTTTCAGAAAATTGCCAAGTCTAGAATAGGCTTTCAATAAAAATGTATGAAAAAAGAAGAGCAGGCAGGCTGGCACTAACAAATGCCCTGGTACATATGTTAATAAATCTCTGAACTTATATCTTGGTCCATAACCATATACAAGAGTAACTGGAAGCAAAATTCTTCTTAATACTGTCATCAAAATTTTTGTGTTATGTTAAACCTAAATATATGAATGTCTTCCACATGTTTTAAATTAAATCATTGTATTTTGTAAAAGTAGGACAACTTTGAATTATAGTAATGAAAGACACTTTGGATAAATTATATATATTTTTATGATCCAAAGCATCCAGCAAATAATGTTATTTGGTAAAGGAGGCAGTTTTAGAACCTCTAAAGGTTTCAGTATACCTTCCTGAAAAAAATTCACGATCTGAAAACATTTTTAAATGATATTTCAGAATACCCAAAAGCTTTCTCAAACTCATACAGTTGTTGTCATTTTTGTCCTCACCAGGTAAGAACTCTACAAATTTGTTTGTATTGATTAAAGTCTGCAAAGAAAACACATTTATTTAGATTGATTCATGAAACTGACTGCTATAATGAAATACTGTACTACTTGTTTCAGTATCAGGCCCTGAAAATCAATTACAGGGCACTGAGACCATTATTTTCCTCTTATAAACAAAGCCTCTTTCATTTCCAGAACATTCCTTCTATGTAAAAGATGATGGACCAAGATATTATATCTAAAGGGGATATGCCAACATTTGCCTATTTAGGTTAGCTGAAAGCCGCAAAATTAATATTGGCTGGTTCTGAATTTTCCAGCTATGCTCAAATGAATACAGCATTTTTGGAGAAAAACAAAACAATCCCTATGCTTACAATGGCACTAACTTGCATGTTGATTCGAAAGTAAGAGTCTTACTATAGTCATTTCAAAGTAAACTTTAATTCTATGAAATATCTTAGTCTAAACATTTAGAACTAGAAAGATTCCTCCCTCAGTGTATGCTGCTTGGATACAATTAAGGAATGTTATGGTCTTGTGGAATTTCCAGTTTTAGCCATTCAGAATCTAACCAAACCTTCCATCACACAAGTTTCAGTGGTACTTACTAGATTCTTTCAAAATGGAGTTGTTCTTTTTCTGGAAACATCACTTACAATTACATCTAAGAAACAATGCTTAGAGTTTATTTTTAGAAGGAAGAGGAAGTGTAGGTCAAGATTAAAGCATACAACTACCACATAGGCTCCACCCCAAAAGACCTCTCATACTTAAGTTCTAGGCTCTATTATTATACTTCTTCTGGGGGTGATTTGGAGTCCTTGGTTTCTTCCTCTGCAAAGAATGAAAGGAAAATTCTGGCAAAATTAGGCCAAAAATTTAAGCATTAACTCTTCAAAAATCTTTGGGAGAAGTCAACCATGTATGTATCTGATTTTTAATTAGGCATAAAAGTTATGAAAAGTCAACCCCATGTTTCAAAAAAGGGTTACCAGTAAAGAGTAGGACTTGTACACACCAGAGTTAACTCTAGTAGAGGTGATAATTGCTAATGAGTTATTGTTTTACCTGGTGTAACTCTGTAAACATATCAAAATAAAAAGTTTACTAAATAATAAAAAAAATTTGGCTGCACATAAATGTTATACAGATGATATCTATCTTCTTTGAATGAATTCTAAACCATTTCAACACACATCCCTAATCCCAAAACTCTGCTCCTCTGACTTGATGTCATTTAATACTCATTCAAACTTTTCTTCCTTTTCTGTCCTTCCTCTACTGCATCAGGGCTTTGTGTGCAAAGTAGCTTCCTCCAGGCTCCAAGTCTAATTTCATCCCACGCTTTTCAGATCTTTCTTTATAAACAAAATTATTACATTTTAAGACGTGTCATTTAGATAACTACGTATCCAACATTTGAGCTTCCCAGGTAGTGCTAGTGGTAAAGAACCCATCTACCAACTCAAGAGACTTAAGAGACACAGGTTTGATCCATGGGTTGGGAAGATTGCCTGGAGGAGGAAATGGCACCCCACTCCAACATCCTTGCCTGGAAAATTCCAAGGACAGAGGAGCCTGGCAGGCTACAGTCAATGGTGTCACAAAGAATCAGCTATGAGTCAGCATTTCAACAACCATCCAACATTTATTGATTTGTATTTGAAAGAGACTTAAGACATTATTTATTCCAACTTTACTGTAATAAAAGTAAGAATACGGAGGCTCAGAATGTGTGAGTTATGTTACAAATTGCTCAGGCAAAGTAAAAGTATCAGAATCTAGATTGCCAATTCTTCACCAAATAAACAGGCTTTGTGGGGGGGGGCGAGCGGGCTGTGATTTTTCTTAGTTTAGCCTTCAAAAATAACCACAAAAGGCCATAAATGTAAAATCATTAATTCTTCTATTAATACAGATAATATACACAGTCCTTGAAATCTACAATATTAAAAAATATCATATTAAAAATATCATAGAAAATAACTTGTTAATCCTCTTCACTCCAAATATCCTTTCCTCCACTGCTTTTCTTCAGAGGCAAAACTGAACACATGTACATACATGTTCACAAACATAGGGGCACGATATAAACATTTTTTTCTTTTCTCAGTAGCATATCTCAGAAATTGGAGGAGGAAATGGCAACCCACCCCAGTATTCTTGCCTGCAAAATTCCATATAGAAAGAAGAACCTGTCAGGGACCCCAGAGTCCATGAAGTCACAAAGAGTTGGACACTACCAAGCAACTGAGCCCCTCTATCTCAGAAATTATTCCCTATCAGCACACAAAGGTTGTGATGGACAGACCTGAGGGTGTTCCCTCCATGATCCCTGACTCTTGGCATCATGCCCATGTATAATCCTCTCACTTCTGAGTATAGGCCAGAATTATGCCATGATTCTGTGGACTTCCCTGGTGGCTCAGTGATAAAGAATCTGACTGAGATGTAGGTTCAGTTCCCTGGAGTAGGAAATGGCAACTCACTCTAGTATTCTTGCCTGGAGAATCCCATGGGCAGAGGAACCTGATGGGCTACAGTCCACAGGGTTGCAAAGGAGTCAGACATGACTTGAAGACTAAACAATGACAATACATCATATTTCTAATCCATAAAATGTGACAAAAATTGATGGTGTTGGGATGTCACTCTAGTAATTAGTTTACCTTAATAAGACATAAACTTTTGCCTTGCTAGCAGATGCTTTCTAGAGAAACTTCTTACTGACTTGATGAAGTAAACAACCATGTGGAAAGCAATGGGCTGGCAGTCTCTGGGAATTATGGCCTCTGTCTGCTGAGGGTTACTTTCAGCCAACAGTCAGCATACGCTGGGCCTTCAATTCTACAACCACCAGGAAATGAATTCTGCCAACAACCCGAAAAACTATGGATGCAGATTCTTCCTCAAATGACCTTCTGGATGAGAATACAACACAGCCAAACATTCACTGTAGCTTTATGACACTTGAGCAGAAGCCCTAAATAAACAGTGCCTGAACTCTTAATCCATAGACACCGTGATGTAAAAAAAATGTGAATTGTTGTAAGGTACAAGTTTGTGGTAATTTATTATACAACATAGAAAGCTAATATAAATATATGCCTTATTTTTTCTCCTACATAATGTTGCCTTTATTCATACACCATATGGTGGTTTAGTCACTAAGTTGTAACCGACTCTTTTGTGACTTCATGGATTGTAGCCCACCAGAGTCCCCTATCCATGGGATTTTCAAAGGCAAGAATACTGGAGTGAGTTGTTTTTCCTTTCTCTAGAGGATGTTCCTGATCCAGGGATCAAAGTCACATCTCTTGGGTTGCAGACAGTCTCCTGCATTGCAGGCGAATTCCTTACTCACTGAACCACATGGGAATCCTTAAATTTTTCTTATTGATTGATGTTAATAGTTTGTGCCTCTTTGCACATAGAAATAAATATATTTGAAAAGTTAATTCTCACTAGTAAGATTCTACATTAAATATATATTTAATAATTTCTTTGATATTACCAGTGCATTCTATAAAGAAATATATCATTTTATGTTTGCTCTAGCAGTATCCAAGGTGGAGCTACTGGTAAAGAATCCGCCTACCAATGTAGGAGATGGAAGAGATGCAGGTTTGATCCCTGGATCAGGAAAATCCTCTGGCATAGGAAATGGCACTCTGCTCTGGTATACTTGGCTAGAAAATTGCAGAGTAGCCTGGTCAGCTACGTTCCTTGGGGTGACAAAGAGTCAGACATGACAGCACTAGCAATATATGAGTTATCCATTCTCCTCATTTGTATTTTGCTGCTATTGTTTTTATTTTCCAAAATGTTGATAACATTTTTATAATTTTTCTTTTTTTGATACTAATATTTCATGCATTTTAAAGTTGAAATTAAAAAACTAAATTTTTATCCACGATATGTATCAATAAATACATTTTCCAAATCATCCACCTAGGGCAATGGTTACATCCAATTGAAAGTTCTAAAACCTATCAAAACATATTAACTTATATAACTGTTTTATTCTTATAAAATATGGCTAAGATCTCTCAGGTCTCTTGAACTACAGTAGGAGAAGAAAGTCATATTTGATTTTTTGAAGAAAACAATATAGCCTTGAAGAAAGTCATTATGTGTTACTAAGCTATTGTTATTTTCTATAAAACCAGAGGTGGACATACCAAGCAATGTTAATACATATAAATAAAGACCACAATTTCATGGAGCATTTTCTAGGGTTAGATACACAAAACCCTAATATATTTTCAGTGAATTTGTCTTTTAACCTTCCAAAGCAAGAAAGGGCAAGAGTTTAGGATTAATGCCCAGAACAATTAAAATGATGAGTCATGAGTGTCAAGATAATATTTGAAGCAATATGTTGATGTGCACAAAGGATGTTTCACATATTAGTTATGAACCATAGATCTTTGCACAGAGATACCCAGGATGCCTAGAAGTTACAAAGATTTCTCTCTCAGGACAGTAAGGACTAGAAAAACTCTGCCCCCAGATAATGGAGGACATCAAGCACTTTACAGTAAGTTGGATTTCTTTAAACATGTGTGCTCCTTTTTCAATCCTGTTATGAACTGGGCTTGAGGAGGTACAGATCCAGTAGGTTTTGACCCTTGGGCAAGGAAAGGTCATCACCCTGGAGTGAGGGAGTATTAATGCAGTAAGAAGGGCACACAGAATCTTGGGCATATGAAGGCATGCTTTTCACGGGATCTGTTACTATACCCTAGACTACATTCTACCCTCCTCCACATTTTATTTGCAATAGAGATTGTATCTCTTTTAGTTTTGGTTATGAAAATGGTTTTTCCCTAGAGACACATTTTGCAATTGACCCTATAGCATCAAGTAGTTTTGTGACTCAATTTCAGACAAAAAAAGTATGAAACTTTCTCCTCTCCATGGTATCTACTCTCTTCTTCTGGGTTGAAATACTGATCAGAGAAAAGCCTGAAATTCTCTAGCGAAGTTGAAGATCCCCATGATTCAGAAATTAAGCTTTTATTTTCTGTTAGGTTGGTGCAAAAGTAATTATCTAAATTCTTTGAAAAGTACATCATGTGAAATGCCAGACTGGATTAATCACAAGCTGGAATCAAGATTGCCTGCAGAAACAATCTCAAATATGCAGATGCTACTTGAATGGCAGAAAGGAAGGATTAACTAAAGAGCCTCTTATGAAGGTGAAAGAGGAGACTTCTGAAAAAGCTGGCTTAAAACTTCATATTCAAAAAGTGAAGATCTCGGCATCAAGTCCCATCACTTCATGGCAGATAGATGGGAAAAAAGTGGAAACAGTGGCAGATTTTATGTTCTTGGGCTCCAAAATCATTACAGACAGTGACTGCAGCCACTAAATTAAAAGACATTTGCCCCTTGGAAGAAAAGCTCTAACAAACCCATATTAAAACTGCATATTAAAAAGCAGAGATGCCACTGTGCCAACAAGGATCTGTCTAGTCAAAGCTATGGATTTTCCACTAGTCATATACATATGTGAGAGTTGGACCATAAAAGAAGTCTGAGCACTGAAGAATTGATACTTTTGAATTGTGATGCTAGAGAAGACTCTGGAGAGCCCCTTGGACTGCAAGGAGGTCAAACCAGTCAATCCTAAAGAAAATCAACCCTGAATATTCATTAGAAGGACTAATGTTGAAGCTGAAGCTCCAATACTTTGGCCACTTGATGAAAAGAGTTGGGTTACTGGAAAAGACTCTAATGCTGGGAAAGACTGAGGGCAAGTGGAGAAGAGGGCGGCAGAGGATGAGATGGTTAGGTAGTATCACTGACTCAACAGACATGAGTTTGAGCAAACTCCAGGAGATAGTGAAGGACAGAGAAGCCCGATGTGCTACAGTCCATGAGATCACAAAGAGTCGGACTCAACTTAGTGACTAATGCAAAACAAAACAAAACAAAAAAAAAATAACTACAGTTTCAGACCCTGAATTTTAAATCTTTATAACTAGGCTCAAGCAAATGTTTTTTTTTTTTTTGCCAACAAGAAATAAGTTTATTTAATCCTGTAGCATAAAAATCTCTGCTTTGGGATTTGAGGAACTCTTGGAAAGCATCTTCTGTGTCCTGCTGCTGGTTGGAGAAGCCTCTTCTCTGCAAAAAGTTGTTGAGATGATTGAAAAAGTGGTAGTCAGTTGGTGAGAGGTCAGGTGAATACGGCAGATGAAGCAAAACTTTGGGGCTCAATTTGTTCAACTTCTGAAGCATTGATTGTCTGATGTGCAGTCAGGCCGTATCACAGAAAATAATTGGGTACTCTCTGTTGAACAATGCTGGCTACAGGCATTGCAGTTTTGGGTGCATCGCATTGATTTCTTAAGCATACTTCTCAGATGTAATGATTTTACCAGAATTAAAGAAAGCTGTAGTGGATCAGACCAGCAACAGACCACAAAACAGTGACCATGACCCCTTTTTTTTTTGGGGGGGGTGCAAGTTTTACTTTGAGAAGTGTTTTGGAGGTTTGTCTCAGTCTAGTCACTGAATTGTTTGCTGCTGGTTGTCATATAAAATCCACTTTTCATCGTATGTCACAATCAAATTGAGAAATGGTGTGTTTTTGTATATAATAAGAGAAGACACTTCAAAACCACGATTTTTTGTATTTGTCTTGAGCTTATGATACACCTACTTACTGAGCTTTTTCACCATTCCAATTTGCTTCAAATCCCAAAAGACACTGAAATGGTGGACACTGATTTCTTAGGCAGTTTCCTGTGTAGCTGTAAGAAGATTAACTTAGATGGTCCTGTCAGTAAAGCTGATCTTTTCAGCTGGTTATTGTCAACTGCCAATAACTAAGCACTGCACTCCTCATCTTCAAGGTTCTAGTCTCCTTCACAAAACTTCTTGAACTACCACTGCACCATATGTTCACCCAAGCCAAATGCCTTGTCGATGTTCTCTGCTGCTTTATGGCCCATTTTCAACACAAATAAAAAAATTGCTTAAATTTGCTTTCGGTCTAACACCATTTCTAAAAGCTCAGTTCAGTTCAGTCACTCAGTCATGTCCGACTCTTTGTGATCCTATGGACTGCAACACGCCAGGCCTCCCTGTCCATCACCAACTCCCAAACTCATGTCCATTGAGTCGGTGATGTAATCCAACCATCTCTTTCTCTGTCGTCCCCTTCTCCTCCTGCATCAGGGTCTTTCCCAGCATCAGGGTCTTTTCCAAGTAGTCAGTTGCTCGCATCATGTGGCCAAAGAATTGGAGTTTCAGCTTCAGTATCAGTCCTTCAAATGAATATTCAGGACTGATTTCCTTTAGGATGGACTGGTTGGATCTCCCTGCAATTCAAGGGGCTCTCAAGAGTCTTCTCCAACATCACAGTTCAAAAGCATCAGTTCTTCAGCCCTCAGCTTTCTTTATTGTCCAACTCTCACATACATACATGACTACAGGAAAAACCATAGCTTTGACAAGATGGACCTTTGTTGACAAAGTAATGTCTCTGCTTTTTCATATGCTGTCTAGGTTGGTAATAGCTTTTCTTCCAAGGAGCAGGAGTCTTTTAATTTCACGGCTGCTGTCACCATCTGCAATGATTGTCAGGCCCTCCAAAAATAAAATCTCTCACTGTTTCCATTGTTTCCTCATCTATTTGCCATGAAGTGATGGAACTGAATGCCATGATCTTAGTTTTCTGAATGTTGAGCTTTAAGACAACTTTTCATTCTCCTCTTTCACTTTCATCAAGAGGCTCTTTAGTTCTTCACTTTCTGCCATAAGGGTGGTGCCATCTGTGTATCTCATGAAGTATTCTGCATGTAAGTTAAATAAGCAAAGTGACAATATACAGCCTTGACGCTCTCCTTTCCTGATTTGGAACCAGTCTGTTGTTCCATATCTTGTCCTAACTGCTGCTTCTTGACCTGTATACAGGTTTCTCAGGGGGCAGCTAAGGTAATCTGGTATCCCTATCTCTTTAAGAATTTTCCACAGTTTGTTGTGAACCACACAGTCAAAGGCTTTGGCATAGTCAATAAAACAGATGTTTTTCTGGAACTCTCATGCTTTCTTGATGATCCAATGGATATTGGCAATTTGATCTCTGGTTTCTCTGCCTTTTCTAATCCACCTTGAACATCTGGAAGTTCACAGTTCATGTACTGTTGAAGCCTGGCTTGAAGAATTTTGAGCATTGGGCAGTTTGTTGTGATCTACACAGTCAAAGGCTTTGGCGTACTCAATAAAGCAGAAGTAGATATTTTTTCTGGATTTCTCTTTCTTTTTCTATGATCCAAAGGATTCAATAATCTAAAATACATATAAAATAAACATCAAGTAATAACTCATTAACAAAAAGCATAAAACAAGAAATGCACATTAAAATGAAGTATAATTCCATATATTTAAGAATGTATTTCAGTGTCAAATGGTCAAGTTCAACAATGCAAAACAGGTTACTTCTGTACCAACTTAATAGGAGATCTCTCAGCATGTGTATAAAACATATATACAAAAATGACAAAACTGCAAAAGCATCACTTACAATAGAAATAGTTTGCATATCACCTAGTGCTCCTCAAAAAACTAAATTAATAATTGTGTTTTATAAGTGTTATGATTGAAGGGCAAGCAGCTGCAGGTTAAGGGAACAATGTATATGTACATATTAAAAGTATAAATAAGCACAAGAGAGTGATCAATATGAATTTAACTTAATGATTATGTCATTCATTGTGGGGTCAAGAGTAATGGAGTATAATGGCATGATAGATAAGACATATATCTTTAAATATTTAAAAATAAAATATAATAAAAGCATCACTGGAGGAAGAACAGCAACCCACTCTAGTATTCTTGCCTGCAGAAATCCATGGGCAGAGGAGTCTGGATAGCTACAGTCCGTGGGATAGCAAAGAGCCAGACACAACTACATGACTAACATTTTCACATTCATGTTAAAACTTGTGGGATATGCTTAAGCAGTACTTAAAATAAAAAATATGTGATAGTCTTAAATAAATATTTTTAAGAAGACTGAAAATAAATGTCATAAATCATCTCATGAAATAAATTAAGATCAACAGATAAAATTATGCTTTATTTATTTGTATTTATAGGCTTATTATAGGAAGTTAGGAAAAATAAAACATTGTGTTATTTTGATATCAAAATTATCAGTCATTGAACTTTATAACTAGTAGATAAATTATTTGTGTTAAATATATTAAAGAGGATTGTTTAAAAAAATCTTCTCTGTGTGTTAGCTATGTCCAAGATGAACTGTATGAAAAGATTCTTCATGTCATTAACTAGCATATATATTACACATTGCTTTATGAAAAATAGTTACAAGTTATATCTTTCTCAGGTCATAAAGTGTTGAAATTTTTTTTTTTCCTACAAAGGCTTTAGAATCTCTCAGTATCTTTCTCCTACTGGCCTGGCTCTGAAGAAATATATAATAGTAACTTACTAGAATGTTGTGCTCCTAAAGACCATTATGCTTATTTTTGTAGCATCAGAAACATTACTATTAATGTCAGGAACACTCCACCATACTGGAAATCTGACATTATCTCTCCTCCATAGAGATATCAAGTCATTCAATAAGTAGTACAAAGAAAGAAATAGAAAAACTCTTTTTTACACAAATGATATTATTGCCTAAATAAAAAGCTTACAATATTCTCCAGAAAAAAGTTAAAACTAATAAGAACAGAATTACTGTCAGGAAGGTTAATATATAAAAATTAGTACTGTCCTCATCCCAACAATATCATTTATCAAAGATGAAAGAAAAAGAAAAATTTTAAATATTATAATACCCTCAATAGCATCAATACTGAGGAAAAAATAATTTATGATTTGGGATATATCTAAAAGAAACTGTTTTATATGCAAATGATAGAATCCTATTTTAATAGTAAAATCAATCCTTATTTGTGCTCAGTCATGTCCAAGTCTCTGCAACCCCATGGACTGTAGCCCAGCAAGTTCCTCTGTCCATGGGATTTTCCAGATAAGAATACTTGGGGTGGATTGCCATTTCCTTCTCCAGGAGATCTTCCCAACCCACAGATTGAACCAATGTCTCTGGAGTCTCCTTCATTGGCTTCACTGGCCAATGGATTCTTTACCAACTGAGCCACATGGGAAGCTCCATTTAGTAGCAAAACTGAATAAAAGCAAATACATATGTATTTACATATACATAACAATGGAACTATACATAACAGGGAGAAAAAGACTTAGAGGCTGCTGATGGCCTCTAAGGGCTCAAGAAGCAAATAAGAAAAATCTACAGTTTGGTCAGTAACGCTTTAGGTATTTTATTCATAATTATATTACACAGAAATATTACAAAGTTTTTTAATGTTAGGGAGTAGCTGTGCAGGTAATTGTTACATTATTCTCTAGACTTTTGTGTGCTTTTTACATTTTTCAAGCTTCAAAATGATTTGTAAAGAAAGTAAAAGAAAAACCTGTAATTATAATCACAAACTTCTGTATTTATATGAAGCATGCAAGAGTTATCTCATTTGCATAAATTGTATATGCACTGTGCAAATATAAAGATCCTGATAGTCTGAAATATAAAAGGAGTGCTTTAGAATTTCCATTTCAAATCCTTCAACCAATTAACTGCCTCATTTACTTAATATAAATGCAATTTCAGATTTATTTGATTGAAAAGCTCTTGATAAACAGAATTTCTCTTTAAAAGAGTTTTGGTTTTTCTTCTGTAAATTCATCTTAGTAATGATTTTTCATTTATCTTGAAATCATGTAGTTCTAATTTTTATTAAAGAATTAAAGAAGAATAACATACAGGTAGCAAATTATGCATTCAGTAGATTCCATATTTCTTCTCAACTTTTCAAGTTCTAGTGCAACTGCCCACTACAGATGTGAAATTCTTTGGAAAGCTCTTTGGAACTTACTACAAAGATTGTTTGTGGGTGAGAGTGAAAGTCACTCAGCCATGTCTGACTCTTTGCAACCCCCTGGACTATAGAATCCATGGAATTCTCCAGGCCAGAATACTGGAGTGGGTAACTGTTCCCTTCTCCAGGGGATCTTCCAAACCCAGGGATCAAACCCAGGTCTCCTGCATTGCAGGTGTATTTTTACCAGCTGAGCCATAGGCGGAGCCCAAGAATGCTGGCATGGGTAACCTATTCCTTCTCCAGCTGATCTTTAAAGGAAAAAATATGGTGGTGGCCCCAATTACCAAATCATGTGACACATGTTTACAAAATAACCCTAGAACAGTGCCACCCCACTCCTCCATTATTTAGACCCATTGAACACCAAGGAAACAAAATGAAGAACTGGCCAATTGATTTTACTCAGATGACCAAGTCTTAAAGGTAAGCACATTCATTGGATGGGTAGATACTTTTCCCACATGGATAGAAAAGACCTTAGGAGGAACAAAGAACTTGCTTCAAAAGATAATCACACCTTTCAGATTACTTCAATATATACAAAATGATAATGAAACTCTCCCAGATTTAAAAACTATTCTGGGAAAATGGTTTGGGTTCTCAAGATCATGGCTGAAATTCTGGAATGAGGACTATGAGGCCTCTGCTTGTCTGGGCATTCATATGTGTCTCTATTTGTGTTATAGATATATGATATTGCCAAAAATCAATGTGTAAAACAGTTCTATGTGTAAAACAGTTCTGACTTAAAAGAAATTAAATACTCATATAAATACTTAAAAATACAAAATAATCAGGCCAGCATGAATTTCAGGCTCATGTTACCTGTAAAATATTAAGGACAAAATTGCTATCTGGTGTGGTTAAATTAGGCAAAGAGTTACACATTATCAGGATTAGTTGGGTAAATGGGTTTTGTTAGGAATGGGCTAGGACAAGACTAGATTTGATTTCTCCCTCCAAAGAATTCTTGAAATGCTGCTTTTGACAAACAGATTGAGATGAGTTTTTTTGCCTGTAAGTGATTTGTATTTGCTTTTGAGATCTTTAGGGGAAAAATCTTTAGGTTAGGGATTAAGTATTATCTCACAGTGACTTATGATCTTATGTGGCTAAAAACTAACTTTGGGATGTTTTAGAGGGCTCCTGAGTGATCTCAAAGAGAAATATTTAACCGGGGTTATTTGGTATGTTATGCTAATTGTGATCATTTGTAATTCTGGTTATTGTAACAAAACTTTATCGTACATTATAGTCACATGTTTGACCACACCTTTTGAGTCTTTTGTCATTTATAGATATTTCTGTACACTGGTGCTGATACAAAAAATGCTTCATCATCAAAAAGATACATAGGAAGGCTAAGGAACAAGTTACAGCAGTTATACATCACGATGATGGCTATGTAGGGATTTCAGCCCATGTGGACTAAAACAAGGAGCTCTCCTGCTCCTGAGGACCATAGATCAGGTATCCAGAGATTTTTACTCCCTGATAGGTAGGGTCAATGGCTCTACTCAGCCTTGAAGCAATTACAGTAGATGGACATTCGCCCTTGTGCTTCTCATAAGAATATGGGAGTAAAATCTCTGAGGGGGGAATGTGATAGGAGGGAAGGGGGAGAGCACAACTTTTGAAAAAATGATGTAGCCTGAGGACACAACATAAACCAATTAGAATCAAGAGGGACCAAGATGGCAGATAAGACTAGACCTTGATCTTGGATCAGCAAGTGAAATGACACATCCAGATGTGCCATGACAGTTTCAAGGCACTATCAAAAGACCAAGGAGTGGGCGGTGGCCCAAATTCTGGAAATCTCCACCCCTTCCCAGAAATAGTTGGAATAATCCTCCCACTCATTAGCATATGAAATTACCCAGCCTATGAATACTAACCACCACACACTCATCCTCTTTGATGGCCCACACTCTGTCTCTGCACTGTGCTTCTCTCTGAATCTGCATAAATCCACTTCTTATCTATCACTTTGTATCTCAATGAATTCTTTCTGCAATGAGACATCAAGAACCTGAGCTTTATTAGGCCCTGGAAACAGGTACAATGGTTATTGGCTGGGTTTGAGTCCCAGCCATGAGGGTTCAAGTTTCAAGCTGGATTTCAGCTGAGATCAAGTCCCATCACATGGGTTCAAGTCCCAAGCTGAGATAAACAGTTTCACTAGTTTCTGTGGTTTTGGCATAAGGTAAGAGGACACAACTGAGCGACTGAACTGAACTGAACTGAAGAGGACAATTACATGTTGACATTACTTGATGTAGGAATTAGCAAGCAGAAAGAAAACTAGGGATCACTGGAATATACACTGTTGGCTAATTCTGTGTATTGGTGGGAGAATGTGTGGCCTTGGGTGGCTCACTGGTGATGTTAAGGTTTGGATTTCACTCAAGGGCAAGGAGTTTTTTGTTGACCATTAAATGATTGATGGACCTTTGTTTCAGTTCATTTCAGTTCAGTTGTGTCCTATTCTTTGCAACCCCATGGACTGCAGCACGTCAGGCCTCCCTGCCCATCACAAACTCCCATAGCTTGCTCAAACTCAAGTCCATCAAGTCAATGATGCCATCCAACCATCTCATCCTCTTTCATCCCATTCCCCTACATTCAATCTTTCCCAGCATCAGGGTCTTTTCCAACACATCAGTTCTTCACATCAGGTGGCCAAAGGATTGGAGCTTCAGCTTCAACATCAATCCTTCCAATGAATATTGAGGACTGATTTCCTTTAGGATGGACTGGTTGGATCTCCCTGCAGTACAAAGAACTCTCAAGAGTCATCTCCAACACCACAGTTCAAAAGCATCAATTCTTCAGCATTCAGCTTTCTTTATAGTTCAACTCTCACATCCATACATGACTACTGGAAAAATCATAGCCTTGATTAGACGGACCTTTGTTGACAAAGTAATGTTTCTGTGTTTTAATATGCTGTCTAGGTTGGTCATAATTTTCCTTCCAAGGAGTAAGAGTCTTTTAATTTCACAGCTACAATCACCATCTGCAGTGATTTTGGAGCCTAAAAAATCTGTCAGTCACTGTTGCCACTGTTTCCCTATCTATCTGCCATGAAGTGATGAGACCAGATGCCAGGATCTTAGTTTTCTGAATGTTGAGCTTTAAGACTACTTTGTCACTCTCCTCTTTCACTTTCATCAAGAAGCTCTTTAGTTCTTCTTCACTTTCTGCCATAAGGGTGGTGTCATCTGCATATCTGAAGTTACTGATATTTCTCCTGGCAATCTTGATTCCAGCCTGTGCTTCCTCCAGCCCAGCATTTGCCATGATGTACTCTACATATAAGTTAAATAAGCAGGGTGACTATATACAGCCTTGGAGCCCCCCAAAAATAAAGATAGCCATTGTTTCCACTGTTTTCCCATCTATTTGCCAGGAAGTGATGGGAACAGATGCCTTGATCTTAGTTTTTTAAATGTTGAGTTTTAAGCCAGATTTTTCACTCTCCTCTTTCAATTTATCAAGAGGATCTTTAGTTCCTTTGTTTTCTGCCATAAGGGTGGTGTCATCTGCATATCTGAGCCCATAGGATGGTAAGCTGCTAAAGCTCACATTGGCTGAAAATCAGAGGCAAGCTGTGTTCATTTCCTAGGGATACTGTAAGCAAAGTGCCCAAAATTGGATGGCTTAAAGCAAAGGAAATCTGCTATCTGACTGTGCTGTAGATTAAAAGTCCAATATCAATATTTTGGCAGGACCATTTTCCCATATCAGCCTCTACAGAAAGTTCCTTCCTTGCCTCTTCCAATTTCTAGAAGCCCAAGATGTTCCTCAACTTGTGTCAGTGTAACTTCAATCTCTGCTTTGGTCTTGACTTCGCTGTCTTCCCTCCATATTGTCTCTGTGTCTCTTTACTCTCTCTTGTAAAGACACAAGTCATATTGAATTGAGGACTCATTCTACTATAATATGACATTATCTAACTCCAATACTTTGGCCACCACATGTGAAGACTTGACTCAATGGAAAAGACCCTAATGCTGGGAAGGATTGGGGGCAGAAGGAGAAGGGGACGACAGAGGATGAGATGGCTGGATGGAATCACTGACTCGATGGACATGGGTTTGGGTGGACTCCAGGAGTTGGTGATGGACAGGGAAGCCTGGTGTACTGCAATTCATGGGGTCGCAAAGAGTCGGACACGACTGAGCGACTGAACTGAACTAATCAATTACATGCATAATGAACGTATTTCCAAATAAGGCGAGATTTTAAGGTTAAAAAAAAAGCAGGGAGACACTACTCAACCCACTACAAAAGCCTTAATCAACTTAATCAGATATTAGCTTGAAATAAATTCCTCATAAACAAAGAAGAAATGACCCTCCCTTTCCAAGTTAATTTCACTTTTTAAAGATTCTTTTTAGTAACTGTAGTAATACTTTTTAACCCCCCCCTTTTTCAGAGGATGTAAATTTCATTCACATTAGAATTACATCATTGTTATCACAGGACTGGAAAAGGTCAGTTTATATTCCTATCCCAAAGAAAGGCAATGCCAAAGAATGCTCAAATTACCGCACAATTGCACTCATTTCACATGCTAGTAAAGTAATGCTCAAAATTCTCCAAGCTAGGCTTCAGCAATGCATGAACCATGAACTTCCAGATGTTCAAGCTGGTTTTAGAAAAGGCAGAGGAACCAGAGATCAAATTGCCAACATCTGCTGGATTATCAAAAAAGCAAGAGAGTTCCAGAAAAAACATCTACTTCTGCTTTACTGACTAGGCTAAAGCCTTTGACTGTGTGGATCACAATAAACTGTGGAAAATTCTGAAAGAGATGAGCATATCAGACCACTTGACCTGTCTCTTGAGAAACCTGTATGCAGGTCAGGAAGCAACAGTTAGAACTGGACATGGAACAAGAGACTGGTTCCAAATAGGAAAAGGAGTACGTCAAGGCTGTATATTGTCAGCCTGCTTATTTAACTTATATTCAGAGTCCATCATGAGAAACACTGGGCTGGAAGAAGCATAAGCTGGAATCAAGATTGCCGGGAGAAATATCAATAACCTCAGATATGCAGATGACATCACCCTTATGGCAGAAAGTGAAGAGGAACTAAAGGGCCTCTTGATGAAAGTGAAAGAGGAGAGTGAAAAAGTTGGCTTAAGGCTCAACATTAGGAAAACTAAAATCATGGCATCTGGTCCCATCACTTCATGGGAAATAGATGGGGAAACAGTGGGAAAAGTGTCAGACTTTATTTTGGGGGGGGGGCTCCAAAATCACTGTAGATGGTGATTGCAGCCATGAAATCAAAAGATGCCTACACCTTGGAAGGAAAGTTATGGCCAACCTGGATAGCATATTGAAAAGCAGAGACATTACTTTGCCAACAAAGGTTCGTCTAGTCAAGGCTATGATTTTTCCAGTAGTCATGTATGAATGTGAGAGTTGGACAATGAAAATGGCTGAGCACTGAAGAATTGATGCTTTTGAACTATGGTGTTGGAGAAGTCTTGAGAGTCCCTAGGACTTCAAGGAGATTCAACCAGTCCATCCTAAAGGAGATCAGTCCTGGGTGTTCATTGGAAGGACTGATGTTGAAGCTGAAACTCCAGTAGTTTGGCCACCTCATGCAAAGAGTTGACTCATTGGAAAAGACCCTGATGCTGGGAAGGATTGGGGGCAGGAGGAGAAGGGGATGACAGAGGATGAGATGGCTGGATGGCATCACCGACTCGATGGACATGGGTTTGGGTGGACTCTGGGAGTTGGTGATGGATAGGGAGGCCTGGCGTGCTGCAGTTCATGGGGTCACCAAGAGTCAGACACGACTAAACGACTGAACTGAACTGACTATCTTTGCAAGGTTTGGCTTGTCCTTAGAAATCAGGGATTCCTTCAATAATATTTCTGTTTGTGCATGTATGTGGAGGAAACAGATTTCAGATCTCCTGGGAAATCAATGTTTCATTCACTTTTGCTGCCAAAAGAAAAATTTTGCAGCAAGATAAACCCAATGACCTGAAAAGGGATGAGAAATAAGTCGCATTTAGTTTCTTTACTGTTCAAATCTGATATCACCCATTAAGTTTCAAAGACTAAGAAGCAAAGTCTATTTATAACAATGGGCTGCTTGGGTGGCTGCAATGCAGGAGACCTGGTTTAATCCCTGGGTCAGAAAGATTCCCTGGAGCAGGAAATGACAACCCATTCCAGTATTCCTTTCTGGAAAATCCCATGGACAGAGAAGCCTGGTGGGCTACTGTCCATGGAATTGCAAAAGCCTTAGACACAACTTAGAGACTAAACAATATTCATAACAATCCTGTGAATGGATTTTTTTCTGAAGGGACAGACATGAGAAACTAGAAATTTTAGGTAAACTTTCTGTTTCCTGAAGTCAAGAGATTACAATAGACATAGATAGTGATAGATCCAGAGTTCAGTTCTCATTTTCAGGGTGGAGAGAAGTCGTAAGGTATAAGAAGATCAATAAGAATGTCCTGTAACTCATATTGTTCTTGATATTGCCTCATCATCACATAACCATATGCACTTCATTCTTTTTAAAGAATAAAGTTCAAGTTTCATTTAACTCAGAGAAATTCCCTCAAGTGGTATTTTACTTTCTATAGGCCAAATTCAATTCTTTGTTCTCAGGTAGCATATTTCTTTTTATTTTTTATTATTATTATTTTTTTTATTATTGTTTTTGCCATACATTGTCATGATATCACCATGGGTTTACATATGCTTCCCCTCCAGGTCCCCCCTCCCTCCCCCCTCCCCCCCCGGGAAATCTCGCTGCACCAGTCCCGAGCATCAATCCTGGGCTGGCGATTGATTAGACACATGACAATTAACATGCTTCAATGCCCTTCTCCCATATCATCCCACCCTTACCCTCATCCACAAAGTCCACAAGTCTATTCTATACATCTGCGTTCCTTTTGTTGTCTCCCATGTTGGGTTCTCATTACTGTCTTTCTAAATTCCATATATATGTGTTAATATACTGTATTGTTGTTTTTGCTTCTGGCTTACTTCACTCTGGATAATGGGCTCCAGTTTCGTCCATCTGAGTAGAATTGCTTCAAATGAATTTTTTTTTAATGCTGAGTAATATTCCATTGTGTATATGTACCACAGCTTTCTTATCCATTCATCAGTTGATGGGCATCTAGGTTGTTTCCATGTCTTAGCTATTGTAAACAATGCAGCGATGAACAATGGGGTGCACGTGGCTCTTTCAGTTCTGGTTTCCTCGGTGTATATGCCCAGCAGTGGGATTGCCGGGTCATATGGCAGGTCTATTTGCAGCTTTTTAAGGAACCTCCACACTGTTTTCCATAGTGGCTGTACTAGTTTGCATTCCCACCAACAGTGTAAGAGGGTTCCCTTTTCTCCACATCCTCTCCAGCATTTATTGCTTGTAGACTTTTGGATGGCAGCCATTCTGACTGGTGTAAAGTGGTACCTCATTGTAGTTTTGATTTGCATTTCTCTGATAATGAGTGATGTTGAGCATCTTTTCATGTGTTTGTTAGCCATTTTTATGTCTTCTTTGGAGAAATGTCTGTTAAGTTCTTTGGCCCACTTTTTAATTGGGTTGTTTATTTTTCTAGAATGGAGCTGCAGGAGTTGTTTGTAAATTTTTGAGATTAATTGTTTGTCTGTTGCTTCATTGGCTATTATTTTCTCCCATTCTGAAGGCTGTCTTTTCACCTTGCTTATAGTTTCCTTTGTTGTGCAAAAGCTTTTAATTTTAATTAGGTCCCATTTGTTTATTCGTGTTTTTATTTCCAATATTCTGGGAGGTGGGTCATGGAGTATCCCGCTTTGGATTATAGCAGAGAGTGTTTTGCCTATGTTATCCTCTAGGAGTTTTATAGTTTCTGGTCTTATGCTTAGATCTTTGATCCATTTTGAGTTTATCTTTGTGTATGGTGTTAGAAAGTGATCTAGTTTCATTCTTTTACAAGTGGCTGTCCAGTTTTCCCAGCACCACTTGTTAAAGAGGTTGTCTTTTCTCCATTGTATATTCTTGCCTCCTTTGTCAAAGGTGTCCATAGATGCGTGGATTTATCTCTGGGCTTTCTATTCTGTTCCATTGATCTATGTTTCTGTCTTTGTGCCAGTACCATACTGTCTTAATGACTGTGGATTTGTAGTATAGCCTA
>ML660197.1:17073122-17484331 GCA_007570785.1 Antilocapra americana
ACATTTCTCCATCTGTTTGTGTCCTCCTTGATTTCTTTCATCAGTGTTCTATAGTTTTCTATATACAAGTCTTTTGATTCTTTAGGTAGAAATACTCCTAAGTATTTTATTCTTTTTGTTTCGATGGTGAATGGAATTGTTTCCTTAATTTCTCTTTCTGATTTCTCACTGTTAGTGTATAGGAATGCCAGGGATTTCTGTGTGTTGAAAGGCATAGATGAACTTTCACAACCAAGCATTTATGTAGGAAATGTCTGTGACCTTATAAATTGTTCTTAATCATAATTTACAGATTTGGATACTGAAACACTCTCATAATGCTTTCCAAGTGGTCAGAAATATGTACATGTTAGATAGTTTAATAAGTATGGATTCAAAAACTGATCTCTCTTTACAGACACACAATTTCCATTTATGGGTAAGAGAAGATGATTTGGAATGTGAATAATATCTTTATTCATAAATCTTCCACCAACATACCCAAGCCTATTGATAACAGGGATATTTGGATGTGTGTGGTACTAATTTGTTATGCAATTGAAAGTACATATTTTTTTTAACATAACATCAAATATAAAATTATGGTTAAGCAGACATGACTCAAAGTTTCCGTGTGCATCAGATAGCATGGTCTGTAGACTAGTCTCTGGTAATTCTAACTTCCCCCACATATATCATGTCCAGTCAATGAGTATAGTATAATAACTGAGGCATGTGAAGGGATTTGATAATGCAAATTAATAGTCATAATTAAGGTTTTCTGTGTTTCTAAACCCTTGTTGTGCTCTACAATCGACTGGCAAGATTTTTAAAGTTTAGTGAATGGAGATTCTAGTGAATAGAGAAATGAATTGTGGTGTAGATAGTCATACCATAACATACTTCTCAGCATTTTCAATAGAGTATAAAGAAATAAACTACTATTACTTTCAACAGTATGATGAATCTTAAAAATATAATGTGATATGAAACAAACCTGGTGCAAAAGACTAACAATTCTGGTTACATTTGTATGACATGCTGAAAAAGGTACAACTGTTGGGATACAAATCAGTTTACAATGAGTGGCACAACTCAGCAAAGCTTGGGAAAATTTAGATATCCAAGTCTCACTACAAGAAATTAAATTCAGTTGTGCTAGAACTCAGGCAAGGGTAATTTTTAAACTTTCCCTGGTGAGTCTAATGTGGAAGCTGAAAACAAAACTCCATCCTGTTCATATGAGAAGCCCCAGTCCCTCTTGACTGTGACATTGCAAACCTACGCAATAACGGATATCTACCCAAAGTATCATAGTTACAGGCATCAACTTCTGCTCTATAAATAGAACTATAATACAATTTCCTTTATCACTGGAGACCTGTATATTGATTTACTACTTTATTTGATTTAATTGACTTTCCTTGTGGCTCAGATGGCAAAGAATCTGCCTGCAATATAAGAGGCCCAGGATTGATCCCTGGGTCAGGAAGATCCCTGGGGAAGGGAATGGCTACCCACTCCAATATTCTTGCCTGGGAAATCCCATGAACAGAGGAGCCTGGTGGGCTATAGTCCATGGGTTGCAGAGTCAGACACAATTAGCACTTTCACTTTCACTTTATTTAATGCATTTATTACTCAACACAATGGTTTGTTTTCACTTTTTCTTTGTGAAGATCTCAAGCAGGTATTTAATTTCTTTCCAGAGCATTGGTGAACATGGGTAGCTCATCTCTCCTTACTAAACTGATTTTCCTACAATAACACATTGTTGCTTAGTCACTTAGTCATGTTTGACTCTTTTGCAACCCCATAGGCTTTAGCCTGCCAAGCCCCTCTGTCCATGGGATTTTCCAGGCAAGAATAGCAGAGTGGGTTGCCATTTCCTTCTCCTGGGAATCTTCCCAACTCAACAATTGAACCTGGGTCTCCTACACTGACAGGTGGATTCTTTACTGCTACGTCACCAGAGAATCCCATAATTTTGGTTGGATTCAGACTGAGACCTATATGAATCAAGATTTTGATGTGATTACTCAAATAGCTAAGGCAACCTCAGCTTGACAATAAATAGGTATTAAGCATCTATTCTTTTTTTTTTAATTTTGTTAGTCTCTTTATTTTTTTTTATTAGTTTTGCCATACAATGCCATGATATCACCATGGGTTTACATATGCTCCCCCTCCAGAACCCCCCTCCCTCCGTCCTCCCTCCTCCCTCCCCCCGGGAAATCTCGATGCACCAGTCCCGAGCATCAATCCTGGGCTGGCGATTGATTAGACATATGATAATGAACATGTTTCAATGCCATTCTCCCATATTATCCCACCCTTACCCTCATCCACAGAGTCCACGAATCTATTCTATACATCTGCTCTTTAAAAGGCATCTAGGGATTTTCACTCTAGTGTGAGAAACAGGATATGAATATTGAGAACCAGAACACAGACCAGGTATCCACCAGCACCAGAAGCATGATCTCAACAGTCTAGGGAGGGAGGTAAAACATCCTTCCACCTCAGCATTAATTCTGTAATGCTCAGAATTAGCTTCCCACAATGTTTCTCCCACATCACATTCACCCACTAAATTAACACCAGAGTGAATCTCCTAATCTACAGATCTGGTTATGTGACATCATTCCTGTAATCATTCAAGAGTGCTTCTTCCCCCATGGGATAAACATCAAATTCCAACATGTTGTATAAAGTCTTCCACAATCTAGGCCCTGCCTCTGGTCTTGGTTTCATTCCAGCACTGTCCTCATTCCCTTCCCCTCTTCTCCAATTTGTTTATGTTTCAAGTTCAATTAATATTAAATTGGGGTGACAGAAATAAATCGATGCACCTATGGGTACCTTATTTTTGACAAAGGAAGCAAGAATATACAATGGGACAAAGACAGCCTCTTCAATAAATGGTACTGGAAAAGCTGGACAGCTACATGTAAAAGAATGAAATTAGAACACTTCCTAACACCATACACAAAGATAAACTCAAAATGGATTAAAGACCTAAATGTAAGACCAGAACTATAAAACTCTTCAAGGAAAACATAGGCAGAACACTCGACATAAATCAAAGCAAGATCCTCTATGATCCAGTTCCTAGAGTAACATAAATAAAAACAAAAGTAAACAAGTGGAACCTGATTAAACTTAAAAGCTTTTGCACAGCAAAGGAAACTATAAGCAAGGTGAAAAGACAACCCTCAGTATGGGAGAGAATAATAGCAAGTGAAAGAACTGACAAAGGGTTAATTTCAAAAATAAATGAGCAGCTCATAGAACTCAATGCCAGAAAAACAAGCAACTCAATGAAAAAGTGGGGAAAAAACCTAAACAGCTATTTCTCCAAAGAAGACTTAGAGATGGCTAACAAATACATGAAAAGATGCTCAACATCTCTCATTATTAGAGAAATGCAAATCAAAACTACAATGAGATATCACCTCACACAGGTCAGAATAGCCATCATCAAAAAGTCTGCAAACAATAAATCCTGGAGAGGGTGTGAAGAAAAGGGAATGTTCTTGCACTGTTGGTAGGAATGTAAATTGATACAGCCACTATGAAAGATGGCATGGAGATTTGTTTAAAAAAAAACTAGGACTAAAACCACCATATAACTCAGCAATCCCACTTCTAGGCATTTACCCTGAGGAAACCAAAATTGAAGAACACACATGTATCCCATTGTTCATTTCAGCATTATTTACAATAGCTAGAACATGGAAGCAATCTAGATGTCCATTGACAGATGAATGGATAAAGAATTTGTGATACATATACATAATGGAATATTCAGTAGAGTTCAGTCACTCAGTCATGTCCGACTCTTTGCGACCCCATGAATCATAGCATGCCAGTCCTCCCTGTCCATCATCAAATCCTGGAGTCTACCCAAATCCACGTCCATTGAGTCAGTGATGCCATCCAGCCATCTCATCCTCTGTCATCCCCTTTCTCCTCCTGCCCCCAGTCCTTCCCAGAATTAGGGTGTTTTCCAATGAGTCAACTCTTAGCATGAGGTAGCCAAAGTGTTGGAGTTTCAGCTTCAACATCGGTCCTTCCAATGAACATCCAGGACTGATCTTTAGGATGGACTGATTGGATCTTCTTGCAGTCCAAGGGACTCTCAAGAGTCTTCTCCAACACCACAGTTCAAAAGCATGTTAAAAAAAGTAATGGAATATTACTCAGTCATAAAAAGGAATGCACTTGAGTCAGTTCTGATGAGGTGGATGAACCTAGAACCTATTATATAGAGTGACGTGAGTCAGAAAGAGAAAGATAAATATTGTATTCTAACACTCATGCCAAAGAATGCTCAAACTACTGCACAATTGCACTCATTTCACATGCTAGTAAAGTAACACTCAAAATTCTCCAAGCTAGGCTTCAGCAATACATGAACCATGAACTTCCAGATGTTCAAGCTGGTTTTAGAAAAGGCAGAAGAACCAGAGATCAAATTGCCAACATCTGCTGGATCAACGAAAGAGGGTTCCAGAAAAACAGCTATTTCTGCTTTATTGACTATGCTAAAGCCTTTGACTGTGTGGATCACAATAAACTGTGGAAAATTCTGAAAGAGATGGGAATACCAGACCACCTGAACTGTCTCTTGAGAAACTTGTATGCAGGTCAGGAAGCAACAGTTAGAACTAGACATGGAACAAGAGACTGGTTCCAAATAGGAAAAGGAGTACGTCAAGGCTGTATATTGTCAGCCTGCTTATTTAACTTATATTCAGAGTCCATCATGAGAAACACTGGGCTGGAAGAAGCATAAGCTGGAATCAAGATTGCCGGGAGAAATATCAATAACCTCAGATATGCAGATGACATCACCCTTATGGCAGAAAGTGAAGAGGAACTAAAGGGCCTCTTGATGAAAGTGAAAGAGGAGAGTGAAAAAGTTGGCTTAAGGCTCAACATTAGGAAAACTAAGATCATGGCACCTGGTCCCATCACTTCATGGGAAATAGATGGGGGAACAGTGGGAAAAGTGTCAGACTTTATTTTGGGGGGGGGGGCTCCAAAATCACTGTAGATGGTGATTGCAGCCATGAAATCAAAAGATGCCTACACCTTGGAAGGAAAGTTATGGCCAACCTGGATAGCATATTGAAAAGCAGAGATATTACTTTGCCAACAAAGATTGGTCTAGTCAAGGCTATGATTTTTCCAGTAGTCATGTATGGATGTGAGAGTTGGGCAGTGAAAATGGCTGAGCACCGAAGAATTGATGCTTTTGAACTGTGGTGTTGGAGAAGAGTCTTGAGAGTCCCTAGGACTTCAAGGAGATCCAACAAGTCCATCCTAAAGGAGATCAGTCCTGGGTGTTCATTGAAAGGACTGATGTTGAAGCTGAAACTCCAATAGTTTGGCCACCTCATGCGAAGAGTTGACTCATTGGAAAAGACTCTGATGCTGGGAAGGATTGGGGGCAGGAGGAGAAGGGGATGACAGAGGATGAGATGGCTGGATGGCATCACTGACTCAATGGACATGAGTTTGGGTGGACTCCAGGAGTTGGTTATGGATAGGGAGGCCTCGCGTGCTGCAGTTCATGGGGTCACAAAAAGTTGGACATGACTGAGTGACCGAACTGAACTGAATGCTCAGATACAGAATCTAGAGAAATGGTACTGAAAAATTTATTTACAGGGCAGCATTGGAGAAACAGACATAGATAATAGACTTATGGACTTAGGGAGAGAGGAGGAGAGGTTGAGATGTATGGAAAGAGTGACATGGAAACTTACATTACCATATGTAAAATAGATAGCCAACAGGAATTTGCTGTATGGCTCAGGAAACTCAAACAGGGGCTCTGTATCAACATAGAGGGGTGGGATGGGGAAGCAGATGGGAGGGAGTTTCAAAAAGGAGGGGGTATATGTATGCCTATGGCTGACTCATGTTGGGGTTTGACAGAAAACAGCAAAATTCTGTAAAGCAATTATCCTTCAATAAAAAAATAATTAAAAAATAAAGAATAAGGAAAAAATGTTAAATTGTTTGAGTATCATACTATCACATATATGTAAAATCTAAAACAAATGATAAAAATGAACTTGTTTGCAGGAAAGACTCACAGAGAATGAACTTAAGGTTGCAGAGGGAGGGTGGGGATGGGATTAAAGGAGGAAAAGACTGGGAGTTTCAGATTGGTAAGTACACACTGCTGTGTTTAAAATGGATAACCAAAACATTAAAATAATACAGATAATCAAGAAGGACCTACTGTAAAAAATAGACTAATTAAAAAAGAAAAATTTTTAGAAATGGGTAAAATAGGAAAACTGAGTGTTTTTGATCATACATCACTTTCTTCTATACTGAGAACTGTGCTAGTGTGGAACTGACTTCATGGGCAGGAGACATATGTATTAGCACAAGGTGCTGTACTGAGAAAGACTCCTGTGCCTGGTTTAATGATCTCCTGTTGCCATCTTGAAATTCCTAATAATTCCATCTTTGACCTTGTGTTTTGGAAATGATATCCCACTGGAGAGTGGAACATGTGCCACCTGAGTAGAAGACATAACTGGGATGGCAGTGTTTTCACAGGAGCCCTGGGCACAAGGGCAGACACATAGAGCATTTGATTCCTTGTACTTGTGCTGCCTCAGGCAGTCTGGACACCCTTCTTTCACTTTGGGATGACATTTTCTCTGCCTGGAATGCACACTTGTAACCCTTTTCATACTTGCCAACTCAGCTTCCTTTACCTAACTATTGGAGAAAATTCTATGCATATTCCAAGACTTAATGGAATGACTATTTTTGATAGGAAAGCTTTCTCAAATCCTGCAAGAATTCCATCATTTCCTTCCTTGAAATACCACTAGTCCTGGCACTTGCCTTCCCTGGTGACACAGTCATAAAAAAAATCCTCCTGCCAATGCAGGAGACGCAAGTTCTATCCCTGGATCAGAAAGGTCCTCTGGAGAATGAAATGGCAACCCACTCCTGTTTTCTTGCCTGGTAAATACCATGGACAGAGGACCCTGACAGGCTACAATCCATGGGGTTGCAGAGTTGGATACAACTTAGCAGCTAAACAACAAGTCCTAGCATTAACCTCTACTCCAGCATGTGTCAGGAATATCACAGAATTATTCACAGGTAATTTTACCCTCGCTAGATTGCAGACTGTAAAGGAAAGAATGGCTTTTACTATTTGTATTCCTGACACTTAGCACAGAGCTCAGGTATCAATGACTCTCAGTGTTTAACCACTTGTACTCTTTTTTTAGCAAATAGGCTTTGTGGTGATGGACAGAGAATCCATGGCTAAAAGATCCTCTTGTCAGCTGGGAAGATTATAGGCAGAAGGGAATCTCAGTATATCTGGGGTTTCTAAACTTTCCAACAAACCACCAGTACCTACAAAGATGAGACACAGCTGGATTCATAACAATGAGCTTTTTTATCTGTTTTCTTCTCTTTGCTTTGCCACTTAGTCTATTTTATGTGAAATTAACAGTGTCTCATACACTTGGGAGTAGGTATTTTCCCAGATGATTGAGTTTAATACTGCAGTGTTTACTTTCTGGCTTTTTGTTGAGTATTTAAATCCAGGTGTTTACAATATGGGGTTCTTCTGTAATTTTTGTTTTTTCCCAAGTAGATTTTCTAAAGCAGCTGGTGGCATGTATGTAAACAAAATCAAAATATTTGTTTAAATTTTCCTAGGACTTTGCATCTACCGGACTTACTGATAGAAGATGCTTATTTTAGAGTTGGCTGTGAATGATGTAATTGAGTTCATATTGCCTGGGAAATACAAAACAACTGAAATAAGTTTATAAAAGCACGTTGATATTACACTGTATTGATATAAAACATGGAATAATTATTGATATTGGGTTAAACAAAACTGAAAAAGCGTGCGTACATTCACTCTAAGCTGCTTCTGTTGTGTCTGAATCTTTGCAATCTTACAGACTATAGCCTTCCAGGCTCCTCTGTCCATGGAATTCTCCAGGCAATAATACTAGAGTGGGCCGCCATGCCCTCTTCTAGGGGATCTTTCAGACCCAGGAATCCAACTGGCATCTCGTTTATCTGCTGCATTGCCAGACGTTTTCTTTACCACTAACACCACCTGGGAAGCCCCAAAAAAGGTACATATGGGCATTAATAGAGATGATATATTTTATTGAAAATCTTTCATGAATTAGAATATAAATTTCAAGCCAAGATAATATAGAGAGTGTTTTGTGGGTTAAGGAAACCAGACACATTTGGGGACAAATTTGAAATTTGTTAATTATTTAGGCATAAACCAGCTACATTATTCTCTAATTGTTCTTAATGCTGTCGCATCATGACTGGATTTTCTTAAAATATAGTAGTCAAATTGTCTTTTAAGAGAGAGTTTCTGGCTCAGTGTAAAGAATGGGTAATAAAGGAAAGACACAGGCAAAGGATATGTGTCAGCAGTCTGGGAGCATGAGGGGAACTTTTTGGACATTATCTAAACCAGCATATCCTTTAACTTAACCATGTGCCACGGCAGGTACAGTGCTAGACACAGGCATATGGCATAGAATGAAACAGACATATTTCTTGTCTGTGAGTATCTAGATTTGTATTAAGCAATCATATAATTCTATGTAAAAATGCACCTGGAAAATACTATGAAGAAGAGTCATATGATGAAGTGGAAACATGTTTCAAGAGGAGCTGATATTATTGGGAAATCTAGGTGAGGGAATCAGATGAACAGAAAAACATATATAAAAATGGACAGATTTAAGGGTTAGACTAGAGGTATTCCTTGAATGAGGAGGCAAGGGACTGTAGAAGACAAAGAATTTTTGTCTTTACATGAAAAGTCATGGGAAGCCCTTGCATTTTAGCAACAGAGTAAACTGATCAGACTTGATAAACTTTATCTGGCTATGGGATTGATTGGAGATCAGGGGGATTGGAGAAAAGAAGACAAGAAGAGTCTCTCCATCAATCCTGGTTTTTTCTCAGTGGCTCTCTTCTTAACCCAAAATCTAAATGGAATGGACTGTGAAAGGGCTAGTATTAGAATATCATATGCTATCACTTGTATGTGGAATCCTAAAAATACAATACAAATGACCTTATTTACAAAACAGTCTCACAGACTTAGAGAATGAATTTATGTTCATTAGGGAAGAACAGTGGCGGGGAGAGGTAGTTAGGGAGTTTGGGATGGACATGTACACTCTGCTGTATTTAAAATGGATAACCAACAAGGCCCTACCATATAGCACAGAGTACTCTGCTCAGTATTCTGTAACAACATAAATAGGAAAAGAATTTGAAAAAAGAATAGATACACGGATAACTGAATCTCTTTGTTGTGTATCTTAAACTAACACAACATTGTTAGTCAACTATATTCCAATATAAAATAACAAGTTTAAAATATGCCACACATAATATTAATTATTCAACATTCTCTTCTGATGACCTAAAATTGATCCACAACCCTTTGCTGGCAGTGGAAAATATTCATACTCTTTAAGTAACTCCAAGGACAGCAGAGACAGGGCTCTGTAAAGTCACGCAGCTGTCCAGTGGAATGTCTTTATCCCATAGGGCAAGGCCCTTGTATAAGAAACAAAAACAACTCTGGGTGTTCCTAGTTAGCCTTGTGGAGTCTGGAAGCCATGCCCAAGGATAGGCCAGCCAGGTTCAAAAAGCATCTGTGTGTGTCATGGAACATGTAGCAATGTCAGCCAGCTGAACACTTGGTCACCTTTGTATTCTGAATAAGGGCACACATTTTTGCATGACTGCATATTTGTGCTTCTCACTAATCAAAGGCACCTGAGTGGGAGAAACACAGAAGTCATTTCCTAATTGAAAACAGTTTGAGAATCTAAACACTAGAGTTGATCCACTTCTACCCTCCCTAATAAGCTACTTGGAGCTTTCCCAACATCCAGAAACAAGGTAAAATAAGATAACCTTCTGCTAGGTGAGATGTCAACCATGAGGCTTGGCAAGAAGGATGCAGCTATTTCCTTGCTTTGGATTATGCAGAAGCCTCTCTGGGATAAACTACTAAAGATGCTGATAGTTTCAACAGAAAACTTACTATAGTATGGTTGAGCTTTGGGACATTTTAGTTTAATATGTATATAATAACTGCAAAATTTACCTTTTGAGTTATTCAGCTTGTATATTTCTTGTATACCACATGAATAGCCAAATTCCGTGGAGGTAAGGAGACCCTTTTCCACTGATTTTATAGGAAAGTTGAAGATATGACTCCATTAATCTCTTTCTTATCCTCCATCACCCCAACTCCAAGGATGATATCCATTATTTCAAAAGGAAGTGAAATCATGCCAACAGAAAGTAAATTTAAAGCATCCTTTTCATATTTTATGGGCTGTAAAATTTCTGGCTAGCCAGTGACTAACGTCTGAAGTCCTACCTTCTATTTTAATTGCTTATGTGATTGTATATCCATATTGTTTCTTTTAAAATTCATCACAAGACCTAGAAAAGACAAATGGAATGATAATTGCATTAATACATAATATAAAACTTCATTGCAAATGAATACCATGTAAAATCATTAACAGAAAATGGAATGGCATGTTGTAACAATTCCTTGGAAATAAAAATATGAAAAATAAGAGTATCATTGCTATAGAAGAATCAACAATCATGTACAGATTGTTGTACTCCCTCTGATTGGGAGATTCCACATCCACGAACTCAACCAACCTCACATCCAGTTTCACATGCCATTTTATATATGGGACTTAACCATCTGTGGATTTTTATATCCATGGTGTCTCAAAACAAGTCTCCCATGGATTCAGAGGGATGACCATGTGTGTATGTGAGAGAGAAAGAGAGCACATGAGAGCAGATTTTATGTTCAATTTTTAATTACTGCTTCCCACTCTCTTGGCCCCTGTTGTTAGGTAACCACTCTACTCCTCCACATAGATCCCCAAACTGAAGCAATCCTTCAACCCATTGTGCTCTCTCCCACATTTTGAAAACTGGGTGATGCTTGAGTAAATGGCACTTGACATACAGTTTGGTGCTGATACATCATGGTTATCAGTCTCATCTGGATCCTCAACACCATTTGTCAATCTTGTGTCCTGCTGCAAGGGCTAGTCCCCCCTATAGCTATTAAAAATTTACCATCAGCCTCAAGTATCTCTCACTCTAAGCCCATCTTCTTAGCAAAAAGAATGAATGGAGCATATCAGGTGAGAGCCATTCCATCTGCTCTTCCAGGACCCGTTTCCTCCTCAATTTCCTCTTACTTTATTATACAGATTATCCTCCTCCTTCTGCATCTTAAAAGTTGATGGTACTCAGAGTTCTGCTCTCCTCTCTCTTCTTTCTTCTCAGTTGCCTCTGGAAGGCTTTCCTGGGGAGCCACCTCTGAGATGGAGGTGAGGGTGCCGGGGATTTATTAGGGTATATTCTTGGTCTCAACGCTGGTAGAGGGGAAGGGAGCAGGAATGGGCACAGAGGACTTTGAATAATTCCTGAGGAGTGGGAGGGACAGGCTTTTATATCCTCTGGTCAGTCTGTCATCAGAGGCTGAGGCCAGCTATTCTGGGAAAGAATACTATCTTATGAGAGGTGGTCCCTCCACTGGAAGAAATCTCTGAAGAGGCTGCAGAAGAGGGTGCCAGCAGTCCTTCTAGGGGTTAGATCATGAACTTTTTTTTCATGAAGAGGAATCTGAACCATGTGTCACATCATTGTCTGCCTCATATTGCACCCCAATACACAAACACACACTTACACACACATACACACACTTACACACACACACACACACACACACACACCAAATTCTTGTGACTTTACTTTCTGTCTCTACCTCAAATCTGACCCACTCTACCATGCTTTTATTCTCTTGAACCCTGAAGATGGAAAATTCAAGATTAGGGATTCATTTTCCTGTTCCTCTTTTCTTAGGGGAGAGTCATCCACGATAATGAATCCTAAGTTCCAAGAGAAGCAGGGTCTCAATGAGTGATCTGAGAGTGTTTAAGTTCTTGTGTTCCCACTCTCTCTCATGGCCAGCTCCATTCCCATATTGGCAGGAAACTTCCCATGTGTTTTCTTCTTTCCCTTACCCAATTCAAGCAGCGGACCTGATGCTGGGAAGGCACAGAGCTCTGACTCATTCAGATGATAACCAAAGGCTAAACTAAGCTAGATGCTGGTGGGTCACTGTGCCCTTCAGGTTAGGCAGCACCTGCCCTGAAATTTATCTTGGTTTGTGTTATGTCTGTCTGACTTATGCCAATATAATTAAGCCCTACCGCATTTTACCTACCCCCATGCATGCTTTATTCTTTTTATATAATTTTAATATGCTAAGCTTAAACAGGAAAGCGCCTGCATTTCTGCTGCAGGTGACAGGATGATTCATTTCCCAGATGCGTTTATATCTCTTTTATCAGAAAGAAAAAAAGATGCAGAAAAATACTTTGAAATTACTTTTAGACACTCACTTTCTTCTCCGCTCCCAGCCTGTAATTGCTCACCAACACCCTTATTTAAAGAGCTATCCTTCATGAGCACAGCCAAGGGGGAGCCAAGAAGAACACAACTGACTCATCTTGCACAGAATGAGAATGAAGGAGAATGGGGCAATTGTCTACCTGTGTGTGTGAGCTGAATATATGCACAGTGATTGGGGATTTTCAGGGTGGGGAGGCTTGGAAGTGGACTGGCTGTCTTAACAAGCCTTCTCCACCCAAAAGACCATCCATTCTCCTCCTTGAGATTAATTGACCCCTATGAAACCTGGGCAACCACTATCTTTAGAAGCAAGTAACTAATGCCTCAATAATGTTGATTGTAAAACAACAAAGCAAAATGATGTATGGCAGATACAACTTTAACTCATCAACTAATATTTAACTTGCATTCACTTTAAACCTGATGTCTCCCAGCTATTGAGGAAAACATTTTTTTTTCTTAAAGAGAAGATTGATTAGAAGTATCTTATTGCCATTACCTCTGTTATTTAATTCTGAATTCCAGTTCATTATGTTTCTAGAGATCATAAAATGAATAACATTCATTAGCAGACTTTAAACTACATCTTTCACATGTGTTATTTCTTCTTTATTGTCTGAGCTATATGATATTTTGAGAAGTAATCATTAAGTTTCCCAAGTTAGAAAATTTAAAACTAAAGCCACAGTATATGAAAACAAGGGCCCAAGATCACATTAATTAGGAAAGGAAAGGGTTAACATAACCTGAGTTTTCTGACTCCAGAGACTGAAATTCATCTAAGAGAACAAACGTGGAGAGTTGAGTTTCTCTAAAATAATAAAGAATAAGTCAGACCACTAGCAATTCACTCATAAGAAAAGCAAAAAAAAAAATCTGTTTCTAGGGAAAGAGCTGGAGATAATTCATTTAACAAATATTTATTAAGCCAGTTTTGTGTGTCTAGTTATTTTTTCATTGCCCACCAATCTTGAGCTGACATCTTTGACGGACTTTTGTAAAGCCTGTTGAGTAAGAACACACGGGGGTAGTGGGTGGGGAGTATGCACTTCATACATATTCTAGGTAACATGTATTCTGGATGGTAAAGCTTGAAAAATACTGGTTTACAAATCTTGACTCAGATTCTCAGATAACTTGAATAGACACTTTTCTTATTTTGAGGAAATAAGCTGAATACTGCCAGAGAAATGAGTATCACTTTCTCTCAGTTATTAGCTTTGAAATAACATTTTCCCTTAAGTGATCTTTCTCCTAAGCAATGAAAATGATAGGGACTGATGACTCAGAATCACAGAATCAGGTTGCTAAGTACAGGAATACTTGGCTGTGTTTGCTAGACAAATCTATGAGGGTGGCCCAACTGTGAGATATTTTTTTTTCCTTTGGCAGCAAGCCCATCAGTTTGTCTGACTAAAGTTTGTGCTTATGTTTTAATGACTCATCTTCTCCTGCACTATCCCATCAATTGCTCGGCAGAATTGCTGCTAGTTTAGAACATCACATGTCATTGGGCAGGTATTAGATTCTGTACATGTCTATTTCAAGATGAACAGATACAAATGTCTAAACTCTTTGCTCTTTTACAGACCTCTCAACATGACCTAATTTTCTCAACATCTTAAATTTGGAATCAGAACCCAGACTTCATATTTTTTAATATCAATTTTAACCTTTAAAACTACCATAGAAATAAGTGGTTCAGGAACAAGTATTGACAGAGATTCAGAATGACAAAATTCTGTGTACATCAAGAAGGGAAGACAAGGAAAGCTTTTATTGTTAAGCTTGCGACTCTCTGATCTGTGAATCCTGGGAACCAGGGATCTATTTCCATAGCATATGAGTCGTTCAAGTTCCGCATAGGAAAACAAGGACCCAAGAACTCAGTAAGTGGAACTTCCCTGGCAATCCAGTGGTTAAGACTCTGCATTCAATTCAGGGGGCATGATTTTGATCCCTGGTCAGAGAACTAAAGTCTCACATACCACATTCCCCACCACCCAGAAAGAATTCACTAAGAATGTAAAAATGCCAGATTCTTCCAGTCAATCTGAGACAGAACTACCAGACTGTTTAACAATTGTTCAGTAATATAAGTAATTTAAGGGTCTTTTTCACAATATGAAATATGTCCTCTTTTCCTTGTCAGAGTCCTAGTTAAACATCAACCAGCCTTTTCACTGATTCAGGTGGGAGGCAAGTTTAGAAAAAAGGGCTGGAAAAGAAAATACAAAAGGAGTTTCCCAACCCACAGGTTGCAGAATCTTTTAGGGCAAGAAAAAGGAAGCTTTCTAAAGTTCTGTGTTAAATGCCAGAAATTTACATTGTATCCTGCTATAAGTAAAAACAAGTATATGTAACCTAGGGCTTCTGAACTTGACATTGAAGTCAAATAATTCTTAGTTGCAGAAGGCTGTCCTGTATAAATGTGGAATGTTTATTAGTATCTCTGCTCTCCACTCATTAAATCCCAGTGTAACTCTCTCCTTTTGTGACAAGAAAAAAAGGTCTCCAGATATTTCCAAATGTCCCCTTGTTTTTGTGGTTCAGTTGCTAACTGCTATCCAGATCATTGCAACCCCATATCCTTTATCCTTGCGACACATATCCTTTTCCTGTGTCTTTTCCTGTGCTACCCATTCTTTCATTGATTTTCAGTCACTCAGTCTTGTCCAACTCTTTGTGACTGATGAACTACAGCATGCCAGGCTTCCCTCTCCTTCACCATCTCCTGGAGTTTGCTCAAACTCATTTCCAATGAGTCAGTGATGCCATCCAACCATCTTTTCCTCTACTGCCTGCTTCTCCTCCTGCCTTCAATCTTTTCCAGCATCTGTGTCTTTTCCAGTGAGTTAGCTTTTTGCATCAGAAAGTGAAGTCACTCAGTTGTGTCCAACTCTTTGCAACCCCATGGATTGTAGCCTGCCAGGCTCTGCTGTCCATGGAATTCTCCAAACCAGAATACTGGAGTGGGTAGCTGTTCCCTTCTGAAGAGGATCTTCCCAACCCAGAGATCAAACCTAGGTCTCCCGCATTGGAGGCAGATTCTTTATCATCTGAGCCATCAGGAAAGCCCATCTATACATATAGATATGTGTGTGTGTGTGTGTGTGTGTGTGTGTGTGTGTGTGTGTATCTATATATACAAATTATATCACATGTGTTATATATATGGGGCTTCTCAGGTGGCTCAGTGGTAAAGAAACTGCCTGCCAATTCAGGATCCACAGACAGCACAGTTTTGGTCCCTGAGTCAAGAAGATCCCCTAGGGGAGGAAGTGGCAATCCACTTCAGTATTTTTGCCTGGATAATCCCATGGAGAGAGGAGCCTAGCAGACTGCATTCCATGGGACTTCAGAGTCAGACACAACTGAGCTATTGAGCATTCACACACCCAAGGTATATATGAATATGTAAGTATATACATATAATTTTATAGAAGTAATACTGTTTTTGGAAGTATACTTCATGACAGCTATGCCTTTGCTCTTGTGACATGGAACAATCTGTTGTCTGAATGACTTCAAGTTAGAAAAAGTTACACCAATATATATCCCATAAGGTATATATTCCTCATGGAAATAATCCGGAATCCTCGATGTTCAAGAAGAGAACCCAAGTCTTAATGCAATATCTAGCAATGGAGTCAAGATTGAATCTAAAGAATTGGATTCTTCTTTTTCTTTATGTGAGAAGTCAATCCTGCCTTCCCCTTTTACTCCCAGTGTCTTCATCCTCTCTACCTACAGGATCTTACAAGATTACAGGAAGGATGTTTACCTTTTTAAATATTCTTGTTTATTTATTTGACTACACCAAGTCTTGGTTGTGGTGCACAGGATTTTCAACCTTCATTGTGGCATGCAAATTCTTTTAGTTGGGGCATGTGAAATCTTTTTCAGTTGCAGCATGTGGAATCTAGTGCTTCTACCAGGGTTCAAATCTGGGCCTCCTGCATTGGGAGCACAGAGTCTTAGCCACTGGACTCCCAGGAAAGTCCTTGGCCATTTACCTTTAAGCCAGAGCTTCCTGTCCTTAAACTTGGAAATGATACATCCAGAAGTCTTCAGTATCTCCCCATCTGCATGCCTTATAACCTCCAAAATTAACTCTTTAGAGAACTTTCTAACCATATATCTTCTATTGCTCCTATCCTGTAATGTGCATCACCAAAAATCAGTGAAATCTTTTCAAGATGAATTTTACATATTGTATGTAATGAAATGAATAAGTAAACCAGCTCAGCTCCACTCATCCTCTGGATATTCTCACAGTTCACCCCTTTCCCATAGGAGGCATTTTTGCTGTGGTGCAAATTGCTACAACTATTTTTCCCAGACTCTAAGGTTGTCTTCCTTAATCCACCACTCACACGCTGCCAAACAGTGAACAAAAAATAAAAGCATATCTTTCCTTTGCTTCAACCCTTCAATGACTTGTGCATGAATTGATAGGCTTGTTTCTCCCATGGCCAGTCATATGCTTTATGGGCAAGATAGATATAACACACTTCTCTTCCTGGCTTAACCACAGCAGTGCAGAGCTAATGGAAGAGGTAGTGTTATGTTGCCTTTAACAGTATAAAAGGGAAAGGAGAAATATTCTTTTAACAAGATGTTTCACACTTTTTCTAATAATCAGTCACTCTTGGCCAGATAAAAGATGCTGGAAATGGAGGGAAATGAGTAAACTGGTATTTCTTTAACTCTTCTCCTTGCAGAGATTCACAATACAGGGTGTGGAACATCTCAGGTCAGAGCAAGGATGGAAATGGTGAGGAGAGGACCCCATAGAAGAGAAGGATCCTTTTGAAGTTATTACTGGAGGGTAGAAAATTAGGGCCTGCTTCAGGATCTAAGTAGTGGATGAGGATCTTAAGAAGATCACTGAGATATTCTTGACTCCCTGCCGCAGAACATTCAATCTAGTCCACGGCTGAAAATCCATACTCTGTGGTCAATGGCACTCTATGTGTGAAAGACACACAGAGTATCTTTTGAGGGGGAGGGAATGGTGAGTTGTGTCATTCTACACTGTCAAGGATAAAGAGAAGGGGTGACACAGTTTTGAAAATATTCAAGAATCGTAAGAAGCATTTGAAAAGCTTTTCAGGGACTTCCCTTGGCGCCCAGTGTTTAAGACTTCACCTTCCAGTGCAGAGGCTGGGAGTTTGATAACCAGTTGGAGAGTTAGATTCCGCATGCCTTGCAGCCAAATAATCAAACCATTAAACGGAAACAATATTGTAACAAAGTCTTTAAAGGTTTTTAAAATGGTCATAGTTTTTACCTCTGACTCCTGCTGCTTAACACTTCTGTGACTGTCAATATATCCTGAACTCCCTCATTCCAGACCATTATCTGTGCTTTTGTTTGTGTATCCACTTCTTTGAAATGTCCTGCGTTTCACTACTCTAATCTGTACTGCTAAACCCTACTCATCTTGTAAGACTGCTAACATGAAGTTGTGTCACATCTTGTCTCAGGTTCAGTACAGTATTCTGCATTATTCATATCTCAATAAAGACACACATTGTAATATAATTGCAAGTGGATATATTTATCCCACCCACCAAGTTACAAGTAGATCAAATAACTGAATACTAATATTACTAATACTAATAATTAATACTGAATATTAATTTTTCAGCCATCTCCTCCTAGCCTGTGTACTCAGTTATGACCCACTCTTTGTGACCCCGTGGACTATAGCCCTCAGGGTCCTTTGTCCATTGAATTTTCCATGCAAGAACACTGGAGTGGGATACTGACCCACTCAGTATCTAACTGACCCACTCAGTTAGTATACTGACCCATCAGTGGGTTGCCATTTCCTCCTCCAGGGCATCTTCCCGACCCAGGGATCGAACATGCATAGGCAGGCAGATCCTTTACCACTGAGCAACCTGGGAAGGCTTTACCTTCTCCAGGACCCACTAGCTATTCAGTATTTATTGAAAAAAAAAATACTCCTAATATGGATTTTTGGTTGTTTTTCTTAGTATAAATAAATGATAATTTCTTTTCTTTATCAACAAAGTTTGACTTTTTGGTGTCATAGCAGGGAAAGCTTTTCTGGCACCCTTAAAGTGTCACCATGATACAGATCCATTGTTGGAAAGTAGAGTTCTGGAAACTTTAAGTGTTCTTCAAGAGACATTGACTCTCTAGCTGAAGCCAGGGCATCCTGAGAAGTTCATGATCCCCTGGAACATCTGCCAAAAGTACACCTGAAACTGGATTTTTGCCATAAATGTTTCATGTGGTTTCTTGGGTATGATTTAAATCTTTGATGTACTAAGGGTGAGTCAAGTGTAAATAACATTATGAAATGTGGGTGACTTCAAGGAAGCATTTGTTCCTAATGTCTTTGTTCTGACAAGCTACAAATCTCAGCAGAACTAAGTTATTTATGTGAAAAATATAACTTCTAGTCCATAGCAACAGTGACTTTTTTCTGTTTCTTTGTGAAACAAATTTATTTGTAAACTTTCTAATAACTTAGCCCTGACAATACTTTTTTTCCTAATTTATATCATGAGTCCTTGAGGGCCAGTTATCAAATTCCACTTAAATATTTAAATATGGGATATATTGGATTATGTTTTTTTATATACTGATGAATATCAGCTATTATATTAAAGTTGATCCAGTCCTGTTCATCAGCTGCCTTATTGTGGTTTGAATGTTTTTGTGGAAGAGATCATGAATCCGTGAACAGAGCAAGCAATCTATATAATCCATCCTCATATCATTTGAAAATTTATAACTTAATAAACAGAAGCCTAGTTTAAAACATTGGAAGGGAGATCAAAATGAGAATTTCCCAAGTGAAATTCAGTCATGACATTAGGGGTTCCCAGGTGGGGTTAGTAAAGAATTTTCCTGCAAATGCAGGAGACTGAAGATATGTGGGTTTGATCCCTGGGTCAGGAAGATCTCCTGGAGTAGTAAGTGACAAAACACTCCAATATTCTTGCATGGAAAATTCCATGGACAGAGGAACCTGGCAGGCTACCAACCATGGGGCTGCAAAGAGTCAGACACAATTGAGCAACTCAGCACACACATTAGGGTAAAAGGAAATACAAAGTTGATCACCCACTCACTCTGCTTTGATTCTCAAATACCAACTTGGAGGATTTTTCTGAAAGGCCTTGACAACATTACAACTTACAAGTTTACATTATAATTTGTGTGGCTCACATGTTCACGAAAGCTCACTCATACTATGTAGCAGGTAGTTTCCCAGGAGCTGAGAATGCAACAGTGAACAAAACAACATGTACCCATGGCATCTGAATTCTATTACGGAGTATCAGAGAAATAAATAAAGACTTCTGGCAAGTGCATTTAAGAAAACAAACACAGTGATACATAGAATATTACTTAGAGCAGAAAGAAAGGACAGTATATCAAACAAGATTGCAAAAAGGCCAAGAAGATGACTTCTGAGCTCAGATTTGAAAACTGTACAAGCAACAGCTGATAAAATCAATTTGAATAAAAGGAAACAGCAAACACAAATGGACTAAAGAAAAGTTAAACTTAGCAGAAATAAATTCACTAAAGAGTGAATCTTAGTGATCAGGAACAAATGGGCATTGGCCAGGGCACACAGGGATTTATGGATTAAAAAAGGAAACTGGATTTTATGAAAAGGCCAGAAGCTATTGGCAATTTTTAAACCATAGAATGGCATACTCTTACTAAGTACTTTTGAAAGATTGCTGTTCTGCTAATGTTAAGCTCCAAACAGAACATCCATAGCAATAACATTTTACTTAATTACTTGTTTCTGGCTGGCTAATTTGCTAATCTATAGCACATCAAGGGTAATTAGCAGCTTTAATTGGGGCTTAGTTTTTAAAGGCTATTTTGTTTCTTATTTTTATTTTTAGTCATCATCATAATCATTAGTGCCATGTATAATTATTCGGGAATTCCTTCTACGTTGCCAAAAACCGAATGCTAAATAACTCTAGCTTTACTGTACTTTTGTTCCCCAAATATTGGCCTTAACATCCTTAATATTTTAATTCTATATATAACAGTTTGCCTTTTTGCCTATCAATGGATGTTAATTTTTTTATACAAACATAAACCTGTTTTTGAGCTAAGGTAAATTATTTGAAGTTTTACAATATAATGATTGACCACTGGAAACACAGAGATAATCTCTGAAATATCCAAAGCTTATACTGAGCAATAAATTTGATTCATGAAAAATAATTGACAGAGCAATAAGTTATATACTTACAGGAAGAAATATTAAGTATATTTTTTAGAATAAATACCTGTCAAGTTCTGAAGTAAAAGGTTTTGCTCTTTCTCTACATTTGCTTCTTTTTAGTTTAAAAAATGTTTCATACTTGTTATTAGAAGTAAGGAAAAACTAGAAAATGATCCAGGTAAGGAAGGGAAAAAATAATACTAGTACATCAAAGATAGTTATCTTAAAACCTCAGTCAGCTAGATCACTATTTTCTACAATAGAAAAGAAAATATCAAGAGACTCAGAAAATTAAAGAGAAAAAGATCCCAGGTTATTTGTTTTGACTAATGAGTGGCATGTTAATTTACATTGTCCAAAGAAATGGAACCGAGAGGAATTGACTCATGTGAAAATGGAGGCTGTCAAGTCCCAGGATCTGCAGTTGGTAAGCTGAAAATTTTTAGTTCAAATCTAAGGATAGGAAAGCAGATGTGTCAGATAAGGATTCTTTCTTACTTGACAGAGGGTTAGCCCTTTAATTTTGTTCAGGTCTTTACCTGAAATGTTAAGCTCATCCCCAAACACACTTGCTGAAACACCCAGATTAATGTTTGATCAGATATCTGGGCATTTTATGATCCAGTTCAGTTAACACATAAAATTATCCATCACAGGTGACTTTTAAAGCTTAGGCCAGGATTCAAGTATCTATTCATCCTACCAATGTTTATGGGTACCCTGATAAGCATCGGGTCTACCTTAGATTCTAGGGATCCAATGAGATAAAAATCAAAAATAATCTTTGACTTCAGTGGCCCTTGGGAAATAGGAAAATTCAAATTCAGTGAGATAATTGCCAAAGGGGTGGGGTTGGAAAGAGAAGGTGTGGTCAACAAGTACTAATGAGTGTTCGAGAGATTTAACTTTAAAATTTGGGAATGGGGATGAATTGGGAGATTGGGATTGGCATATATATGCTACTGATACTATGTCTAAAACAGATAACTATTGAGAACTGACAGTTAGCACACGGAACTCTAATCACTGCTCTGTGGTCACTGAATGGGATGGAAATTTAAAAAAGAGGGGATATATGTGTACATGTTGCTGATGCACTTTGCCATATAGTAGAAATTAACACAACATTGTAACACTACTATACTCCAATCAAATTTTTTAAAAGAAACAAGACCATGTTGTGAACAATATTGTTAGATAAAGAAAATAAAGTAAAATTTCGAGAATAGTGATGAGATTACCTGCCTAAAGAGCATAAGGATCCCAGAAAGAGGGAATGCCCTGTCTAAAGAAATATATGGGATCAGAAATGACACAGTGGGGAGTGAGTGCAAGTGGGCTGGGAAACCAAGAGGAGACTCTTGCTGCTGTTGTTGTTCAGTTGCTAAGTCATGTCCAACTCTTTGTGACCCCGTGGACTGTAGCCCACCAGGCTCCCCTGTCCATGGGATTTCCCAGGCAAGAATAATGGTGTGGGTTGTCATTTCCTTCTCCAGGGCATCTTCCAGGACCAGAGATCAACCCCCTCTCTCCTGCACTGGCATGAAGATTCTTTACTGCTAAGCCACCAGGAAAGCCCTGAGAGAAGACCTAGTGATTGGGAAAAGCCCAAGTACCCATGAGAGGTTATGTCGTAAAAGACTGTGTGCAGTGAGCATTCCTCTTTGATTGTTACCGCAAGCCAATAGAGTTTTCTCTAGATGAAAGGCAACTCCTCAGTGCACAAAGAATCTTCTTCCATTTTTCAGAAAACTTTACTTAAGTTTTGCCAAAACTTTTTGTTAGGTAGTTAGAATAGGAAACAGGAGTCCAAAATGGTGGTGGCTAGAAGACAAGGAAGGGAAAAGCCCGCGAAAATAGAATAAGGAAGGTCCGAGGACCTGAGTGAGAAGTGCAGATAGAACAGCACTCCTGTCTAAGCCCAGTTTGCATAGGACAGGCCCAGGGGGCAGAAATAAACATATAAAACAGGAGCCAAAGCGCTCACTCACTCTCTCTCTCCTGCACTTTGAAGATGGACTCTCCCTTTCACTCCCACGCATTGCAGTGTTCTCTTCACGGCCTTGCATGCCCTCACACCTCGAGGATGAATTCTTCAGCTATCATCTTGTAAATAAAATAGAGCTGTAACACTGAGCTGTAACAATAATTTATTTAAGAGCTATAACGTGGTCTGTCCAGACCCGAGAGCTGTGGCCCACCGAGGGCTTCAATGTCCGTCACTCCAAATCTTTGTTGTGACGAGACAAGGACCGAGGAACATATCCTCGCGTGACATCTACACTCGCCTGACATCTATGGTGCTGTGACTCGGGTTTAACCTGGCTGAACCAACTTCGGCGTGGCCCCGGCAAGGAGGAAGCCAAGCACAGTGCTGGACACCAGGACCGCGAAAAACGAACTCAGCAGAAAGCTCACGCGGGTCAGCCCCAGATTCCAGAAGACCTCCCGTTAAGGTAGGAGGTCCTCGCTCCTATGGCTGGAAGGACTTGTCTACCAAAATCTTAATTCCTTTACAATCTCTCCTTTCTTGTTTCTTCCAACTCCCTACACTTTTCTTCTTTTTTTGCTGCTGCCAATTGGTAAAGAATCCGCCTGCAATTCAGGAGACCCTGATTTGATTCCTGGGTTGGGGAGATCCACTGGAGAAAGAATAGTCTATTAATTCCAATATTCTTGTGGCTCAGCTGGTAAAGAATCCTCCTGCAATGTGGGAGACCTAGGTTCGATTCCTGGGTTGGGAAGATCCCCTTGAGAAGGGAAAGGCTATCCAGGCCAGAATACTGGAGTGGAATTCTAGTCACAAAGAGTCCTACAGGATTGGCGACTTTCACTTTCAATGATTAAAATTTATTCTGTCTTTAAATGACTTGTTTTGTCAAACTCTGAGCCTTCAAACTCACATCATCCCTCTTTTATACATCCATTAAAGAATCACCATTCGTGTCAAACACAGGTAGATTACGGCAGACAGAACGTATGTGGCCCTTTCCCTGGGAAGCTGAAAGTCTCCTAGAGAGGAAAGAAAATAGAGGATCACAAACTAAAATATATAATCTTTAATGTGATTTCTGCAATGAGTGCAAAGTACAGCTGTGACTCAGTTATCATGGCTAAAGTCAAAATCAGCCCAGACAAAAGAACCCCAGAATGACCTATGGAAATCTTAGGCTATTTTATCTTACCGAACAGTGACACAATTGCCAAGGTCCAAACCAACTCAGAGGCCTGCATTAAAGTAAACAGAAACCCATGGTCTTGTCCAGGCATAGACCTATTATTTTAACTGTCATCTCCACCTGGAAACAAGAAATAAAATTTAAGTTCTTTCTTGACTTCATGATCTGACTCATTCATTAATTGCTCCTATTGGTTACCATTAATTGAACCACTCTCTTTGCTGCATTTTGTTTATTTGACTTAATAATTATATCTGAGTTTCTATTGTCAAAATTCAAGCAGTGGCGTAAGAGAGAAGAATAAGATTTATTACAGCATTCTGCCTCTAGGCAATTATCAAGATTTTTATAGCGTCTTCTTAGAACTAAATGGGAAACATAAATTCTATAACTGAAATGAGATGAACTCATTTGCTTACCTGAAGACTAAGCCATTTTTCTTCATGCCAACTCCACCCAGAGACTCCCAACAACCCTACACTCAAACAGAAAGTAGCAGATGTCCGCCTCCTGTCTTCAGTGAGTTACAACCAAGATGGTATTAATGTGGAAAGGGTGAAGATAAACAAAAGAAACCTAGAAGCTGGAAGCTGGTTCATATCCACCAACCTCTGGTCCAATTCTCTTAGTTGGCCCCAGCATTAAAAATATTTGCAAGCTGCAGTAATTATAGCCCAAACAATTTATTGAGGCCTCTTCTTATTTGCTTTACACATACAGTCAGATCTTCCCACAAAATTTTTCTCCTAGTTGTCTTGACATTGTTGTACCCTAGCCATCATCATTTGCCATCCTGTATTAATCCCACACACACTTCAAGCTGCCTGGTCCTAGGCCCTTTCTACTTTAGAAAACCTCCACAACATCTATGCTCCAGGGTGATGTGACTAAGACTCTTTACAACTCCTGGTGAGCTAGGATCTTCTGTATCATTACCATAGCAAGAACAAACAAAGGTTGAAAAGGAGACTAATGTTTGGGGGTGAATGCTTTTAACAGAGAAAAAGCTTTCACACTGTGAATTACAATAGATAAGACATTGAATACCTGAGTTTCGGCTTCCACTTTGCATTTAAATATCACTTATTTTAAGAATACCTAGACATTTAAACTATTCTAGAAATTGAAGTTTTTAATTCTAAAATGAGAAAACTCAAATACAGCTAGCAGTTAAATTTAATTAGCTGTGTTTAATAGGAGTTCTTGAGCTCAGAATGAACACATATTAATCCACTCATCTATTTAGCCATCCAAGTATTAACTCATTCAAAAAATATATATTTAGAATCAACTGTACGACTCTATTCTAATCAGAGTCTCAAACATGCTGGGAAAAGTGATTTTTATTTTCTCATCAGATTGGATGTATAAGCCACAGAATAAATTTTAGATGCTTAGGAATAGAATAAATGCTATCTATTTCTGGATTCAAACAGCAGAGTTTTATGGCTTTATAACCTCATTCATTCATTCAATAAATGTGTGTCAAAATCCTGCTATCTATATTGGATGAGGCCCAATTCCTACAGAAAGGACTAATTATTTGAATAGATTATTGTAGTAAGTGGATTTCCTTGGTGGTTCAGCTGGTAAAGAATCTGCCTAGAATGTGGGAGACCTGGGTTCAATTCCTGGGTTGGGAAGATCCCTTGGAGAAGGGAACAGCTACCCACTCCAGTATTCTGGCTTGCAGAATTCCAGGACTAGACAGTCCATGGGGTAGCAAAGAGTGGATCATGACTGAGCAAATTTCACTTTCAGCAACTACAAAAGTTTAACATGGTTGCTCACAAGATGTCAATGGATGGACACAATAGATCGGTCAATTGGTCACTTTCCAAAGAAGTGGAAACACTGTCTTTAGGCAATTGGGACATGCTGAAGACTTTTATGGAGAAGAAGGGTTGGGTTATAGAGATCCTCTGAAGTAAGTGTGAAGAATGAGATAGAGGACTGGATTCTATTCTGTGTGGGGAGGGGTTAAGCTAGGAGAAGCCAAGGAGATTTCTTCAACGGGCCATGTGAGAGATGACAGTCTCAGCCACGCACCTGCCGAGGCTACGAGATGACAAGGAAGTAACCCAACCGAAAGAGAGTGAATGTCTGCATCAACATGTAGATTAAAAGCCCAAATACAACGTAACTATGTAAATTTAGGTGTTACCATGATATAGGCAAACGTAAATTTGTAAAGGGTCAGAGTTACTAGGCAGTAAAACCCAGGATTCCCATAGCCTGCACTATGTATCTAAATGCTATGCACACTTTAGTTTTCCAAGATTAAATTTACAGGTTAAATCATTCCGATAATCCTAGGAAAAAGCTACTATTTCTTCCCCATTTTACAGATGAATAAGCTAAGAGAGGTTAAAGAAAATATTTCAAATCTCCGAGCTACTAATAATAACTGTTAGAATTAAAATCCAGGTATGCCAGCACTCTTGGATTTAACCATATGTGGCATTATTGTTTAGTATCATTGAATCTTTATTGTAGTAATTCATGACTACAATATGTGACAGCCAATAGCACAGAAGAATCCTGCTGATATTTGGGAATTCTCCTTCTTTCTTCCATCATCTCATCCTCTGTAAACACCTCTTAATTTTGATTGTTTCTACTCTCACAGTGGTTCTCCTCATAGTATGCTTATTAATACTCCTTAATAAAAATAATACCTGTTTTGGCCTCACTGTAATAAATGATTATTTAAATAAAATGTACTGAACTCTCATTCTCCATTGCTAGTGTCAATGTTTGATAGCGATATGATTGCTCTTAGTTTTTATATGGACACTTTATGACATTGCTAATATATGTAAGTCCCTATTTCTTATGGTATGCATTGACCTAGTCCCTATAAATGTAACTTCATCACATTACTTAAGATGAAGTAGTTTTCACTACCTTTACCCTCTCTTACTTCCCTTGCTCTTTCATCTCCCACCTTGGCAGTTAAATTTTTCCGTTCTATGTAATTAACTTTACCATCTTTTACACTCTATTCTGTACTCACAGCCAAGTTGGTTATGATTTGTCCATAGACTGACTCTAGAGATGACAGGTGATGTTATTGCCTCAAATACTGCATTAGAGTTACATTCTTATCTCAGAAATTTAATGTTGGGACCTCTTTTAAAGCTGGAAGAAATGATCCTCATCTAGAGGTCAAGTTGATTTTATTTTTCTATTCCACATCATACCACATTTTAATTTGCTTCTATGTAAAGTTCCATTGGACCACAAAATCAAGTCAGTCAATCTTGGTTAATTCATGTTGATGTCTGGTAGAAACACAATACTGTAAAGCAATTATCTTTCAATTAAAAATAAATTTAGAAAAAAAAAAGGTCAATCCTTAAGAAAATCAACCCTGAATATTCATTGGAAGGACTGATGCTGAAGCTTTTGGCCACCTGATGCGAAGAGCTTACTCATTAGAAAAGATTTTGATCCTGGGAAAGATTAAAGGCAAGAGGAGAAGGGGACAGCAGAGGGTGAGAGGGTTAGAGAGTATCACTGGCTGACTCAGTGGACGTGAATCTGAGGTAACTCTGGGAGATAGTGAAGGACAAAGCAGCCTGGCATGCTGTAGTCCATGGGGTCACAAAGACATGATTTATGGACTGAACAGCATGGAAAACTGTGACTTGTTGAACAGTTTAGTTTTATCACTTCCAATTGCCTCTTTGTTTTCTTTCCCTTTTCTACTTCTTTCCTTTTCTTTCCTTCTTTTGTTCCTCTCTTTTCTCCCTCCATCCCTCCCTTCCTTCCTCTCCCCCTGCCCTCTCTCTTCAAATTTTGTGCCTTGATACCATCCTTTGATCTTGCAAACCCCTCATTCAGAGAAACGGCAGTTGCTTCATGATCTTCTAGAAATTTGAGTTTCCCACTCACTCTTTTACCAATGGAAGACTAAGATTCTGGTGGCTCCAGGAAAATCAAAGCATGAGAGGGAAGGAGATATGGGTCCTCTATTAGAATCTGTCTATATTGTCATCAGCTGAGAAAGTATGACCCTACCTGGTCCTCTTCCTTGTCTTTCATCAGCTCATCTCCCATCTTGGATTTTGACAACATTCAGCCCTTCCCCTGTTTCATTCTATGGTCAGGAAAACTTGGCAGTTTTGTAGAGATCTGTCTTGAAATAACTACACACCTCTATCCGACTCTTCTATGCCTTGGTCAGGCTTGAGGATTTCCATCAAGCTTGCTAGATTCTAAGGGATTTAGATAGAAATGATATAAAACCCTTTTCTGTTTCTGAGCTCCCCAAACTCTATGGGAAATCTATCCTTATGTCTGCCTCTCGCTGCCACTCAAGAATTTGACTTCAGAGGAAAGTAGAGAGCAGGAGTCCTTTTATCAGGGATCAATATGAGTGATCTACTGTCCTGCCGTTTTTTGTTTTTTTCTGAACTATAATCCTTTCTCCCCAGTCCAAACCATTTTTATCTCCATTACAGTTAGAAAGACCCATTCTTGATGATTCTTCCTAGTCTTTCTTTCAGGCCAGCATTTCAATAAATACCTTCTTTTATTTCCCTTTCCGTTTAATCCTATCCTGTGTGTAGAATATTCTTTAGAGCAAACTTCTCTGAAAACTGATTCTTCAAATGGATTCCTGGTTATCCATATGCCACTCCAGGGGTGTCTGAATTTCAGTTCAAACTCAAGCTGGATAATGGTTATATGGACTACTCTTTCTTTACCTTGGAGTTTTACCACATACTAGACCTACACATTTCCTAAAGCAAAACTGGATGATCAAAGATATTTTCAAAATTGTATATGATGTGAACTGATATATCTTAAAAGGCTCAGCTGCAGAAATAAAATTATTATGAATTTCAGCCTCATCTCAAGATATTTGGAGACAAAAAATTAAAGGCACTCATGTCTATTAAATCTAACTTCAGATCTCCCACAAATTCTCTGGCATTTATCTGAATTAGGTTTAAGCCATGGTTTTTACCTCAGATCTACAGTGATATGCTAAAGAAAAAAGCTCCTAAAAGATTCTAAGGAGGCAGCATTCTGCCACCAAGGAAGTTGGTTCCCATGAGTTGCTAAATTCTGTTCTCTAGTGGCCCTTAAAGGCCATTCAAATTAATGTTCAATCCTCAGGGGGCCTGCATTTATTAGATATTTTTCCCCATTTGTTCTCTCCTCTCATTGAAAGAGCATTTAAATAGGTTAACTATGAGTTGTAGTTATATTTAAATTGATTTCTAACAGTTCTCATTAGAGTTTAAAAAATCTTCTAGAAATAAAAAATAGAAATATTTATATTTCTAATAAGAAATAATAATACTTTCTTATTAGCAGGTATTTCTTAAATTTTTAAAGTGAAAACAGATGAATCTTTGAAGCACCTCAGCTTTATGCTTGAAAATAACAAGAATATATTTTATTATGGTTATGTGCTGCCATACAATAACTTGTTCATAATAAATCCTTAAGAAATCCTGAGGGATTTTAAAATGTAAGATCCTTACAATTTGGAGTCATTAAGATCTAAATACAGGAAGTTTACTGACTACATAGGGCTTCCCAGGTGGTACAGTCATAAAAATCCGCCTGCTAATACAAGAGACACAAGAGACGAGGTCTGGGAGATATCCTGGAGAAAGAAATGGCAACACACTCCAGTATTCCTTTCTGGGGAATTCTACAGACAGAAGATCCTGGTGGGCTGCAGTCCATAGAGTCACAAAGAGTCTGCCACAACTGAGCACTCACACACAAACTGGCCACATACTCTTGCAAGCCCTCTAATGTTTTAGGTTTTGACTGATAATCTGATACCATTTTGTTTCAAGCTTCATGGGTTCACTGACTACTAATCAGATTTAATAAATGTAATTTCACTTGAAAATATTGAGTACCATAAAATTATTACCTTGATGATTTTTAACTTGGTGTATTTATAAAAACTTCTGACAGTTTTTATACAATCCATGTTCACTGAGCAAAACTGTTTTATGGATATAATATACCACATTTCATTTAGTTAATATTATATTTTGAGAGATTTTCCCATTTCCATTACAATTTAGAATGAAAAATTAACTAGGCAATGAGCAAAGTTTCTTAGTATGACATACAAAATAGAAGCTTGCAAATACTTGTTCATTCACTTAACCAAAAGATCACTTATTCTCTAAAAGTGACAATAAAATTTTAAAAGTAAGAAGTCAGATCTATTTTTATAAATATGAGTTTGATAACTAGATAGCCTATAGAGAAAATAATCCTGACTTAAATGAGTATTTAGGGAATCAATAGCCTTAGTGCTTAATGTCACCCACAGGCATTTCAAATAAAAGTTCTCAAAACCATTCATAATTTATTTAAGAATCAGATTACCACACTGAGAACAATAGAAATGAAGCTCAGAGCTTACAGATTTGTCATAACATAAAAATAGTTCCTAAAAAAATATACTTATAATACATTTTGGAGAAGATAAGACTAATTTAGTATAATGTTCCACAATATAACTTTAGAAAGTTAATATCTAGGAAAAGTAACAGTTACAGAAGCAACTTAGTTGTATTACAAGGTTTCTATGAAGGTTAGTTTTATGTATCAGTGTGACTGGGCCATGGGATGCCCAGATATTTGATCAAATATTTCTCTGAGTGTGTCTGTGAAAGTGTTCCTGGATGAAATTAACATCTGAATATATAGACTGAGTAAAGCAGATTGTCCTCACCACGAGGGTGGTTCTCATGCAATGTGTTAAAGTCCTGAATCAAACAAAAAGTCTGATCCTCCACTGTGGTTAAGTGGGCTTCCCAGGTGGTGCAGTGGTAAAGAATCCACCTACAAAGGCAGGAGATGCAGAAGACCCTGGTTCGATCCCTGGATTGGGCAGATCCTCTAGAGGAGAGCCTGGCAACCCACTCCAGTATTCTTACCTGGAAAATTCCATGGACAGAGGAGCCTGGCAGTCTACAGTCCAAGGAGTCACAAAGAATCGGACATGATTGAGTTTACACACAGACTCACACACACACATGCACTCTTAAGAGAGAATTCCCCATACCTGACAGCTTTCCAACTAAAGCACCAGCTTTTTCCTGTTTAATGCTACCTCCTCTATAGGAAAGCATTGCTTTCAGTAATAATTATGTAATTAAACTAATAAAATAATATCCAGAGAAGCAGTGTACACAGTAAAATATTTCTTTAATTGAAATTTGCATACATAATTATGCTGCTAAAAGTAAAATAAAACAAAAAGTGATTTTTTCAGTATAAAAGCACAATTATTTATTCAGTAATTTTTACGTCTAACTAGCAGTTTGAACACTGATCTTCAAGGGATAGTTCTATGTAAGATATATAAAAAATTGTTAATTAACTTTATTAGTTAATATTAGTAAAATATAAGCTCTTTACAGTAGAAGCATATGCTAAACTTCTGCTAATATAAGAGAAGGAAATGGCAATCCACTCCAGTATTCTTGCCTGGAGAAAACCCAGGATCAGAAGAGCCTGGTGGGCCTCCGCCTATGGGGTCACACAGAGTTGGACATGACTGAAGTGACTTGGCAGCAGCGGCAGCAATATAAGCAAAAAAGTACAATTTAGGCAATTGCTGAATCATACTGCTCTTATAACACTGTATTTGTCTTCAGGAACAAAAAGATATAACTATTAAAGAAAATGAGTAAAATTTTAATTATATATATATTTATTGAAATATAGTTGATTTACAACATTGTGTTAGTTTCAGGTATAAAGCAAAGTGATTCAAGTTATACATATATATGTATATATTTATATTTTTACTCTTTCTTGTTGTAGGTTATTAGAAGGTTAATTTTATTTTTACATATGTAAAAGTCTTGTAAATTTTATTTCTATGAATGCAATGTATTATTTACATTAGTTAAAATACTTTATGTGCTACTTAAAATATTCCCTTATTAAACCAAATGCTGTACAAATTATGTGTACTTACAGTCCAGGCTGTTTTACTGTTTTACCTTCCAAACACAGTATAAATTCCATTTGCCATATGACCTTGAATGACAAACTCAAATAACTCTATTTCTATTTCTGTATCTTTACAATTACCATGCAAATTATTTATTTTGGATCAACTAACTGTTCAAATGCAGGACTAGGTAATACCATAGGGCTGGAGGCACAAACTGTGCTCAAAATAAACCCCAATAATAATGAACCACTGTAAACTTTTTCTCCAGAGAGTCATCTATAGCTGTGCTTCTGTGTGTTGGGAGCTGTATAATCAGAGGTTCTCTGAATTAACTTCCATATAAAATACAGTGTTTTATAAAAGTAATAATGGCTAATTTGATGTTTATATATATAATGCTAATATTCAAAGATAACTACAAGGATGGTTTAGAACTTAGACTGATAAAATATATTTTTCGGGAAATAAGTAGTTTATCACTGACATTGACCAGTGACCCATCACCTCAAACACATGGTGACAATAAAAAGCAGGTCGATTATTTGAGTAAATTATTGTTTATAAGTTGGCTATAGTAATACACATCACATCCTTATTGCTGATTTTGGTCATCTCTGCCGCCGCACCCTGGACATAGCAGGAGTCGTAGTGAATGTAACTTACTTTCAAACACCAGCATAGGCAGTGGTATCTTTGTGTTTGTTTAAATCTGTATCCCCGTAATGAATAGTAAATATTTGATTTTTTTTTTAATAAAGCATGCAGAGTCCACAAGAAGGGGATTACACAGACTCTAATCAGAAGCCACACTCCAGAGGTAGCCACAAGAGCACATCAATCAGCTTTATTTCCACTCCCATCAGAGGCTGTTAATTTAACAGAATGGGTTTCAGGAACGCTCTTCCATTGGCGAAAGGAGTCATGTTTAAGGTGCGATCATGACCAGCAACTGCATCCTTGCAGTCTCAAAAATCCAGCAAGACCAGGAGACTAAGCTTTCCAGAAGGCACTAGACTGAAGGGCAACTTCAGAGAGTAGCCCTGTGTCTAATTGTTTTCATAGGATTGTGTCACCTGAGCTGACTGAGAGTAGGTGACACCCGTCTTTGAATAGGGCTTCCCTGGTGGCTCAGAGGTTAAAGCATCTCCCTGCAATGTGGGAGACCCGGGTTCCATCCCCGGGTCAGGAAGATCCCCTAGAGAAGGAAATGGCAACCCACTCCGGTATTCTTGCCTGGAGAATCCCATGGAGGGAGGAGCCTGGTGGGCTACAGAACACGGGGTCTCAAAGAGCCGGACACGACTGAGCCACTTCACTTTCACTTTCCTCCTTGAAACCTTCTCATCTCGCCCTCGCCAATCTTTCCTACAAGATGCTCTTCAGAGCCGAGCCTTCAGGGAGTTTGTGAAACTGATTGCCAACCAATTACATGACCATATTTGGGTCCACTTGTTAATCGCTATTTGCAAGTGTGGCAAATTCTAAAGACTTGTTTAACAGGTCACTTAGCAGCAAGGTGTGGGCAAGGGTTTCTCACCTGTCTTTAACTACAGAAGTTACTTATACCTGTTGAAGCAACCTGGTAATTGAGGAAGGCCACCAAATAAGCTTAGGACAGTTAACAGCTCTGTATATGTGTGTAGAAAATGATAATTAAGTTAAATGGGTCACAATTCTTTTCCTAAATAACTCTTGTTTTAAGAAGTGGTGGGCCACCAGGAAGAGACTACAGTTTACTCTCAGATATACTTTGGCCTGATAAAAGAAAACGATAAATGACTCTTTCATCTGGAAACAGCTAATAAAAGCTTGGCATCTTCAGCAATCTACATAAATATTTCTCTGGACATACAAATGTAGATAGTAATTGCTGATTGTTCCAGTTTGCTTCTTGACATATTTTTCCCATCTGAAGAAGTGGGAGAAGGTTCAAGAATCTGTGGTACTTTTATTTTAAAATCAAGCAAATAATATATAGATTCATTCCTACAATTACATGTTGAAAAGTATATTGCCATATGTAAATCAAGATAAAAGTACCCCTCCTTGTTCTTGATCAGCAAATATACCATTTCTTCTTTTTAATATGATTTCAAACCTTTGTCTATTTATACCAATATATATGCACATATAGAAATATGGGTTTTCAAAATGGCAATGGAATTTAAATATAGTAGAGAGGTGAATGGCTTTTTATTTAACATATGAGTGAACTTATCTGCCCCATTCTTTCTAGTTGTAAATATTTTATTCCATTGTAGGGTAACTTGCTAGTTTCTAATATTCTTTACAGGCATTATATAGTTTGAGGTGTCCTTGAAGTTGTGTGTGGCCCTGTGAATAAAATGTGAGTGAGAAAGAACTGGATCAGTTTTAAAAGGAAGCCAGGCGACAGTCTAATTCTCCAAACTGATATCTGAACCCTCTGACTGGGTCCTAGGTGAGGAGCACTCAAGACAGAGCTCCCGTGTGTGAGTAAGAAATAACCTTGTGCTTTGAGCCACTGGGTTTCTGGAGTGATGTGTTGCTCCTGCAGACTCCGTTTCTTGACTCATAGAAAGAGTATCTATGTATTAATATGATTTTTAATTCAATCATCTCTCATAATGGAGCTGACATCGTTGCTTCCAATTGTCCCTGTGTATAAAACAGTGACAAGAGACACTCTTAACATTTGTATCTTATGTTTTTGTACCCAAGGTAGATTTTATGCAGAGTCAGTTTTGGTAGATTTTGCCAAAAGTGTTCTATAAGAAAGTGATCAGACTAGTTACTAGTAGAAATAGTCATGAGAACACATTGACCCATGTTGTAGCCAATATTGGATATGATCTATCAATAATTTAATTTTAACTGGATCTGATTAGTGATTAGTTAAAAATATCTACCAGTGTTGTTTAAATTGCTTTTTCTGATTATTAATTTGGCTTTATGTAATTAGCTATTTTTATCTACCGTGAATACTTGTGAATAAGCTTCATCTATGTTTCGACTTTCTCTTTTACATAGAGATTTATAGGGACTCGTGCTACATCCTTATAGTGAGTGTGTCGTATATGTTGCAAATATTTTTCTCCTAATCTATCACTGTCTTTAATTTTATTTTTTGTGTCTCTTATACACAGAGCTTTCACTTTATATAGTAAATTTTGTCTTCTTGGTAGATATGGAATTTGGGCTTCAGAAGTTTTTCTCTACTCAGCAAAGCATTACAAAATGAATTATGTTTTAGTATAACTCAAATTATTTATAAAATGCCATTTTAAGTTTTAGAAGTTATTTCATTTTTAACTTTTACATCGAACTAGAATTTATTTTAGTGAATCACATGGTGAATTTTAGTGAATGAACATATGTTTTTGTTCAAAAGAATGAACAATTACTCCCACGAGATTTGTTGGATAACCTATTTTTTCCCCACATGCTACACTCATTTTATGTTTATTTCCAATATGTACTTTACTCTATTCCTGACCTCTATTCTGTCATTTTGTTTTCTTCTATTATATCCTTTCTTCCAATATGAACCTATTTCATTACTGTTGTTTCGTGGTATATTTTTAAATCTGATAGAGCGAATTCTCCTCTATTTTTCATTTTAAATATCATATTGCCTTATCCTCCCACATTTTTCCTTTAACCTAGATGAATTCAGAGTCAGCTCTTCAAATCTGATACAAAATTTAGTTGGCTATTGAATTTTATTTTATTTATTTGCTTATGCATCTGGCTGCAGAGAATGCAGGATCATAGTTCCCTGATCGGGAACTGAACCCTTGCCCCCTGCAGTGGAAGTTCAGAGTGTTAACCACTGGACTACCAGGGAAGTCTCAAGAGTACTGAACTGCAGGTTAATTTGTGTGATAGAGCCTGTGATATGCTGTCGGGCAGCCATTAGGAAAGACTTCAGCCTTTCTGCAGGGTGTGTAGGCAGCAGACATCTCCAGCTAGTTACCCCAGAGGACCTGCTTCCACTGCTACTGCTGTGTGAACTGAGGGGTGTTCATGCCAGGCTCCTCTGTCCATGGGATTCCTCAGGCAAGAATACTGGAGTGGGTTGCCATTTCCTTCTCCAGGGGATATTTCTGACCCAGGGATCGAACCCCAGTCTCTTGCATCTGCTGCATGCACAGGTTGATTCTTTACCACTAGTGCCACCTGGGAACCTGGAGGGGTGCAAAGGCCAAGCCATTTTGGCCCAGGTGGGATTGTCCATGGCTTCAGAGCTCCCTCCAGATCGCCTTGCCAGGTTGCCCATCACCGTTCAGTTTTGTTCTCCAACCAGTTCTGTTTCTGTCCTCTTCCCTTCACATTTGTGCATCTCTAACACACATCTTGCACCCTAAATTCTATTTCAGCATCTGCTTCTGGAAGCCCTGAATCTGTGAAAATTTGGAAAGAAGCAAGATATTTACACGATTGGCACTCTGTTTGCTAATGAGTGAATTTTCTTCTGGAGAATGGTCAGTCATTATCCTCATAAAAACAAGTTTCATAAAATGAGTCAATGGTCATGGTGTTTATTCCTTTTAAGAATACACACCATTCTGAAGGAAAACCAACAATGTGCCTGAAACAGAAAGTTTAAGCAGATGTCAGGCTATTAACATCTCTGAATGAAGGGGCTGGAGTAAGGCAACAGGGAGGGAAAGACCATGGGATAAGTGGGAGAGGATCCGCCTTGTATACAAGATGAACTGCTCAGCACCATTCCACTCCTGCTCTGTAGACACATGGACCCAGTGTGCCCCCTTTTCCAGTTTTATTTTTTCCAAGAGAAGCCTTAAATACATGTATTATATAAAATGTCCTGCTTCCTGATCTAGAAAATGCACAAATATGTTTCCAACCAAAGATCTTTTTCAAGAAAAAATAAGGTTTGTGAAGCTGAGAAGAAAAGATTTACTATATCAAATATGAATTAAACTTTAACTTACCTTTAGCCATATGCAAGTTTTCATAGTCATGAGACATGAGATGATGATTATCTTTAAAGCCAAAAGTCTCCTTTCAGATTCAATGAACTTCAAATAATAGTAGATGAGAATGTTTGCCTTGATGTGAAAGGCCTATGAGTCAGGCATTATTCCCAAAGTAAAAATCATATGTCATTTCTCCATCCCTAGGGAAGGAGTAAGTGAGGCCAATGAGAGACCAAGAAGCTTTTGGAGATCCCGCCAAAGGAAAGAAATATTACAATGGAGAATAAATTGTATGTGTTATATATGTGCCATTAAGGAAATGACAACCTCTCCAGTATTCTTGCCTAAGAAATCCCATGGAAAGAGGAGCCTAGAAGGCTATGGTACAAGGAACACAACTTAGTGACTAAACCACCACCACCACCATAATATTTCAGAAAATCATGATCTATGTTAAAATTTATAGTGTCACAAAAGGAAATGTTCACCTCCTGTATTTAAAAATTATAAGTTATAAAATGTTTGTATTCATTTATTTTATAAAAATAGTAATTATGAAGTTTTTGGTACCATCATGGAGCTTTATTTCCTCCAGGATAGAAGTTCTACTGAAATTTATTGTCTATGTATTCATTCATTTTTATCTTTTGTAACAACTTAAAATGCATAATGAAAGAAGCCAACTTTGTTTTTCTGTAGAATGACAGAGAAAATACAGATGTAGTCCCTTCATCATTTTCACTGTCTCCTATGGAAGCTTTAATTCTCAAACCAGTTACATTTGTTAGAGCAAGTTAGAATGGTTGCAATGAACTGAGTATTTTTTATCCCAGCTAAAGGTCAATTCTTCTATGTGTTCAAATTTTTTAAACATCAAATGTATTAAATTTAATTTCAGTTAACATTAACAAAAATAATAAAGTAGGAATGAAATCAGATTGCTTAATGAAACTCAAATAAGTGTTTGCTTTTAACAAGAAGAGATTGCATATTCTAGTAAAATATATTCAGAATTTATCAATCTACTTATAACAAGTGGCACCAAAATTGACCAATTTCATTTTGACTCAAAAAGCCCACCGCCAGTTTCAAATGTTTTGCTGTCATCAATATTAACACGATGCTATAAGTTTTATGAAATACATACTTATTTTATTGACATTCTAGGTAATAGTTCAGAAAAGTGTTCATGAAAAATGAGTAACATAACAATAGTAAAGAAGAATAGAAAATCATTGTTCCAATGAGGAGATCCAATCACAAGGGAAGCCCAATCAGTAGATAGCAACACATAATAATTTGAATAGGCAAAATTTGATGTAAAGAAGTATTAACTGTAACAGAGGAAAAGATATACAGCACTCAAAAGAATTCTAAAAATTACCTTGGGGCTGAGAGGTATAGCCTAAGTGAAAAACAGATGTGGACAATGGGATTTCCTTCCTTAATGCTGGGATTCAGAACTCTTTAGAGTATAATTGTGGCCCAATGGATAGTAGAGTAGTTTACTGAGTTTCCTTGGGCTGGAGCTGGTCCACAGACCCTGGGTAAGCTGGAAATATCCCTATGAGATGCCATTAAAACTCTATGAAGGTGAGCATCCCTTATATTTGGAGCTGAGATGATATGAATTGATTGTTTTTACAGTCGTATTTAACTTTCTATTATCCCATCATTTCTGTGTGGACATATGTCCTTAAGATTTTAAGTAGTTTATAAACAAAAAGAATCTTATGTATAATACAGGGAATTCTATTCAGTATCTTATAATAGCCTATAACAGAAAAAGAATATGAAAACATTAGATACTATATGCATTCTTTTTAGTTTATTTTCCATTATAAGCTATTTAAATATATATATATATATATAATATATATAATATACTCAGTCACTTCAGTAGTGTCCAACTCTTTGCCACCTTATGGACCATAGCCCACCATACTCCTCTGTTTTGGGGATTCTCTAGGCAAAAATACCGGAGTGGATTTCCATGCCCTCTTCCAGGGAATCTGCCTAGCCCAGGGATCAAATCCACATCTCCTACGTTGGCTGGCGAATTCATTACCATTGAGCCACCAGAGAAGCCCTGAATATTACAATAATCATATTCTAAAATATATGAGCATATCTAAGATATGGGTGGTAAATATAACATGTAGCCTGTGGATCTAAGTGTTTCCTAGAAATCTAAATCAGCATTTTCTAAAATGTTTCATAAAGTGTCTTTCATCTCTTATCCATAAACTGTTTATAGCTTATTATTTATTCTACTTATTTTTTGGTTTGAAAAGGTAAGGGAAGGTCAGGGGGCTGAAGTATTTCATACTTTATAGTTGTTATTTTTTTATGATTTCTAAATTATTATCATTGGCATAGCTGCTTTACTGTAGTAGAAATTATATTCCTTTTGATATCTGTAAATATCTGTGAAAATCAGTGCTAATCCAAATTTTGTAAGAACTGAAGCTTATACAAATTGTGGAGGGGTGTTCTTTAAGGAAAAAAAGCAAATGATTAATTCTGTGTTTTCTATAACAATATCTCACTGAGCCTAAAGTGATTGTTTATCCAACCTAATCTCTTAGCCAAATCTCAAAAATTCCCAGAAACACTCCAGTGTTCCCAAATCAAGAAGTAGGATGGAAGGTAAACTAAAGTAGAAAAAGACATCACTCTGAACTAATTAATTATAATCCAAAAGGCCTGCTTTTGCAAGATTGTATGATCATATGAAACCATTGCTGAGCTTCTCCCAGCATCTTAGAATGGTTTTTATATAACTGTGAGTAGCCGTAAAATTGATGTCATTAGTTTCACATTAAACCTATCTTTGGTGATCAACTTAACTATAATTTATTAAAGTCTATTTGTGTTTACTTACCTCTTCTGTTGGATTTTCTTTTATTTGTTGCTTATTTTCAAATGTTTGATGATTCCTGATTTTCTTCCCACATTGACTAATGAGAAGTGGGCTGATCAGTTTAGGAAGGTGTCATGGATACCCTTTTTACTAGATCCATGTATTCATAAATTCCACCTATGCCTTGATTCTTTGATATTGCAAGTGATATGTTTTACATCTTGCCTGGTGTATAAATTCCTCAGCATCTACATATCTGGTGCTTCCCCTCCCTGACCTCCTGTTTACTGTATTTGTGGCTGGTAGGGTTCCTCAATACATCAGAGTCTTTTTATTTCAGAGGTTTGACAATCCTGCAAACACTACTCACCTCATCTATTTAGATTTAATGATTAATACATCTAAAAAGCAGGAAGAAAAAGCTATAAGGAGTCATCAGAAAATACTGAGTCAATAATTTTTGGCCTTACCCTTTCCTTGCTTCTCTGTGCTCACTTTATTCATTTCTATGCCTTGACTCACTGACTTGTTTCCCTTTCTAAACAGTTATGATCAAATATCACAAAGGATTCTTATGTAGAATCCTGATATAAATGTGAAAGAGAGCCACACATTCAAAAAAAAAAAAAAAAGAGGTAACTTTCTTTAAAAATTCCTTCCTAGTTATCTTTGGGATAAACTGTACTTTTTCCATAGCTAAATAACACTACAAATGTCATTTTTAAAATTTACTATATTCCTACTCTTGTGTTTTTCCCTTACAAACTCCTGATCCTAAGTTTATGTTGCAGCCTACCATCCCCTTTATTTTCCACTTTTTTTTCAAGCCCAACCTATGATTGACTGTTTCAATACTTGACAATAGAGACTTTTCCTTTTCTTACCCAATGCTAACAGTCTTGAATTTGAGATTGTTGAAGGATGATGCTGGGGTCTGGGAAGCAACAGGGCCTTATAGTTTGAAACTGAAACTGGAGGGCTTCTGGAAACAAGTGGAACAGTTTGGAACCTGGACATCGCAATTAGCATTGTAAACTGAGAGAAACCAGGAATTTTCTAGGATATGACAAACATTTGGATGCTAGTCTTAGATAAAGTCTGGAGGATCCTCAAGCCAGCAGCCCGTTTTGACATAATTATAATCAGAGATGTGTAATCATCTCCAAGTGATCCCAGGAGTCTTTTTCTCTTCTGAAACTTTCCATTGTAAAAAGAAAAGTGTGTATTTAGCAAGGAAGGAATATGTGTATATGTGCGGTTTCTAATACAGAGGTGTCAAACCCCAAGGCAATGAGGAGGGTGAGGCAAAAAAGCCTTCCCTGGCAGAGATAGTATAATCCTATGGCCTCACAGCAGCCGCCTTTCAGCTTTTCAAACACTTCAGAATGCTGCCACATCTGAATATCATCTCAACACCACACCTTGTAATTCTTGAGGTCTGAGCAAGGGAGCTAACTTGGTGATTTAGTTGCTGAGTCCTGTCTGACTCTTGCGACCTCCTGTGGATTAGAGCCCATCAGGCTCCTCTGTCCATGGAATTGTCCCAGCAAGCATCCTGGAGTGGGTTGACATTTCCTTCTCCAGGGGATCTTCCTGACCAGGGATCAAACCTGGGTCTTCTGCATTGCATATGTATTCTTTATGGCTGAGCCAGCCAGGAAGCCACCAACTTAGTAAGAGTAGTAATCATATCCATTGCATAAACTCTAAGAGGAGTAGAGTTGTCTTTTATCAGTACAAAATGCCCATCATTGCTCCAATTTGCACAGGAGCACTCAAGAATAATTCCTTCAGGACTTCCCTGGCCCTCCAGTGGTTAAGACTCCAAACTTCTGCTGTAGGGTACATGAGTTCCATACTTGATAAGGGAATTAAGATCCCCCTCATGCCACACGGTGTGCCAAAAAATTATTTATTCAGTGAAAGAAGTCAAATATTTTCATATGCTAGCATTACACTTTAAATGTACAAAAATTTCTTAACTATATAACTAAAATAATAACAAAGGTTTTTTTTTTTTCTATCCTAGTGTCATGAGTCACATATTTCATGGATCTTTGTGAGGAAATGTGGCTGAAGAATCTGGAGGTGTCAGTGCCCAGTACTTTCAAAACCAGGTGTGACTCTATTATTCTTTTCCCCCATCCTCTCCATTTTAAATGACATGACCCAGTATCTTCCCTAAAGAAAGAATAAGAAAATTTGGATGGATGCATTCCCTAAAACTAAGTACATCCTTAAGCCAATAAACCTTTTATTGAATGGAGCTGAGAAGGCACTTTGAAACATATCAAGAAACTTAACAGAGTGTGGCCATAGTTACCCTAAGGAAAATGTACAGGCAAAATCCATTTAAGAGCCAATTTACTATTTGACTTAGTGAACACATTTGACTCTCCCTGCAACCAGTTAAAAGATTGATAAGAAATTATCAATAATGGCAAAAAAGAAAAGAAACCTACAGTCCTCTACACGAGCCATAACTGTGAACTTTATGCCACTATAGGGGAAAAGATGGCCTCTTTGGTGTTAAAATAAGTATATCAAAGTTAGATGAGTTAGCTCCATTGTTGCCACATTTCCCAGGTGGCGCTATTGGTAAAGGACCTGCCTGCCAATGTAGGAGACATAAGAGACATGGGTTCCATCCCTGGGTCAGGAAGATCCCTTGGAGTAAGAAATGGCAACCCACTCCAATATTCTTGCCTGGAGAATCCCATGGACAGAGGAACCTGGTGGGCTGTTGTCAACAGGGTCGCAAAGAGCCAGACACAATTGAAGTGACTCAGCAGGCAACTAGTGTATAGCTTTTGTGTAGTGTTCAAAATGTGTTTGAATTTCTGCAAACACTGACTAGCAAACTGACACTAATTTAAATGAGAGGCTCTGTTGCCATGGTTTTGTTTTAGAATCAGATAAGCTTAGCTTGAATTTTCAGAATCTATAGATACTATCTGTATAAGTTGGGGCACGTTCTACAAATTTCAACAAGTTTACCTAGAAAATAAATACAATTATAGAGCTGAGGTAGGAATTAAGTAAAACAAATTCAACAACAGTTCAGTTTCTACCATGAAGTATGTAATAATTGTGTTCCTATTATGATTAATTATGAACTTATGTGTAATTACATAGGATATCACTGTATCATTTTGTGAACTAAAATAATTTCTGGATACTTTTAATATCATGCCCTAATCTTTTAGTTTTCCTCTTATAGTTGTCATACAGTTCCACCTGTGTTTTATACTTTAATATGAACTTCTTTAATTTATATAATAGAAATGCGGGGTTTAAATAAATGTGTAGGTAGACTGTTCAGTCTCTTAAGTCATGTCCAACCCCACTGAGTGCAGCACACCAGTCTCCCCTGTCCTTCACTATCTGTTAGAGTTTGCTCAAACTCATGTCCACTGAGTTGGTGATGCCATCCAATCATCTAATCTTCTGCGACCCTCTTCTTCTTTTGCCTTCACTCTTTCCCAGCATTAAGGTCTTTTCCAATGAGGTGGCTCTTCGCATCAGGTGACCATAGTATTAGAGTTTCAGCTTAAGTTTCAGGGTTGATTTTCTTTACGATTGACTGGTTTGATCTCCTTGCTGCTCAAAGGATTCTCAAAAGTCTTCTCCAGTACCACAATTTGAAAGTGTCCATTCTTCTACTCTGAGATCACTGGAAACAATGAGTCTTAGAACAGGGAGAATAGAAGAGAATTCAGAATATGGGGCTTTTCATGAGCTGAGATGAATGGAAGTTGAAAGTGTTGACAATGGAAAGTGTGGTTAGTTATTTCTTGTTCAACCAAGAGGCAGGGTGCATAGAGAGACTTTGAGTAGCTAGAGAAGTGGAAATGAAGAGTGAGAATAAATTAGATTCCTTTTAAGAATGAACATGGAAATAATTTTTGAGAAATTTTGAAATTATAATAAATTACACTGAAATTTGACATATAAGAGAAGATGTAAGTAGTTGATTAAGTAACCATTAGAAACTATTAAAGGAGGCTGCTGTATGACAAATGTACATTTTTTATAAGTTTGCTGAACTCCAGAACCTTGTTTTATATATTTCAGACACTCAGTGGCACTTTAGTTACCAATACCCCAGTAACATTAAACATACTGACTTGCTTATTTTGCTGTTATTATTGTTGTTTAGTCACTAAGTTATGCCTGACTCTTTGTGACCCCATGGACTGCAGCACACCAGGCTTCCCTGCCTTTCACTATCTACCTGAGTTTGTTCAAACTCATGTTCATTGGGTCGGTGATGCTATCCAACCATCTCATTCTTTTGCCCCTTCTCCTCTTGCCTTTAATCTTTCCCAGGGTCAAGATCTTTTCCAATAAGGCAGGTCTTTTCCAATGAGGCGGGTCTTTTCCAATCAGTCAGCTCTTCACATCAAGTGGCCAAAGTACTGGAGTTTCAGCTTTAGCATCAGTCGTTTTAATGACTATTCAGGATTGATTTCTTGCTCCCTGTATAAGCCAGATTAATTCTAGAAATACGGCTGAACAAATGAGTGTGTTAAACACCTTTTAAAGGTAAACGAATATCTTTTCTTTGTATACCAGTCTAGGATTGCTGGATTTTCCTTTTTTCCCTTAGTGCCTCCATAACACTTTAGATACACACTGAATCATTTAATTGGAATTAGGTGCATATGAAAGAAAAAAATGTAGTTTCCTCTTATTTACTTGATCACCCATTTGAAGCAGAAGCCAGAGAGTGACTACGGACAACTGAGGGTCACAATTAGGGTGAAAGTCTCAGTCTTCAATGAATCACTGGCAAGAATTGTTTAGCATACAAACAATCTCACAGGCAACTGGAAACACAGAAAAATGTGTGCATTTTTCTTTAAAAGATTTCTTATTAATCTTGTTTCTTGATGAATAAATACCAGCAACAACAAAGTCAACTAATTTAAACTATTGCTTTTATTATAATTACACGGGAGCACAAATAAATAAGCACAAAAGTATTGCAAAATATTGCCAATGCACTAAAGAAAACAATTTGTTTTCAAACAACATCTGGTTACTTCAGTAGTATCAAAGTACATTTATAAGTACATATTACCTAAAAAATCAAGTACAAAAATTAAGAGAAATTAAAACATCAGTGTTTATATCAATATGTATATAGAAATGGCTAACAACACATGAGTAGAGAAATCTGTTATCTAATGCTTATTTGCACAACTTTTCAGGCACATACCTGACATTTTTAATGAGTTATGAAAAATGCAATATGACATTCAGATTTTTAAATACGGTAAACATGTGATGTTGGAATCAATGTTAAATGGTTTCCTTTAAAAACCCTGTCTTTTAAAAGCATAGTGCCATTATCCACTAAAAAACATATTATTTGATATCATTTTCTCAATAGCTATTTGTTTCAATTTCTTGAAAAGAGCAAGAAAGTAAACATACAACTGCTAAATACGTAAACACATTTTTAGTGCAGATAACAAGACCTGTGACTTTACTGTGCTTTGTCTTTTATAATCACAGTGCACTTCACACAAATTGCTACACTATAAATGTGAACTGAAGGAGTTCCAAACAAAAGAAGTGCATACTAAACATTTTCATATATATTATATACAGTATGTATACTGTATGTGGGTGTATACATGTGTAAATGTAAATGCTTTTAGGGTGGGCAAACCCAGTCATATTTGGGAATAATTGAAAATTTCAAGAAGATTTTCACATAGGTTTGCTTGAGATAAATCCAACAATATTACGGTAAAGATGTTTTCCCTTAAATTTAAAACTTTATACTATTTAAAGGGAAATATACTCAGACATTTTTACCCAGGTAACACACATCTTGCTACAATGTCATTGACCCAAATATCAAAGGGTTTTAAATCAATCCGAACCCCAAGCTATAATGTTCAAAGTCCAAACATGGCAAAATGCATTATTCTTTTACTGATTTATATAGACAGCAGCACATATCCTATGTGTACACAAAGAAGTTTACACATAAACATATTTTATACTTAGACATCAACTTTAGTATGTTTAGCATTTTATTTTAACTATACACTTGATCTGGGAAAAACATATAAACACATATATAAACACATAAGAGATGTCAAACACATGTGATATTGTATATCGTCTTAAAAACTCTCTTTTGAAACTACTAATGATTGTATAATGAAGCTCCTTGAAGGCAGGGACCACATTTTTCTGAATGCTTAATTTCAAATGCTTTAGAAATGCTTTAAAATAGCTGATAAATAAGTTGCTCAATAATGAACTGTTAAACGAATAATGGGTTAATAACAAATTGTTCACATTCCAGAGTTAGCTGTAATTTTTCCCTTACAAGGAAGATTCAGTGAGTTATGTACTTAAGTACATAAGTACCATTTTTTTCACTTCCATTTAAGTTTAGGATGCAATGAATGGTGAATTGCTTTTCTCTTCTACTTAGACTTCTTTGCAAGGGTGAATTCCCTCTCATCTCAGATAATTTGCTGTTAAAATCATAGAAATTTTTCCTTAATTTTATAAGTAGCCAGAATTATCTTACAATTACTTTTCAATTTTAGGTGGGTAAGTCACCGTAACATAAAAGTAATATTGAAATTGCATTGTATGTGCATTGTTCTGATGTCTCATTTAATTAAAACAATAAAACAATAGAGTTGTTTAGTTTTATTAATGTGATCACCAAACTTGCTCATAAGAGTCAAACCACTTTGGATGTAAGGATGTAGCCTAAGCCCTAATGTAATAAGAAAAATGTTTCTCTCCAGAAAAATTGAAAGAAACATGTTTGGGACCTTGGGGTCTCTGAAGTCCCAGTGTCACTGTTTTGAAATGCAAAGTTGTATCGGGCTATATCCATTCAATTGCCATGTGTCTGAATGCATAAAGTATTTAAAACTACACATTTTAATCTCTTAATATTTTGTGCTGTTTCATTTTAACATCTATTTTGAGGGAGCTGGCATTACCTTTTCCACAAATCAATCAGTTTTCACTCCAAACTTGCTTCCATAGTATCAACACTAGGGGAAATGTTGACAGCGTTTACTTAAAGAACTACTCTACTGTTCTATTTCAGAAAATGCTGGCTTCTGAGATTGGCTAGAAAAGCAGGATTTGATATTTCCCTTCCATCAATTCTAAAGAAATGTGTGTCTTCTAAGAAGTTTTTCACATATAAAAGCATCTTGCTGACAGCCAATAAAGTTCTGTTTCTATAAAATTTGCTCTGAAAGATCTTTTTTTATATGGCTGAGCTTTCAACTGGTAATCATACAATGATATGATTTGTTCTTTGGCACTGCTAAAAAAAAAAAAAAAACATGGAGTTTTATCACTCCATAGTGTTCTGGCTGTAGGTGGAATTTTTTATCATTTGACTAAATTCATAGGTATAAGTGCCCTAAATGGCTACCATCAGAGAGTAAGTTTTTCTTTTTTATCCTAATGACCTCTTTTTTTCCACATAAAGAAATGCTGCACAAAAAGGAAATTAATTATATAATAGCTATTGCCACATAGACTAAACTACAGTGAAGAGTTTTATAGGTAGAGAGTATCATTTCTTAAGTTAAATATCAGTGAAGCTGCTTTTCCAGATCTTTCAATTACTTCCCACTGAAGGCAAGATTTGGAGACAGTAAATGGAAATGGTTGCCTAAGTTCAGATTTTCAAACAAGCTACCTTCTCAGAAAATAACTTGCTTGGAAAGGGAGTGTATGAAACCTGGCAACAGCATTCGTTTGGCAGAACACATAGAAATGGCTGAACCCAACACAAATCATTTTGTTAACTCTATTTCCTTCTTGACAAGTGGCCAGCATAAAAATATCTTCTGCCTAATTCAGAGAGATATAGTAATGATGGGCATTTGAAAAACGCACCTGTGTGTTTTACCTAAATGAAAATTTCAGGGGAATTATCCAATTGTAATTAGATCAAGCTTGACATATTCATATGACATATATGTATATATGTGTATCAAGATCATCATAAAGATGCTAAGCATTGATGGCTTACATATATCTAATTCATGGGCTTGAGTATATGTGGTCATAATAACTTAAATCAGAATAATAGTTTGGGTCATAAACTCATTTAACGTCAACTCTGAGTTTTATCTTAACACATTTTCACCACTCTTAGATTTGTACTCCATTGATTTTGGGTTTGAAACATAATCTATAACTGGTGAAATATGACAGCAGGATCTATTTAAGCTACTTAAGATCTCTCCATGATTTCATGTGCTAACTTGTGACTCTGCTTTTGTTTTTCTCCACCTCAATGATACAAGCAAAATGTAAAACATCAGTAAGCATTTTATGTATACAGTTCCCCCACTGAGTACTCATTCACGTGTTGTGTACACACGCACACATAACAGATACACATGCTCCCACTCACCTTATTTCCCTTATTCTTTCAGAATTCTAGTTGGGCATCAAAATATACATTAATTATAAAATATTAAAAAATTATTTTATAACATTTCAAAGGCTTGAAAGAAACTGTTACTGATAAAGCATTACTAGGTTTTTAGCAATATAGACTACAAAATTCCCCTACTTCCTGTTATATTTGGTTATATTGAGCAGCACTGTACTATTGCTGTCAAAACCCTTACAAGGAAAACCACTATGACAACAAGTTCAAACACATACCTTTTCTCTCAGAAATATAATACTAAATTGATTGTTAAAGAAGAATCACATACTGTCCATTTTTTGGAAGCATAAATAGTAATTTAAATATACAAAATATATATGATAGTTTCCTTTTTATTCCTCCATGGGGTTATTTATATTCAACTAACAAGTTACTCTTAAAAGATATATATGATTTGTTTAACTTAAACTTTACCACCACAAAAATTGAATCCACCCCATCTCCCATCCCCTGCATTTCCTGTTTCTTCCTTGAAATAAAATAAAATAAACAATTGGTCATAATTCTTTGGTTATGGTGTCATCATCGATAAGAATGTGATGAACATGCACAAAAGATTAACCCCCCGAATAGGGTGATAAGTCATTGATAAGTTAACATGAAATACTACTCCATTCAGGCATCTAGATTTTGAGAAAGTTTGGCATTTAGTGTACTGAAATATGCAAACTCATCTGATTGAATGTTAATTGATTATTTTCTAGGGGAAACAAACATACACGTGAAAAGTTACTCAAAAGTAGCGATTGCAGCAGCGCTAAAGCCACTGGTCTCACCTTCTTGAAAGCAGTCATGCTGTTTCGCCTTCTATTCCTTGTCCCTTCCATTGTCACAGTGAACCCTGGTCTCCTCCAATCAGATCAATGATGCAAGGACATGTGTCCCTAAAGTCATTTCTGAAAGAAATGTTTTCTGTTGGGATGTCCAAATATACCCTAGTAACTTTCTCTGTAGTCTGACTCACCATTGCTTAGTATAAACATGACGACATTTGAAGAGAAATTCTTATAAAGCCAATGCAGCAAAATACCGGTGTTGATGTAATGTGGATGTCCAAATTCAGCATCACATTGGCATTCATTTCCCATCAAACCCTTAAAAAGGTACAAAGCAACAAACAGATGTTCTTAAGGATGTCATATTCAATTTCTACATTACTAGCACCAGATCATATATTATGTGATTGAACATAATTCATACGTGAGCTAGTGTACAGAAACCGAATGTGGGAAGAAAGAAAAACATTTTAAATGCAAAAATTAATAATCAAAGGCATCAAGGGACATATAAAAGAGATAACAAACCAGTTAATACCGAAATTGTATCATATAGTAAAACTCTTGGTATTTCTATCATTTATATACGTATAATGTGTATTATTTCAGATGTCACCCATAAACTAGTAAAATATTTACATTTCAATATCTTCTGGATTCAAAATAATCCGTGATAAATAAGTGTGCCTTAAATGAAAGGAAAAACGTATTTTATCTTGAACTCGCCACGAATAGGCACAGCTTCCCATGGGCTTTCCAGGGAACCACTGGCATTCCATTCTGACTGAGAAGATATGTCGCAGTTACTTATCACATGACCGAGTCGACCTCCCTCTTCCTGTTACGTAACGTGGCGCTCACGCCGTCCTGCACACAGTCAAATGGCAGTATCCCAGAACACCGTTTGCTGTTTAGAATAGGGTGGAGGGCTGTACTTCTTGGCACCGGCGTTCTTCTTCCAGCTGGGTAGGATAGGCATGCTATCCTGTTTGCAAAGCCCCTTTTCCGTTTTCTGTCTAGCTTTTATTTCCTTGCACAAGCAACGCTTTTTCTCAATCATCTCAAGCATTGTATGGTCTCCATGAAACCACTGCATGCATGCCACCTAGCAAAAAAGAAAGAGTGAATACAGAAAAAAAAAAAAATGGAAAGAAAGCAGATTTGTTTTGCACTGTGCTAGTAGTTGTTTGGAAAAATGTCGGTCATTTCTATATTTTTTAAATTCTTAACAAAGCAAAATTAAGGCATAGAAATGCCCCCCAAAATTTGTACTTAAATTATTAAATATTGAGATATTATGAAACAGTAATTTAGAAGTGAATATTTTACCAATATGTTCTAAAAGTCCATGCTATGGAAATAAAATCTTCTGTAAAATTTTTAAGCCATTTGCCAAACATTTGGCTATTATTTTTATGTTGACTCCATTGTCTTATGAATCTCAATATTCTAAGTTCAATTATTAGCATCACTTTCAAGAGAGATCATATATGAATGTGATATGTTTTCGTGAACATTTTTATTGGTAAAATAAAGCTTAACATTTGTTTACAAATAATAGCATGAAAATTAGACTTTTAATTATTCTTCTACCAAAATGAATTTCAATGTACATCCAATGCTTGGAATAGAAACACTTAAATAATTATCCTGCAAAGAAGTTTCACTATACATCTTGATGCTACAGCAAATGTTTAATTAGAATCATTGGTTTCTGCAATCATACTGATCCAGATCCTGAATAGTTTCAGAGCTTCAAAGAACCAGATACATCAGGTCGGTTGGATACCAGGAGACGATTCAGCGATGACTGTATATTGATACACATACATCTACTACTGGACAGGTAAACGCTCTTCCCAGGTGTATGTGACTATGCCCACCAGTAACTGCTCTTTAGCAGAGAGCTAGCAGGTTGCATCTGTCACAGAATAACAGTGTGATTGAGACAGGAATCCAGGATGGGGATGCTTACACTTCATTGTTTAAGCAAATCTATTGTATGACTTGAGAGTTCAAATAGCTTACTTGGAGGCACTAAATTTGATGGTACAATTTTGGGAAATAATTAAAAAATATTTATAACACTTTTTCTGGGGCTTCCCTGGTGGCTCAGTGGTAAAGAATCTGCCTGCCAATGCAAGAGGCATGGGTTTGATCCCTGGGTTGGGAAGATACCCTGGAGAAGGAAATGGCAACCCACTCCAGTATTCTTGCCTGGGGAATCATGAACAGAAGAGCTTGATGGGCTACAGCCCATGGGGTTACAAAAGAGTCAGATATAATTTAGCCACTAAACAATATAACACTCTATACCAAAACCCATTCTTATTACTTTGCATAGTTTAATGCATTTATTCCTCACAATGGCAATGCTCTGAACGAAGTACTATTGATTACCCCATGTGTATGTTAGTTGCGCAGTCATGTCCAGCTCTTTGTGATCTCATAGACTGTAGCTCACCAGGTTCCTTTGTCTATGGAATTCTCCAGGCAAGAACACTGGAATGGGTTGCCATTCCCTTCTCTAAGGGATCTTCCTGACCCCGAGATTTAACCCGGGTCTCCTGCATTGCAGGCAGATTCTTCACCATCTGAGCTACCAATGAAGCCCCTGTTATCCCATAATGAGTAAAATGAGACTTGGAGAGACTTAGTAATGTGCCTAAGCTTACAGAACCAACAAATGACAGTGTCAAATTTGAACCCAAGAGATTATCTCAGCACCTGTGCCCTTAAAAACTACGTGCTACTGGCTCTAGTGCATGTGAAACTGGAAAGGATTGAGAAAAGTCAGTATAACACCCTCCAAGTATGGGTGAGGAAGCTAAGTTTTCAAGAATTTATATATCTTGTCCAAACCAGGCAGGTAGGTTTTAATGTGAACAAGGCAAAATTGAATTCTCACAATTCTTAAGTCTTTATGGAAAGGACAAGGTCTTGAACTAGAAGTCAAAGATTCAAATTCTTAAACTTGATGAATTTCCATTGGTCACTCCATTTCCCAGTTTCTTTATCTGAATAACTGAATTATTAATGTCTTCATTTCAGAAGTTAGTTTAAAAATTAGAGTGAGTAATGAAGGTGAAGTAATTAAAAAAAAACAAAACAGTGAAACATTGCCCTAGAATTATTATCCTAATACTAACAAATATCTAGCAACAGTTTTCCATATATGCTCTCTGCCATTCATGTGGAAAGAGTCCTACATATGCTATATTAATATTAAAGCCTCCCAGGCACACTGAAAATTAGGGTTTAGTTACACATCACAAGTGAGAAAGATGAGTCTCAGAAAGCTTAAGGAACTAGTTCAAGGAAGGTCATAGGTTACTGGCTGTGATACAAGGCTATATCAAATTCAGATCTGTTTGACTCCTCAGTAAGTCATCTTTCTACTACAGCAAGCTCCATCTCCTGAATATTATTTAGGGATTTTAATAATAGTTGTTGTTGTATGTACTACTATTTCCAGATGCCATTGAAAATTGCAAATATATTTATAGCCTTATGAGTGAATAAAGACTGCTTATTAAATAAATAAAATCAATGGCTTGAATTGACTAGCCAATGGCTTAGATTCCAGAGGGTGATTCTCTTGGGTAAATATCTTGTATGTAATAAGCTTAACTTGGCATAAAGTTTCTTGAAAGGATGGGCTGTATTTGACATCTTTTGGTGCACTCTGGCCCCAAGCACAGGGCCCTGGCCATGGCTGTTCACTTTTTAAGTGAATTTCTGAGACAATAACCAACAGGTTTTTTGTCCCAGTGTGAGACTGTCAAAGTAGCTCATAATTTTTCAAAAGATTTGTAATCTTTTGTAACATGATAATCTAAGCAATAAAAATACGATAACTCTATTTGGGTGGAAATACAAGCAAAATTTATTGAGTGACTATAAACTGTTATAAATGGAATTTATAATACAGAATTCTCAGAGGCTAGCCCCCAATAGCATCCAACACAGTAGCCCCGACATGCAGAACAGAATCATTTAGCTCTCAATAAAAGTTTTAGAAATGAAGTGAAGCCATCATCACTGTACAGTGTTTGCTATTCTCAGAAAACTCTCAAGACAATTTACTTTTTAGTAAGTTCTCACTGGATTTCACATATCCCAATGAAATCACAAAACCTCCCATCTTCTTGAAGGTAAGATATTTACAGCATCACTTCAATATTTGCATGGTATTTACTTGTCCATACAAACATTAAATCACTTACTAATTTCCTTTAATATTTTTAGGGTGTGAACCAGTACATATAAATGAAAAATAATTTTTTCTGGATTCCTCTAACAACAGTGCCATCAATATATTTCATTATATTTCATTTCATTTCATAGTTACCATTACAGTTTATCAGTGCATCATATTATTGAGAATAAGTATTTTCAGTCAATTAGTAGTTTATGCTATATAGGTATGTCAATTTTTTAAGAATAACCCATTCTTTAAAAATCTAAAGAATAAGAATTTGAGAATTGAGTTATAAAATATGCTTTTTCATATTCATTGCATTTTTATTTTAGAATACCTATACAGCACTTGCTTGAGATATAACGGTTCAGAATAGTACTAGCAGACAATCACTCTTGTTTTGCAGACTGAGTCTGCAGTATTAAACTATTTTCTTTTGGGGGTCTGTTACACAGTCAATAAAAATTCCATGACAAAGCATTGCCCTATGTATGAAAGAGGGAGAGGTATTCTAAGAGAATTCAGGTTCTTAGAAGATAGTAAAATTCATTTTTTAATTTTAAAGTTTAACAAATCTAACAAGTCTGGTACAGAATCTTTTCATGTTAAATTTGCTATCAAACTTTGTTTCTCATTTAAAATACTACCCCCAAGTTGTGATTATGTTGCAATAATATGACTAAATGAAGAATGAGATTCAGTTTGGGGGAAATAAATCTGCTTCTCATATTTACTTTTAAAGAACATAAGTTTTTGAAACTTTCTTCCTGAAAAGTACACATTCTTTTTAAATCCCCAAGTTAAACTCAGTGTTACTTCTATGCCTATTGACATGGCCAAATCCCTTCCCCTTAAAATATGTCCAAAAATTATATTTCATTCTGATAGTATGTGTTAATTCATTACTGTAGGCATAACAAATAGCATGTTTAGGCATTATATGAAGTGTGTTACGACTACTACCCATAAAAGGTATTGAGACTTAACATTTTTTTTGTCATCTAATTCTTCATATTTAATTTAAATTTACCTGTAAAATTCCATTCCACTTCATACTATAGTTGACAGAATTCTATGCCAACTTATAAATATTAAGATTTAAAACTAAGCCTAGTAAATAAACTCTAGTAGTTTAGTTCTTTAGGGGCTTCCCTGGTGGCTGAGATGGTACAGAATCTGCCTGCAATGCAGGAGACCCAGGTTAAATCCCTGGGTCAGGAAGATCCCCTGGAGAAGGGAATGGCTACCCACTCCAGTATTCTGGCCAGGAGAATTCCATGAACAGAGGAGCCTGGCAGGCTACAGTTTATGGGGTCACAAAGAGTCAGACACAACTGAATGACTAACCCTTAGTTATTTAATCAAGTGATCTGTTTCTTATCTTTAATCTAAATGCATTTACTGTATGAACCATGAAGGAAAGAATGAAAAAGAAAACACAAGCAAGTAAGCATGCTCTGGGAAACAATCATTCAATTAGTGTGAACACACTTATGTATCTTGGAGAAGATTTTCCTATTAGCAAGATTCAATGGAGACAATATTCTTGCCTAATTTCATGGAGATCAAATCAAATGAAGCTCCTCCTCAAGAAGCTGAATCATAAATTATACACCCCTCAGGTGTAGGCTATACACATGACTTCTTTCCAAAGGGTACAATGTGGAAAGGAGAAGATGAAGTTTACGTCAAGAAACCTCTTGAACACTACCTACACCACACCAGGCATCCACACTGAGCAGTAATCCTTGACATCACATGATGAGAAGTGCACTTAATCTCTGTGGTCTTCCTCCTCTAAACCATAATTCCAATAGAATCATGAGAAAAACACCAGACAAACCCAAATTGCGACACATTCTACAAAATACCAATCCAGTAATCCTCAAAACTGTCAAGATCACATAAAATAAGGAAAGTCTGAGAAACCATCACAGTCTAGAAAGGATCAAAGAAACACGGTTGAAATTAATTAATGTGGTATCGTTGAAGAGATCCTGAAACTGGTCGATAAAATCTAAGGAAATTCAAATAAGGTATGGTTTTAATAATAATGTATCAATATTGAGTCTTTAGTTGTGACAAAAACACCATAAGAGTGTAAAGTAATAATAAAAGAGGAACCTGAGTGTGGGTATGCAGGAATGCTCTGTGTTCTTTGCCACTTTTTGCTAAGTTCAAAACTATTCTAAAATTCAAAAAATATATATTTTAAGAAATGACATGATAGGATCACATTCTTTCCAAAGAATAAGTAACTGTATCTTTCATTCTTAAGAGGGTATCTTGATTGTTGTGCAACCTTGAAAAGTCATGTGTCTTTCCGAAGTTGTATATACTTCATATATACATTATATATGTATATATGTGCATAATTCATATATACATAGTATGTACACTTGAATATACTTTATATATATATATATATTATGCATATTTATACACCACATTGCACAAGGTTACAGAAGGCAGCTAACACATGCAAGAGATTGAAAAACAGTGAAGTCCTATACATCACTCATGATCTTATCTACCGATTCTTCAATGCACTGAGAATAACTTAAATGAGGACTTTTAATTCACTTCAATAGTTACTTTCTCTAAAAAAAAACAATCAAGTACTTCCTGATATTGAGTACATTTTATCCCAAAAGCAAAGAAATAGTGAGACTATCCAATAAAAAAATCTCTATAATGTTTAACTATTCAGTTTTTCAAAACATGTAAACCGTAAGAGAAAATAATACTCTGAGTAAACACATGGATCATTTCAATATTAAAAATGATACAAGAATTAAGCTGATGCAAGCATATCTATCTCTACTGATTTTGATTTTTATGCTTCATGAATAAACACATTAAAAAAATCATTGAAGATTTTTGAGCAGGTGTGATGTTTGCTTTGAAATAAAGTTTGGCTGTAAGTCTGAAGATTTGAGAATTAAATTTAATTCCTTAAACAATAGACATAACACCAATACTAATTTCCAAAAGCTCTGGCACAGGGGGATTTATCAGTTCCATTTCGCTCTCTTTGTCCCAATTTCTACTACCTGGGTAGCTCATTTTCTAAGAAATCATTGTTCCCAACTCTGTAATGACCTATATGGTAAAAGAATCTTTAAAAAATGTAGTTATATGCACATGTATAACTGATTCACATTTCTGTACAACAGAAGCTAACACAACACTGTAGTAGTACTATACTCCAAAAAAAATTAATTTAAAAAAAGAAATCATCGTTTCCAGTATGAGGAGTATAAGCTTTAGTCTAGCTGAAAAGGAAGCTAGATTATCAAACTTCTCTGAATTTTCTCTTTACCCTGGAGAAGAATTTCTCCGGGAGAACATGGATAACATTAGTGGGGCATCAGGGAAGACCAGGCACAAGGCCAGCTGGTATGATTTTAGAAGGGGAAGCAACTTCTTCAGGAATTACAGAAGGGAGAAAGACACTTTCGCTTCTGCTGTTCCTGTCCTTTGGAGTCACAGATCAGCCAGAGGTGATAGTGCTCTCATTGAAAACATTCTTCTCCCATTTAGCGGGCAAAGAGTTTGATTCTTTATTTAACACATGTACATAGAATAAACATGCAAGGAGCATGGATTTTTTTCATATATCTTCAGGATAACAGACAGAGGTTGGCCAGCTACAGCACATTTCCCAAGTAAAACCCATTGCCTTTTTTAGCACAGGACATGTTGGCACCTTAAAGAAGGCTAAACACCGAAGAATTGATGATTTCAAATTGTGGTGCTGAAGAAGACTCTTGAGAGTCCCATGGACAGCAAGGAGATCAAATCAGTCAATCTTAAAGGAAATCAACCCTGAATATTCACTGGAAGGACTGATGCTGAAGCTGAAGCTCCAAATAGTTTGGCCACCTGATGTGAAGAGCCGACTCACTGGGAAAGACTCTGACGCTGGGAAAGATAGAGGGCAGGAGGAGAAGAGGGTGACAGAGGATGAGATGGTTGGATGGCATCATCAACTCAATGGACATGAATTCGAGCAAACTCTGGGAAATAGGGAAGGACAGGGAAGCCTGGTGTGCTGCAGTCCACAGGGTCACAAAGAGTCAGACATGACTTTGCGACCAAACAACATGTTGGGACTCATACCACATGACCCGTAAAGGCTAAAGTGTTTATTGTCTGACTCTTTAAAGAAAAAGCTCCCTAGGTTACTAAGTAAATGTCCAATTAACCCTTACAATGCCTAAAATGCCTAATATTAATCCTAAGAAATGCCTGATAAGAGACCAAAAAAGATAAAATCAATATTAGTACTGTGAAAGGGCTAAAACAAAATCAAGAACATTGACTCATTTACACTTAAAACATTCTTCATATCAAATATGGCCCATTAGTGAATCATAATGGATGAGACAAATTTAAAATCAGCTCTGACAACTAGTTTAAAGAAATTATTTGGGCCCACTGACTACACATTTTATAATTTCATCATTATAAGAAAGAAGAGGAATATTGGAATAAAAGAAATAAGGTGGATAATCTAGTTTAAATCCTCTCAATTAGAGATTTACTATAAGGTCAAACTTTTCTTTTAATGACCCTGAAATGATTATTTGTCTGTGAAATGTCACACTGGTGATTCAACTTCAATACATAAGTTGCCTAGAGAACGTTTTAAATAATATTTTGGTGAATTGTATTTCTTTTCTACTTTTCCAAATATATTTTATAAAGAAAGGATCAGCCTTCCATAGTATATGCAGCAATATAGACCCTAAATAAACCTTTTGAAATTGATATAACACAAAAATTGGAAAGGTTATAATTATCTGCACTTGTCAGCAAATTCACTAATTGTTTTATTACTTTTTGAATAACAAGTTATCAAATCCATGTTCCTTGATCATTATGCAGAATGGAAAAAAATGTATTTTTCTTTGAACTAGTAAGACTTACTCATGAATATATGTGTGTATGCATCTACCTATTTTTGCTTATGCATTTGTGAAAAATAATTTAAAGCATATAGAGGTGACCCAACATCACAGTATTTTCTATGGTAAATATTAAATGGTACCATCAAATAGTGTGACTCACCTCACTCTGCATAACAAGCTCTAGGTTCATTCACCTCACAAGAACTGATTCAAATGTGTTCCTTTTCATGGCTGAGTGATATTCCATGGCACACATGCACTGAAACCTCCCCATCCATTTATCTGTCAAAGGACATCCAGGTTGCCTTATGTGTTAACTATTGTAAATAGTGTTACAATGAATGCCGGCATACATGTGACTTTTTCAATTATGGTTTTCTCAGAGTATATGCCCAGTAGTGGGATTGCTGGGTCATATAGTAGTTCTATTCCTGTATCAATGCATATATGTGGAATCTAGAAGGATGGTACTGATGAACTATTTTCAGAGCAGAAATGGAGAAGCAGACTTTGGACACAGTGGGGAAAGAAGTGGGGGGTGAATTGAAAGGGTAGCACTGAAACATAGCTGATTCATGTTGTATGGCAGAAGCCAATACAGTGTTGTAAAGCAGTTGTCCTCCAATTAAAAATAAATTTAAAAATTAATCCATGTGACTTTGTAATTACTTCTATGCTTCACGCTGAATCACTTTAGTCATGTCCGACTATAGCCAGGCTCCTGTGTCCACAGGATTCTCTAGGCAAGAATACTGGAGTGGGTTGCCATGACCTCCTCCAAGAGATCTTCCTGACCCAGGGATCAAACTTGCATCTCCTGCGGCTCCTGCATTACAGGCAGATTCTTTACCACTGAGCCACCAGGGAAGCCCATAATTACTTCAAAATACTATTGTTCTACTTTGAAAATTACAAATTCAAGGTCAGGAAGATGATTCCACCCTAAATGAATTTGGTTCACTTTTGTCATGAAGGCTGGAATGAAGTTAACTGAACAGAAAAGTATGCAATATCAAAAGAAAAAAATATGTAATATAAATGTGCAAAGAGAAAATATACATATGAAATATTTTTAGAAAAGCAGATAATGTAAGTTTACAAAACCAAAAAATCAGGTACTTGTCAGTTCCATAAACCTGGATTTTATCTTGGCTTTTAATCTCACTTGGTGATGTGCAAGTTACTTATCTGGTTCTCTTGCTTGAGATATTATGAGAATTAAAGATTATATTTGAAACATTCTTAGCTTTTAAACTTCTATGACAGTATTTGAAATGATAGCACCCTTGTGATAACTTAAGTATTTTCCATAGTTTTATGCCTATGCTTTTATTCATCTTTAACTCTGATATATTATTTTTTAAATTGTTCTTTGTACTCTTCCCTCACTTATCAGCACTGTTGGTTTAGAATCTATGGTATATGAAAGAGTCATTTAAAAAGTGTACACCTAAGGCATATGCAAAAATTGTAAGTTTTATTTAAAATGGTCTAAATTTAGCTTTGAGATATCTATTGATAAAATTAGAGTAATCTTCACCCTTCTTTTTCTAGATCAGAAGATCTGCCTCAGTATACAATTTCTGATCAGCTCTAAGAAACATCACATGTTGGTATTTTAAGCCATATATGCTATTTTACATATCTGTGCTGGTTTTTATGACCAATGATGTAAAACTCACTCATCATAAAGAATTTTAACTTTTAAGTTAATAAGCTTTACAATTGCAAATCTATAAACAGTTTCAAGTTAATATACATTGTTCATGTTCTCTACCCGCAAAACAAGGGAAACATCTAACTCTTCAGTTTTATTATGATGTCCTCTAAACAAGACCCACAGGTCACTTTCAAGGACAGAGGCTGGTCTTAACTACTCTTAAAAATGGCAGTCACAGCAGTCCCCAAGCTCTGCCAATTCACTGTGCATCCTTCTGTAACACACCGATACAATTTTTGTGTGCATGTTGGATTTCCTTCTTTCTTAGTGGACAGTATAAGTGGGAAAAATGAATATCATGGCCTGGTTTTACCACTTATTACTTGTGAGATCTGGGACAAGTCATATAATTTTCCCTAGACCTTGGTTCTTTAGCTTTGAAATAAAAATAATAAGACCTTAGGTTTGTTGGGAGAAGCACATGTAATAATTTAATATCTACCTCAAGGTGGCACAAAAACATAAGCTTGATTCATGTCAATGTATAGCAAAACCAACACGATAATGTAAAGAAAAAAAAAAATATATATATATATATATATAAGTTCCTCCACAAGGTGGCTCAGTGGTAAAGAATGAGGGTTCGATTCCTTGGTTGGGAAGATCCCCTGGAATAGGAAATGGCAACCTGCTCCAGTATTCCTGCCAGGAGAATCCCATGGACAGAGTCAGACACAACTGAGCGACTGAGCACACACATGCCTAGTAGACTGAGCAGACACTGCTAGTGAACCCTTTGAAGACAGGGAAGGGTTCTATAGCAAATCACCACATCCTTAGCCTTTAGCACAAGGACGTATGCCATAAAAACTCATGCAAGGAACGAATGAGTAAGCAAGTAGATGACTAGAAGACTAATGCGCTCTGTGTGTTTTCAGGAAAGTGAGAGTTGCTCTGTCGTGTTCAACTCTTTGTGGCCGAATTCTCCAGGCCAGAATACTGGAGTGGGTAGTCTTTCCTTCTCCAGGGGATCTTCCCAACCCAGGGATTCCACCCAGGTCTCCCGCATTGCTAGTGGATTCTTTGCCAGCTGAGCTACAATTGAAGCCCAAGAATACTAGAATGGGTAGCCTATCCCTTCTCCAGAGGATCTTCCGTACCCAGGAATCGAACCAGAGTCTCCTGCATTGTAGGCAGATTCTTTACCTATCAGGAAAGCCCTATTTCAGGAAAGGAGTTTTGGAAATCTTTGATTTATTGGATGATTTGATTTCACTTTGGCTCAACTGAATCCAATAAATATCCCAAATTTTACAAGGTTAAAAGAATATATTTCCTGGGATTTTTCAGCCACAGAAATCATCTAATGTTAAATTCAGCCCTCAACGTCACGTGAGTCATGGTCTGGGTGTTCTAGAGTTGAAATCACTCTGCGGTGTTTGAATCCTTGGGGTCTCAAGTATTTGAATTCTGGAGTCTCAGAATCCTTGACACTTTGGCTCAGATTAATGATGAACTGATGCTCCCTAAACCTTAATATGCTTTCAGCTCCCCTTAGGAATTCATAAACAAATTCTTAGGCATTATACCTAGAGATTCTGAATCTAAGTTCTAGATAAGGCGGGTTTCAGGCAACTGCATTCAAATGGCCCCAAATGCAGTTAATTCTGTTCCGTAAACTTTTCTCAAATTTGCCATCATCTTTTACATTTCCAGGTCATTTCTTGGACTCAGTTCAATTTGTGGACTAATAAGATTGTCTCTAATGTTCCATTTCTTGGCTACTTCTCATCCACCATCCACACTTCTGCCCAAGTGCTCCCTGTGAAGCCCCCACAGTGTCATGTTAACTCAATGATTCCCCCTTTACCTACAGAAAATAGTAAATGTCACACATCCATCACAATGAGCTTCAGTGTTGTCTTTGCCAGTTAATTTATTTTGTTGTTGTCCTTGTTTAGTTGCCCAGTCATGTCCTACCCTTTGAGACCCCATGGACTGGGATTTTCCAGGTAAGAATCTTGGAGTGGGTTGCAATTTCCTTCTCCCAGGGATCTTCCAAAGCCCAGGAACAAACCCATATGTCCTACCCATGTCCACTGCATTGCAGGCAGAATCTTTACCGCAGAACCCCAGGGACGCCCCATCCATTTGCTTCATACTCCAGTCATAAGCATAAGCAACTGCGCAAAACTCACCCAACACCACAGGCACACTACTTGATCATATTTTTAGCTCAAGCTGTTTCCTCATTCTGGAACTCTCATTCTCCCTGCAGCCTCATCTTTTATGTGAAATTCCACTGATGCTTTTAAAGTTGAGCTAAATGCAGCAAGAATCCATTGAGAGATCCTCTGTGACTCACTGCCAGGCTGGCTTATTGCTGGAGTACGTCTACTCATTCATTCATCACTTACTGAAATCAGCAGCCCTCTTACACCATGTTATGAATACTGTGTTTATTACAAGTTTTGCACAAGATTCTGAACTTCTGAAAAGTGGAGATCTTGTTTACACTATTTTTGTAACCCTAGAATCCTCAGTTACTACTCTTGAAAAAAAAATCCCACAATATTTTAAATAGTTAAACTTCACTGAAATAATATTTCAAAGCGACTAGTTTGAGAGATACATTGTTTTCACTACATTTTTCTGGTTATAAAGGTAATATATGCCTATTCTACAAAAGAGGGTAACAACATAACAAGGAAAATTATCTGATACCCCCATACAAAAAGGTAGCATATTTCTTCACATAAATTATATATCCATATAATGATATTTGATATGATAAGCTTTCCTAGTAGCTCAGTTGTTAAAATGTCTGCCTGCAATGCAAGAGACCTGAGTTCAATCCCTGGGTTGCCAAGATCTCCTGGAGAAGGAAATGGCAACCCATTCCAGTACTCTTGCCTAGATAATTCCATGGACAGAGGAGACTGGAGGGCTACAGTCTATGGGGTTGCAAAGAGTCAGACAAGACTGTGTGAATAACATTCACTTTTTCTTTTCATAGTGATATTTATGTATGTATAAAATATCTCTTTTTAAACTTTGGATTTTACAGCATTACTATATCCTCGCACTTTCCCCATTATTAGAATCTTATATACTTTTTACAAGACATGTTAATAAAGGCAATTTATTTCTATGAATATTTTTATTTAGTCATTTTATAATTGCTTGCATTTGATTGACTTTCCTTTATTAAATGCTATAAATAATGTTTCAATACTTTGATTTTTTTTCCTCCATGAAGCCAGTCAAACATTAATTCTCAAGTCAAAGGGTCAAAACATTTTAACGCTCTGGATATAGACATAGCCTATTTGTCTTCCAGGAAAATTGAACTATTTTCCATTCCCATAGCAGGATGGTACTCATATCATATCTTTATTTGCATTGAGTTGTGCTACCAAAATAAAAAGCAAGGAAACGAACAAAAATATTTTTTTCTGCATTTTATGTGTCTAAGCTTTGATTTTAATATTTACTTTCACTAATATTGAGTTGAATGGATATGGATATTTCTCAAATGTTTGATAACAAAAGAATTGATCCATAGCCTTATTTTTTGTTTTTTTCTATAAGCTCGTTTTACTTACTAATTTATATATTTTAATTTAGGTATTTATATAAATATTATCCAATGTTTAACACTTTTAAATTAGTGATTTATGTTATTACTAACATATGCTTCTAATTTTAAGTAGTAAAATCCATTAATTTTTTTCAAAATTTCTCCAGTTTTATTCTTCAAATTTCCTGATTTTTGATAACATATAAATATAGCTCTTACTTTTTTCAGAGTTTATGGTTTTACTGTATTCTTGAATTTACTTTTATTTCATTTGTTTATGTTCTTCTGTTACCAAAAATACATTGCTTATGAAGAGGAAATATTTAATAAGAAAAATGATACAAAAGGTAAAACAATAAAATGGCAAATTTTGCATTTTAATTTTTCATGAGGTAAGAACATACTTTTGTTTATTTCATGTATCTAATCAATTGTTCAAGCATATATATATATATATATATATATATATATATCTCCATCAGAGTGTTTAAGCCATATTTCAGTTTTTTTTATCTAATTTTTTATCTAATTTTTATCTAGTTTTTTTTATCTAATTTTACAAGGTAGTAGCTGATATAAAGCTTTCAATCATTATAATATGTATATCAGTTCCACCTTAAGGAAAATAATGTCTAAGGGAAAAATAATTACTTCTCCTCTTCAAATTACCCTGGTAAAGTCACTATCTTCTTGAAACATAAATCTATATAAATGCACATATATATATACACAATTCATCTTTTGCAAGAAATACTCTGTTTCACTTTCTGGCTTTAAATGATTCATATAATGGAAAAATATAGTTTTCCAGGTTGCAATGTATTATACCAAAGTCTTCAGAAGTGTTTCACTTTGGAAAATATTTAGCAATTATGTTTAAAAAAATCCTTGTTTGTCATTGTTTAGTCACTAAGTTGTGTCCTACTGTTTTGCGACCCCTTGGACTATAGACCACCAGGCTCATCTGTCCATGGAATTTCCCAGGCAAGACAACTGGAGTGGGTTGCCATTTCCTTCTCCAATGCATGGAAGTGAAAAGTGAAAGTGAAGTCGCTCAGTTGTGTCCAACTCTTAGCGACCCCATGGACTGCAGCCCACTAGGCTCCACTGTCCATGGAATTTTCCAGGCAAGACGAGTGGAGTGGGTTGCCATTGCCTTCTCTGAAAAGAATCAACTGCTACATTTTATAAAAAAGAAAATAATAATCTGTTTTGAAGCTGTCTGGCATCTGACCATATTATCAAACACATGCACACACAGGTATATATACACACAAACATTTTATGTATAGTCATAGACATAAGTATGTACATATGTATAAAAGTATAGGTCATACATTTTTGTGTATAAGTATGTATCTGTGTATTTGTGCTTATGTGTATATAACAGACAAACATGATTAAATTATTGAAACCTATGCTGCTGCTGCTGCTGCTAAGTCGCTTCAGTCATGTCTGACTCTGTGCGACCCCATGGATGGCAGCCCATCAGGCTCCCTCCTCCCTGGGATTCTCCGGGCAAGAGTACTGGAGTGGGTTGCCATTACCTTTTCCGATTGAAACCTATAGGTTTCAAAAAACAAAATTATAAAACATTGCTGAAAGAATATAAGCGTCTTTAATGTCACTAAAAGGCTTCCCTGGTGACTAAGTAGTAAAGAACTTGCCTGCAATGTATAAGACTCAGGTTTCCTACCTGGGTTAGGAAGATTCCCTGGAGGAGGAAATGGCAACCCACTCTGGTATTCTTGCCTGGGAAATCCCATGGACAGAAGAGTTTTGTGGGCTACAGTCCATGGGGTTGCAAAAGATTTCAACATGACTCAGTGACTAAACAATAACAACGTTACCGAAGAAAAAATAGTGTGCTAAAGGAAAAAAATAGTGTGCTAAAGTTAATAAAAACTCATATCTTAAGATTGTTAATTGATCTCAAGGAATGATCTCAAAACACCCTTGAATGATTTTACAAAAGTTCAAAAATAAATTAGCAAGTTATATTAACCTTTGATCAAGTGACTTTGGAATGAAGGATTGTCACAATCTAAGTAGTGATCTTAAGAACATCAACAATGTAATAATAGCAGCAAACATTATTTATTATTCATCAACTATGTTCCAGACACCAGACTGACACTTCACATATACCAGTTCCTATGGAGCTTAATAACTGCATAAGCTTATTATATTGATATTTGTTGGATGATAAGTTGAGGCTTAAAGAGGCTGAATAATTTGTATAGTATCATATTCCTAACAGTAAACTAGAACTGGAATTCAAAACCAAATGTACCAAATGCTTAGGTCTGTGCCCTTATTAGTACACTGGATTGTCTCACAGCTAATTCTGATTAAAGTGGCCCACACTGGAAACACACACACACACACACACACACACACACAATCATCAGGGTACTCTCACTTCACATAGCCAATAACATGTGAAAGTGTGCTGTGTTAATAAAGGTGGTAAAATTTGCAGCTGAAATATTAGAGGATTTATAAACAATCAACACTTTGGGGTAAGGGTAAAACTCTGATCTTAATACTTGTTATACATGTCATAATTGTCATCATACCATCCTCTCCTTCATATTATTATCAAGATCATGGGCACAACAATCATAGTATCGCTTCTCAGTGAGCAACGCACTGTGTGAACTTTCAGCTTGCTTCATTTCACTTTATTCTCACAACAGCCCTGTGATCATCATATTCTAGATGAGAAGATCAAGTACAGAAGAGGCTAAAGCTCACTTAGCAGTCTCTAGAGACAGATTCCATAATGGGTGTGAAAAAACTTATTAATAAAGTAGAACACGTTATCTTCTTCCTGGGTGGGACCCTTTATCCACAGTTCAGGACCCTTGTCTCTAATCCACAGGAATACATCCATTCATCCTCAGAATATTTTCACTTGGTTATATTTAATATCACAGAGATAAACTGCAAAGGTAGTTCTCTGTCTTCATTTCCTCCCTGCTGGCTTCCTTCTTAGAGAAGTCATTACTCAAACATCTAATGGATGGATCACTCTGACCGAAGATGTGTCCAAGTGATGAACAGTAACAATTTCATTAACAATAAGAACAAAAGGTGAATCCACTGGTGGTTCAGTGGTTAGGACTCCACGTTTTCACTGCCAAGAATGCAGGTTCAATCCCTGGTTGGGGAACTAAGTTCCAGAAGCCAAGTAGCATGCCCCAAATAATTAAAAAAAAAAAAAACAAAAAAAACCCAAACATGAAGTGGCTCCTTTCTTGGTATATAAGAATACCTCCATCTCATCTCACTTGCAAACTGCTTACTCACTTGTTGTATCTCTGCTTGTGTTTTGAGAATATATTACCTGCTCTGTGTACTTCATCAAGGGAAGCCCTCTGAAGGTATTTTCTTTTTTACTTCATCAACCACAGCTTAGGTTCATTTTAGTAAGCACCTTTCCCCTCAGTTTCATGGCAACAAACAGTAGAGTAGTCCTTCTACACATATTTATATACCTCTCCAAGTATATTCACAAGTATAGTAAAATGTTAGTGTCTCCTTACTGAGTTACATAAAAGGGTTAGCTGATTCAATGAGTGGCATTAGGAGGAAAAGTCCAAGAAACACTGCATAAAGGGAAAAGACCAAAGGTGGTTTTTTGTAACACCATGAAAGAAGATGCTAATTGCATCAAACCATCATTTAATAAATTTTTCACTGTAGCATAAATTTGAGAAGAATAAAATTTCAAAATCTAGAGAAATGAAGCCTTAAACTTTTAAAATGCAACACATTTTTATATAACAAGATGACAGCTATGTGCAAAGCAAATTGTCAGAATCGGATGCTAACTTTGTATCTCTTATGAACACATGCAAAATGCACAGTGGTAATTGAATGTGATTTGGTACATAAATGTTCTATGGTAAAAGACTATGGTCAAAGATACAATGAAAAACTGCCTATCAACCATTCAGGTGTGTGTGACGTGGTATGTGCACCTCTACACATATGTACAGAGCATATATGTAGGTATAATAAGTGGATTCATTTGTGTAAGGGTATAGAAAAATGCAATGACTTTGCAAAATATTCATAATACTGCATGAGAAAGAGTTGGTTTGTGATATAGTTCTCAAGTGTCTAAAATTGTCTTAAAGTGTTGCTACATTAAAATCTGTATACAGTTGTAAGGGACATGTAATATCAGCATATTACAATGATGCATGATTTAATATATGTCATTCCTGTATCAAAATGCAAGAAGAGGCTTTACAGAGGAAAATTAATTTATGTCCAAATAACAAAAATATTATGTTTATGTCTGCAAGCAGGAACATGAATTATCTTAAAATACAGATATAGATGTAGATATATAGACATATATATGTATATATAACTTGATTTAACTTTTACTATTTTGTGATTATGAATTCTACAGAAAAATTGTGATACATTTTTTTCAACAAAAAAGGCACAGCATATTCCTCAGCAATTAAATCTAATAATGACTACAATTTTAGCTGCTAATTGATTAAATGAATTGTTTGTAATAAGAAAACCTCTTGAGCAGGTTTCAGAATTAATTTATGTTTCGAAATGAGCAAGAACTTTCTAAGTAGAACGCCTTAAAAAGACATTCCCTGAAGGAGCAAACAGTATTACAAGATAAAATTCCAATTACAACAAGTGTATTGATATTTTTCACGAAGTATATTCTCTTAATCACTTACATTAGCATTAAGTTAATTTCGAGTTTAATTCCATTAGAAAATATTGGTTTTTAATTGTTCAGATGGACTTGACCACAGATAAATTAAGGAGTGTCACATTTCAATAGACATTTGTTTTATCTAGCAAAAGAAAGGGGAGTTCAAAGACAACCAGAATAAAGTAATTCTCAAAGAACAGTTTTAAACATCCTTGGCAGAGCTAACAATCATTTTTATACCTTGTAACTTTGACTAGACCTGAGAAAGTATGTAAAATGTATTTTTCTTCTGTAGAAGCATTGCCCAATAGGAGCATAACTTTGTCATAGAACGAGAAACAAGTTGTGGATCCTAGTAATTCCATCCTGAAGTCAGCTTTGCTATCTGCTCCCTCTGGTAAGTCACTTCACTTGTCTTGGCCTCAGGTTAGAAAGGACTGGGAGTCACAAAATGTGAATGCAAGATTGCATCAGGTTCACAGGTGTATGTTACATAAAGTACATGATATTTTAAAGTTTTGAAACTATGTGAATAAAAAATCTTTAGATTATATAGAAAGAGAATGAGAGAGAGAACAGAGGGGGAAAGGAGAAGGCCGGGGAAAATTCACCTGGAAGGTGGCTTCTCTTGAAAAATTAGAGAAACATGCTGACAATTGGCTAGGGCTATGTTCTTTCCTCTTTCCTCTCTTTAAATGGGCTTGTTTGTCCAGTTCAACTTGCATGTGCGCTTAGTCGCTCAGTCATGTCCAACTCTTTGCAACCCCATGGACTGTAGTCCACTAGGCTCATCTGGCCATGGGATTTTCCAGGCAAGAATACTGAAGCAGGTTGCCATTTCCTTTTCCAGGGGATCTTCCCAACCCAGGGACTGAAACTGTGTCTCTTCTGTCTCCCCCATTGCAGACAGATTCTTTACCCACTGAGTTATTAGGGAAGCCTCCAGTTTAACTTGGTCCCATGTAATTCAAAGCTGAACAAAACACCAGTTTCCATTTTTCATTTCACTAGGAATAATACTTTTCATTTGATAGAAAAATATTTTCATATCCTGTTGATTCTATCCAAGTGAGAAAGTAACCATTTCCAATGGCTCCTAGGCAGCTGTAGGCATCCGGGTCTATGACTCTGTAACTTCACCATCTAAATAAATTTCCTTTCATTCTGTGATTTCAAATCTGAGCCACATGGGCCTAAAGTCTAAGGCCTTTCATCCTAATTCAAAATCATCACTTATGTCCCAAGTAATCAAAATAAACCTTGTAATTAGACTCCAATTACTCTGTGGTCAACATTACAAGGATTTATAATTGGACTCTAATCCAATTATAATTGGATTTCCTCAAAAGAAGTTGGCCATTTTCCTTTTAACTAAATTCACCCAAATCTTCATGCAATCAGTACGGCAAGGCAGGAAAAAATGAGCACCTTGTTCAAGAAACCCAAAATCAGCTTAAGAACAAGCAGTTTCCTTGCAAAGCCAACAGTTCAGTAGAGAGTTTCTTTCTTTGCTGCCTAATTCACGTCCTCCATCTCAATTTCTTTTATCCTGCTTCCCATGCTACTTACTGACTGCCCAAGAAAACATCCTTCAGGGCAGCTAAAAACAAGGTGTCATGGAATCACCTAACTGAATTCTGGAAGAGGCATGGGCTGTAAGATGTGCTCTAAAGCAGTGGTGCCCAAAGTTTTTGGCACCAGGGACTGGTTTTCTGGGAGACAGTTTTTCTAAGGACTGGAGCAGGGTGGGGCAGGATGGGGGGTGGAGTGAGTAAGAGGCAGTTTCCAGCTGATTCAAGTACATTATGTTTATTGTGCACTTTATTTCTATTATTACATCAGCTCCACCTCAGAACATCAGGCATTATATCATGGAGGTTGGGAATCCCTGCTCTACAAAGATTAAAAAAAAAAAAGGGCTTCCAGCAGAGGCTCAAGTTGAAAGTCATGAAATCTTTGTTTCCATATTTAAAGTCTCTTATGTGCTGTTAACTCACTCCTCAGGAGGGCAATTTGATCATTTTTGCTCATTTGAAAACTAGAAAAATTTCTTTTATTCAGTGGTAATTTATGCTATAACAGTTGAGGAAATCAGCTCATTTAAAAGTACATTTTCTAAAGTAATATTCAAAAGGTTCTCTAATTGCGAAAAACATACACTCTTTCAACCTGAAAGTTATTACCTAGAAAATGGCTCTGCCATCCCAGATCTTCTCAACTCCTGTCTTTCAAAGAATCATGAATGGGCTACAGTATCATTCTCCATTGTACATAAGGAACAACTTAAGCTCAGAGGTAGAATCAAAGCTAAAACATAAAGCAATAAAATCCTTGTGGGTGAGAAATGGAATATTTCCTGCTGTATTAGTAAACAAAGAATGTCACGATCATCAATGGTTGAAGTTTCTATGAATGGTGAGCTGGAGAACCCTGAGGAGACTCAGGAAGGCAAGAATACCTGCCATCTAGCAGCGATCAGACTGCAGCCACTCCCTAAGGTGAGCCCTGAGAAAACTCAGGATGTGAAAAATAGGATATCAGTCCCAGATAACTGAGGTGTATATCAAAGGAAGAATTTTAGTGAGCCCAGATTCTTGTAACTTCCCATACAAAGCAAAGAACTTAAGTCGTTTACTTGAGATATGTTTTTTCCTAAATTAATAATAATCCTTTGACTACCTGCCCTTTGTTGCAAAACTTCCATATAACCTGTATCCCCCCATCACCTCCTCAGAACAGTTCTCCCAGGATTACTTCAGATGCTGCTTCCTGGGCTTGAAGTGCTAAAAATTCCCATCAAATAAAAGATAACTCTCAACTTTCAGATTGTGAATATTTTTATTGTGTTGCTATAGGAAATGGTTCTAGGATTGTCCCTGCATCTCTGCCTTATCACGCTGCCCTCATTCACAAGTCACTGAAGCATTTGTCATCACAATGTCCTTCAGTTGGGGCCTTCAGAGAAAGGAAAGCAAGTCAACAGGAATAATGCTGAAGACAGTGACGAGGAAGTTCTAATACTTTTGTTCATAGACAGTTGCTTTAACCATGTCTTGTATCTTCCCAGAATCGCAAAGTGCTTCCATTGTTAACAGAATTATGTCTACATAACTTGGGGGTGCGTTTAAACATATGAACCTGATGGCCATGTATACTTTCATGATCTCATCGCCTACAACTCCCTCATTATTAATCGAACCCTGGGTTCTCTCCAGCTTATGGCAGTGTACACCATTCCTGATTCAAATTGGAATATTATATTTCTCTCAATCAAGACTGCTCTCAATTCAGATTTCTAGATGGCCAAGAAGATGACATACCTGCTAATTTGGAAACATGAGGGCTTTCCTGGTTGCACGGTGGATAAGAATCCTCCTGCCAATACAGGGAACATAGGTTCAATCCCTGGTCCAGGAAGATTCCACATGCTGAGGAGCAACTAAGCCTGTGCACCGCAACTACTGAGCCCACACAATTAGAGCCCTTGAGCCACAACTTCTGAGCCTGAGTGTTGCAACTTCTGAAGCCCATGCACCCTAGAGCCTGTGCTCCACAAGGCAAGCCACCACAATGAGAAACCTTTGCACTGCAATGAAGAGTAGTCCCTACTCACAACTAGAGAAAATCACTGCAAAGCAAGGAAGACCCAGTGCAGCCAAAACCAAATAAATTTTTTTTTTAATTTTAAAGAAAATATGAGGAATCACTTTTGGTATGCTGCTCTGAGCCCCACTTCTAAGAGCCTTTGGAAATAACTAAACAACTTTACAAGTCCATGCTTCCATAAAAGTTATGTGAAACATCCCATCCCCACAAGTTCTTACTCAAGCTTAACCAATGAGACACTCAGAAATAATAAGGGGCTGGGGGGTATGAAAATCAGAAAGACAAATGACAAGCAAGAGGATATTGGTGTTTTGTAACAATGTGCAGCTACCAGAAGAATGCAAATGGAATAGAAGCGGCCAAAAAAATACTATTGTTAGCTTACATCTCTTCTTCCCTCTTTAACTGCTCTTCCCATGGCTCCTCATACCTGCAAACATAATATAATTCTAATTGCATTTGCTTAGGAAAAGGCCTTAGGAAACATTACTACAAACAAATATAGTAGAGATGACAGAATTCCAGCTGAGCTATTTCAAATCCTAGATGATGCTGTTAAATTGCCGCACTCAATAATGCCAGCAAATTTGGAAAACTCAGCAATGGCCACAAGACAGGGAAGAGTCAGTTTTCATTTCAATCCCAAAGAAAGGCAATGCCAAAGAATGCTCAAACGAGCATACAACTGCACTCATTTCACATGTTAGCAAGGTAATGTTCAAAATCCTTCAAGCTAGGCTTCAACGGGATGTATCTGAGAAACTCCAGATTTACAAGCTGGATTCAGAAAAGGCAGAGGAATCAGAGATCAAATTGAAGCATCCATTAGATCATAGAAAAAGCAAGTGAATTCAAGTAAAAAAAAAAAACCCATCTAATTCTGCTTCGTTGATTGTGCTAAAGTCTTTGACTGTGTCTTCTCTGTCTGTGTTAGTTGCTCAGTTGTGTCTGACTCTGTGCAACCCCACAGACTATAGCCCACAAGGCTCCTCTGTCCATGGAATTCTTCAGGCAAGAATACTGCAGTGGGTAGCCATTCCCTTCTCCAGGGGATCTTTCTGACCCAGGGACTGACTTTGTGGATCACAACAAACTGCTGAAAGTTCTTAAAGTTATGGGAATATCAGATCACTTTACTTGCCTCTTGAGAAATCTGTACACAGGTCAAGAAGCAACAGTTAGAACTGGACATGGAACAATGGACGGGTTTAAAATTGGGGAAAGAGTACATCAAGGCTGGATATTGCTTGCTTATTTAATTTATAGGCAGAGTACATCATGCGAAATGCCAGGCTGGATGAATCACAAGTTAGAATCAAGATTGCCAGGAGAAATAGCAATAACCTTAGTTGCGTAGATGATACAACTCTAATGGTATCTAATGGCAGAAAGAAAAGAGGAACTAAAGAGCCTCTTGATAAGGGTGAAAGAGGAGAGTGAAAAAGCTGGCTAAAAATTCAACATTCAAAAAACAAATATCATGGCATCCAGCCCCATCACTTCATGGTGAATAGATGATGAGGAAACAATGGAAACAGTGACAGGCTTTATTTTCTTGGGCTCCAAAATCATTGTGGATGGTGACTGCAGCCATGAAATTAAAGATTCTTGCTCCTTGGAAGAAAAGCTATGACATATTGAAAAGCAGAGACATCACTATGCTGACAAAGATCTGCCTAGACAAAGCTAAGGGTTTTCCAGTAGTCATGTACATCTAGATGTGAGAGTTGGACCATAGAGAAGGCTGAGCACAGAAGAAATGATGCTTTCAAACTGTGATGCTGGAGAAGACTCTTGAGAGTCTCTTGGACAGCAAGGAGATCAAACCAGTCAGTGCTAAAGGAAATCAACCCTGAATATTCATTGGAAGGACTGATGCTGAAGCTGAAGCTCCAATTCTTAGGCCACCTGATTGGAAGTGCAGGTTCATTGGAAAAGACCTTGATGCTGGGAAAGACTGAGGGCAGGAGGAGAAGGGGGAAACAGAAGATGAGATGTCTGGATGGCATTACTGACTCAATGGAGTTTGAGCAAATTCTGGGAGATACTGAAGATCAGGGAAGCCTGACATGCAGCAGTCCACAGGGTCTCAAAGATTTGGACACAACTTAGCAACTGAACACCAACAACAAAAATAGTTTCAAATTTCTCTATATTGCAGATTAGGAAACCAAGGTCCCAGAGCCAGGTGATGAAGGACAGAAGTTTTAAGTCAGGGTTGATTGATTCTACAACCTGTCATCTTTCTACATGTCAAAGTATTCTCTCAAATTAGAAAAAAAAATAATCAATAGAAAAATAGTTTTGAAAAGGAAATTAAAACCAGTAGAAACTTCACTCTTCAAATGAAAATGGATTTCCAATATGTCTTCAAAATTTTAAAATTATTCTAAGTTACATCAGTCGTGTCCAACTTTTTGCAACCCCATGGACTATATAGTCCATGGAATTTTCCAGGCCAGAATACTGGAGTGAGTATCTTTTCCCTTATCCAAGGGATCTTCTGAACCTAGGTCTCCTGCATTGCAGGTGGATTCTTTACCAGCTGAGCCCCAAGAGAAGCTGTAGTTAATGAATAGAATTACTTAATTCAATATGTTGAGCATGAATAAATTTTCTTTCACCCTTCTCAGTTCTTTTGGCTGGTCTAAGAATCAAACTGACGTGAGACAGATGTGTATGATAAAGTTTAATAGCATGTATACATGGGAGACACCTAGGAAAACTGAATAACTCACCAAAATGACAGAAGCCCCCACCTGAAATACCATCTTCAGCTAAAGACAAAAGAGCAAAAAGGGAGTAGTGTGTTGGGACTTCTAAAATGCACTCTGTAGAGGTAATTCACATGGAGATGAAAAAGCAAATGTGTGTTATGTGAATGCTTGCTGGGCCAGGCAGAGACAATGGGACAACAGAAGAAATTAAACAAACAGAATTTGTTGGGTTCTTCCCTGTTTGCACACCTACTTCATATTATATTTTTCTGTGGTGATAGCTCGCTTCCTGGAACAAGTCCTCAATCTGCAATCTTTTAGGCAGTTAAGAGGAAAGTCAAAGGTGATTCTTGAGTCTTTAAGGCCTTAAAAATAATCAACTTAAATTAATCCTTCTGCCAAAAAGACACAATTAGGGGTGGCAACTTTTGCTCCCCTGCAAATATAACTATTAAAACTTTCATAAATATGTAAAAAATGTTTTAAAATACCAATGCCCTCTCTGTATCATATATGGTAAAAAATATCTTACTCATTAGTATGTTTTTCCCTAGGACCAAGATTTCAACTTATATGTTTTTTAATGGTTTCTCTTCTACCTTCTCCTCCACGGAAATAAATTACTTGCTTTTCTAAAACATTCCTCAAAAATGAGAACATGTAGTTGTAATGGTGTCCATACTTGTTAAGCTACATTTTTTCCTGAACGTACTCGCCAAGTTTCTCATACAATATATTTAATATATTTCTCTTAGCTGGGATAGAAATAGAGTGATTTATTCATTGTCCTTAGAGGATTGTGTAATGATAACAAAACCAATGATGCTGTCCACTTCATCATATATTACAATTATTGTATACCCTTTAGAACTATAATTATAGCTTATTTTAATTGCTACCATTTTTCATATAAGGCACCTGAGTCAGAGAAGTTAAATAACATGTCCATGAAATTCAGCCAGGGGATAACTGAGCGAGGATTAAATCAAAGATTCCACACATCTGCACATTTGTATCCAATCTCACTACGTTCACGAGCCAGGCATTCCATAAATGAGACTATTCTGATTGAGATTTCTCTGAACCCCCCCACACTTATATCCTACATTTTTCCATGCAATTCAAAAAATATGCTGTAATCGTGAAAGAAACAAATGGTCTTTATAGTTCCTCTTCTTCATAAAATACTGCAAGCTGAAGGAAATATTTCCTCTTTCCCATGAAATTTTAGAAAAATTTCTGAAAGACCTTGACCTGTGAAGATGAAAGCCCTTAGTTTGTTTTAAATTTTCAGAAGAGCAACTGAAAACTCATCCCTTGTAAACAGCGACTAATAACATTAATGGAACCTAGGTCGATTGTGAAAAAAAAAAATCTTGTCGGATGATTTGAGAAGGTAGTAATGATTAATCATTCAATTTACTATAGAAATTAATAATCCCGTATTTCTCTCCCATTAACACATAAGACTGAAGTTTTGTCCCTCACTTTACTAACACGTGATCTACTCTAAAATCCTTCTGTTACTAGAAATATAACTTCCAGGTTAATATACCCCGTGTTCAAGTTCTCTGAACCTCAGTGACCTCTGTGCTCTTGGCAAACAACTGATCTTCAGGACACACCCACTGGGACCACATATAAACTCTGGTTTTCTATCAACAGACTGTTCCCACGAGAACCTGCAGAGAGATCAGATTCGGGATAAGGGGCGGCACATATGTTCCACCTCTCAACTGACTAATGGCAAATAGGCAAGGGCTTCTGGGTCTCAAATAGCGAACAGAGACACAGCAGTAAAGAAGTAACAGGTCAGGGGTCACTGTCATAGGATGAGCCTTCTAGACTGAGGGTAGCTGTCCACCCTGCACTGAGCACAGATTGACTTTGCACGTCTCTGGTGTTTCCAAGAAGCACTGTAGCACCATCACCCATGGCTACCTCTGCACACTCACCTGGAACAGCCCCGGGGCACATGTGGTCTCAAATATTTCTTGTCAATTATTCCAAAAGCACTAACCGTCCCCACTCCTCACCAAACCTTCTAAACGGATAATAAATTCTTCTAAGAGGGATTCATAAACTCTCAGATTATTTATATGTTAGGTTCACAACGTGTTGTTATGCAAACACCAGAAAATATAGCTCTTCTTAACACGGCATGTCAGGATACTTTTTAAACCTCTGAATCCACACACCACAACCCAATATATAGTCAAAGCCCAGAACTCTATGCACGTTACACTCTCTTCGAGAGACTAGCTCCCTCATCAAAGTCTTGCTGGGAAAAGCAGACGGTTTTCATTTACTTTTGCTCCTTCTCTATTCCCAGCAGCTCTCAGAGCAAGAAAACCAGTTACTGAAACTCAACAGGACGCAACGCAGGAACATGAAGACCCTAAGTTTTGTGGCTTCACCTGACTTCCTCAGCCTTAACCTCGTTTTGTCATTATGCCCAAGACGAAGGGGGAAAGGAGGACTCTAAAGATGGCTGAGGAGCCCTTTGGCATTGTCACCCTCCTTGTCAAGGAAGAATGGACAGGAGCAGAGACTGCTGGTGTCCCAGTTGTTCTTGTTTCACTGACAATTAGTTCTCAAAGGAGACTGAGCTTTCTGATCATCCCGCCTGTCTAATAAGTGCTCATCCATTGTTACCAGAAATCTATTACTAACATCATTACATGCCTTCAACATATGACATGAATTTGATTCACAAGTGCCTATATCTCCTATCAGTGCCTGGAAAAAGGGAAGTTTTCTATTGATTCGTAGTAACAACCCAAGAATCACGTTTATTGTTCTAAAAAGAAAGAAAGAAAGGTTATAACCATACCAAATGTACTTTAGGAAAATTGACTTTAATCCAAATCTCTGTCATCCTAAAACATAATTTTTTCTTTTCAGTTATTATTTGAGGCTCCAAAGTGATTGCCCAAACCCCAAAGTATTACATAGGATTTTTAGTGAGAAGCCTGACAGCAGTTTGGAAGAGATAAACTAGTCAACAGCACCCCCTGGTGACAATGGACACTCATCTGCTTGGGAATCTGCTGTGGTTTTAAGTGTCTTCAAAGGGGTGACCTCATGACCTTTCCCTGTAAAACATTCCAGGATTTTACTCTCAGGTCTATTAAAATGCTTTGCACAACAGCATGCACCCATTTCCTCTAACTTGCCTCAAACGCGCCTCTGCGGTTGAGATCGGAAACAGACGGTCTCTACTCTTTATTCCTAGGTGACTATATGAAGAAAGAGCCACATCAAAATTTTATGAAACAGATTTAATCAGAGTAACTCATCGGGGTCCACCTATACATCTGTCCAGAGGAAAACCTGCAGATAACTAGGCTCACCATTCAAAGCAGAGGGTGTGGTGTAAAGGGCCAGGATGCTCAAAGCAAAGCTCTCCATCTGAGGACTGCTTCAAAGGTGCTTCATAGAAGGTGGATCACTGTGCCCCCGACCTCTGCACATGGTCACACCAACTCCCACTCTTCTCAGAGGCAATACTCAAAATGTATTTTAATCAATAGATTTTTAAATAATACTGCTTATTAATATTTTTACTCTTTGCAAGTCAACTATGGGACAAAACTGAAATTAAAGTATTTTTTCTTTTTATATGTCTAGCATTTTATTTTTTCGATCACTGAACTGAAGGCTACTTTATATTTTCCACATTTAACACTTTAAATATTAATAAACTTCGGATTTTGTTATTCATTTTAGCACTTCCCAGCGGTTTTCAAAGTATAGACCAAGCTTGTGTCCACCCAGTGCATTGTGTTCTTATAGAATTGACATAAGGCTTAGTTTTTTTTTTTTTCTGTTCTTTCCCCCACTGAATAATTACTATTGTATTATTATTTCTACTCTAGGTGATTAAGAAAGTAGCCTTCTCTTAGATCTCTAGAGAGGATTTGTTTTTATAATCCAGTCAGTGTAAAGATAGCTTTTCTCCATATTTTTCTATGGGAGTGAGTTTTTAAACAATGAATTAAATGTGTGATAAGGAAAGTTGTAATGTGTTGAGACTCATTTGGGAGCCTCTAATTTTTCAAAAACACTGTATAGTAAATGCCAAATTCACTTTTCATAATGATTTTTGACCTTCCTTCTATAAAGGAAAGGACAAACTCGTGATAGGTGCATGCAGTATGTTTATTCTTCCAGGTAGATTATATACATATATATGTATATGTATACACATATATATAGCAAAAGAACAACTGATTGCATATTTTTTCTTAAACTCTCACTATAAATTAAACGTGGGACATATACTCATTTTTTAGTTTGTTAATAATCATATACTTGCTCTTAATCTTATTCAATAATGTCTGTACTTAATGCATATTTAATCTATTTTAATTTAAAATAAGCAAACAAAAATGTGAGTTAGGACAGAATAACTTTTTTCCCTTTATTCTTTTAAGTGTTGCCGACTGTCAAAAGATTTCTAGTCTAAATAAATGCAGTTATATTAACTGTCAAAAGATTTGATAACTGTCAAAAGATTTCTAGTCTAAATAAATGCAGTTATATTAACTTTGAAGGTCCTCTCTCGCCCTCTCGTGGTGAAAAGTAGTAGTACAGACACTTTCAGGGTTTGCCCAGAAATATCCAGGGGATTGCAGGTAAGAACACTGCTGGAAGACTGACTGCAGAGGATTCAAGTCCCTTATCTGCCACTGACAACTATGAACTTGAGACTTCATGTAGCCTTTTGTTTTTCAGTTTTCTCATCAGAGTAATGATGATGATTTGCAAAATCCTTGTGACAGACACAATGGAAAATTAGGTCAAAAGCATTTAGAAATTGATCAAATAAAATTAGATTTGTTTTTTAATTTAAAGAACATGCAAAGGATATTTAATCGACGGATTTGATCCTGCGGTGAACACTCGCAGCAGCTTCCATGTCCCCTCCCTCCTGGTATTGCTCTTAGAGCACTAAGTGGAGAAATGGCCTTTGACAGGTGATCAAACATCGATCTCACTATAAAGAAATAAAACTAACATCACGGGTCAGGCGACCCTCTGAGAAGGCTTCTGCATGTCATCTTCTTGCTCAGAATGTCTAATTCAAATCTAATCACAAAGGAACAATCAGACTCACCAAAACAGGGTTTTTCCGGGGGGAAAAAAAAAAAACCTGTTCTTCTGTGTGAAAACATCAGTATCTTGAAAAATCAATGAAGCTAAGAAAAAAAAAAAAACCATAACTAAAGGGATTGTTTTGAAAAACTGTGAGAAACAAGTATAATATATGATCCTTGACTGAGTCCTTCCTGAATAGGGGAGGCGCATAATATTGGCTCAATTGTAGATATTTGAAAAGGCACATTTTTGAAACCATGGTATTGAATCTTTCTAATTTGTTCACACTTTTTTGCATGTGATTGTTTAGAAAAATGTCCTTGATCTTAGGACATACAGGCTTAACTACTTAGAGATGAAGGGTCATGATTAAAATTTGTTTGTGTGTTGTAAAGTATAGAAGTGTGCTAGCTTTCCAATTGAAGATTTATTGGGGTTAACAATATCCTCTTTGCATTTCTAATTGTCCAGGGAAAGGCTTTCCTTTACAACCATGTCCACCTTCATCTGAGGCTTCCGTGACATGACCTCAGGTAACTCAAGTTTGAATTTTAAAGAAATAGCTACTCTGTAAATTTCTGCCCTGCGTGGACCACTTTCCCTATTTGTAAAATGGGAATTATAATTATGTTTCTGGTACTGAATTCTCCAGGAACTTTACTACTTGTTATTCATCCTTTTATAATTCTTCCTTCAAATTTTCGGACCTCAACTTTTCTAACTACCATCATGCTAAATTGCTTGCATTTTTTGTCCACATCGTGTGGTTTCAGACACTTCATTCTTCTGCAAATCATTTTTCCCCCATCTGTAATGTCTTTCTATCTTCTTCTATTAAAATATTGGGAAAGTGAAAGTCTTAGTCACTCAGTCATGTCCAACTCTGTGTGACCCCATGGACTGTAGCCCGCGATGGCTCCTTTGTCTGTGGAATTCTGCAGGCAAGAATACTGGAGTGGATTGCCATTCCCTTCTCCAGGGGATCTTTCTGACCCAAGGGTGGAACCTGGGTCTCCTGCATGGCAGGTAGATCCTTAACCATCTGAGCCACCAGGGAAACTGTGGCCATTTCCTCTTGTGTAAAATCATGCTTGACCACCTTCAATGCCATCTCTCTAAACTCAGTCCTGTGTCTTCTATGCTCTCTCCCCTTAATTACACCAATTGCAAGTGTGTGTGTGTGTGTGTGTGTGTGTGTGTGTGTGTGTGTGTATCCTTTGCTGGGCTGTCGTTCCCTTGAACACAAGGCATTTGTATCAACGATTGAACGTCAATCAGAACATCTGCTGTTGATCAAGTGGGCAATGAGCATTCATTGAGGGAAGGTATGAAAACAATTAGATGCTGGTTAGATGCCCTAAATATGGGGCTTCCTGGTAGCTCAGCTGTTAAACTCTACTGGGTCAGGTAGATCCCCTGGAGAAGGAAATGGCTTCCCATTCCAGCATTCTGGCCTGGAGAATCCCATGGGCAGAGGAGCCTGGCAGGCTACAGTCCATGGGGTCACAAACAGTCAGACACGACTTAGCAACTACACACAACACCAAAGAGCTAATGCTAGCTACTGCAAGGTGTCAGTGGCAGTCACACCTGGATTAGGCATCAGCAGTGGCAGTTGTACAGGTTAGTTATTAGAATTCAGTTGGTGGGTCAGAGATGGCAGGTACATAAGGGACATGAGCCTCAGGAGCTGGAGAATCTTGTGTGAAGTATTATAGGATATTTTCCCTGGTGGCTCAGCTGGTAAAGAATCCACCTGCAACGTGGGAGACGCGGGTTCGATCCCTAGGTTGGGAAGATCCCCAGGGGGAGCATGGCAACCCATTCCAGTAATCTTACCTGGGAGAATCCCCATGGACAGAGGAACCTGGTGGGCTACAGTCCTGGGTGGCAAGGAGTCAGGTATGACTGAGCGATTAAGCACACAGCACAGCATTATAAGATATTTAAAGCACAGGGGCCTTGGAAAGAGAAGGAAAAGGGAAAATGGCCACACATTAATTTTATCCACACTATCATTTTTTCCTCAGACTCCAGGTGACTGTTTGCAGAGCTGTGAAATGTAAGGTTGTCAAATCACTATTAGAAATATCTTTCAGTGAATTCTATTTCATTGGGTCCAGCCCCTCTGCCCAAAGTCCCAGCAGCAGTGAGGAGGGAAAGCAAAGATGATGGACAAAGACGGGGAGATGAAGAGAGACATGATGTGTTCTGCTCTAGACGGGACTTTTGGCCTGATGACTACTCCTTTCTTTCCATCTCCATGATCAATACTGAAATGAATCACTCCTGCTTGGACCCACTATTAAAAGGTCAAGAAAGATGAAGTGCTGCCCTCTACTGGTAGCTTCAGCAAATTCTCACCCTCAGTTCGTCAAGCAGTTGTGTTAAAACAGTGCCCTTCTTGCAACTCATTTTGCGAAGACAGTGCGACAAAAAGGCAGACTTTCTTTAAATTCAGTATACCGTAATAGCAAATAGCTGTTTGGTTTTCACATCTTTTAAAATTTGTTTTTAACTATTTGCCTCTTTATTTATTAATAAACTTGGCTGCAGCATTAGTTGTATAAATTCTTTGAGCATATAAAGAGTACCGAATCACCCAAAGGTCAAGTTCTCATATGTTTAGGGCTGTGCTATGCTGTGCTGTGCTGTGCTTAGTTGCTCAGTTGTGTCCGACTCTTTGTGACCCCATAGACTGTAGCCTGCTGGCTCCTCCGTCCGTGAGATTCTCCAGGCAAGAATACTGGAATGGGTTGCCATGCCCTCCTCCAGATGATCTTCCCAACCCAGGGATCAAACCCAGGTCTCCCATATTGCAGGCAGATTCCTTACCATCTTAGCCAACCAGGGAAGCCCATGAATATTGGAGTGGGTAGCCTATATCTTCTTCAGGGGATCTTTCCAATCCAGGAATCAACCTGGGGTCTCCTGCATTGCAGGTGGATTCTTTAACAGCTGAGCTACCAGGAAGCCCTATATTTAGGGCATCTAACCAGAAAATATGAACTAAAACAAGAGGAAAAAGAGAAAGCAAGAAATAATAATTCAGCTTCAATAACCTTAAATAAAATTTTGTACAGAGAAAAACCTAAATGAAGTTAAGTAAAATACAGTAGGACATATAGAGACTGTGATATGTAGGGAAATAAAATTTGCCACCCCAAAATGTCTCTTTGGCATGCGTATTATTTCAAGCTAGAAAAAAAATAAATCAAGCTTTGAACACTCAGGAAGAACTTTTGACATTTCCCCTAACTGCCTTAAAGAATGTAGACAGAGGACCTATTCCAGGAAGTAAGCTACTGCCCTAGATGAAATATGTGCGTAGACAGAGAAAAACCCAGTAAAGTCTGTTAAAATTCTCTCTGTGCCCCATTGTCTCTGCCTGACCCCAAAAACACTTATTTATCAAACGTTGCTTTCCCATACCCACATGAATTGCCTCCATCCGCTTTGAAATCCCAAATCACTGCCCCGACACCCTCGTCTGTCTTTAGCCGAAGCTGACATTTAAGATGAAGATTTCGGCCATTTAGGTATGCTATGTTACTCGATTCCCCTCGGTGTCTCCCACCTTTATAAGTTATTAAGCTTCTGTTTGATTTTCTCCTGTGAATCTATCTCATGCTTCTTAAATCAGCCAGAATAACCTAGAAGGGTAGAGGAAAACTTCCTCCTCCCTGACAATACTGTGATTTATGAAAAGAAACATATATTTGGTGTTCATCCTTGTTCCTTGCACAGAGCTACTAAAACCTTTAGACTTGCCTGTGATGAGAGCAATAAAGATGCTGTTTGTTAACTTAAGGCACCTCTGGGCAGCGCCGAAGATGAGGGCTGGCTGCCAGAGGAGCCAGTCCTTTGATTACAGGCTTGGAATTTCCAGTCTTATTCCCCTGAATCTCCAGGGAGGGGAGAGTGGATGAAGGTTGAATTATATCACCAATGGCCAATGATCTAATCAATCATGCCCAAGTAAGAAAGGAAATCAGTCTGGAATATTCTTTGGAAGGATTGATGCTGAAGCTGAAACTCCAATACTTTGGCTACCTGATGCGAAGAGCTGACTCATTTGAAAAGACCCTGATGCTGGGAAAGTTTGAAGGTGGGAGGAGAAGGGGAAGACAGAGGATGAGATAGTTGGATGGCATCACCAACTCAATGGACATGAGTTTGAGTAAAGTCCAGGAGTTGGTGATGGACAGTGAGGTCTGGTGTGCTGCAGTCCATGGGGTCACAAAGAGTCGGACACGACGGGGCGACTGAACTGAACTGAAAGCAACAAAGCTTCCATTACAACCAAAAAGAACGGGGTTTGGAGAACAGCCAGGTTGGCAAATTCATGGAGATTCAGAGGGGATGTAAAGCTTGGAGGGCAGAGAAGCTTCATGCCCTTTTCCCCTACCTTACTCTGTGTGTCTCTCTCATCTGGCTGCTCCTGAGCTATAACCTTTTATAATAAACAGGTGAGCTAGTAAATGTTTCTCTGAGTTCTGTGAGCTGTTCTAGCAAATGAATTCAACTCGAGGAGACAGTTGTGGGAACCTCTGATTTATAGCTGGTTTGTCCCTGGACTTTGACTGATGTCTGAAGTGGGAGCAGTCCTGTGGGACTGAGACCTGAACCCGTGGGACCTGGGGCTCCCTTTGGGTAGACAGCGTCAGAACTGAGTTAAATTGTAGGACACCCAGCTGCTGGTGGAGAATTGCTAGGTGGTATGAGGAAAAACTCCCACGCATCAGAAAGTGAATTGATGAACACACAATGTGGTTGGTGCCAGAAGTTTAGATGGGAGGTAAACTTTACATTATTTAAAAGATAAAATTCATATTGAACTATTCACAGGAGGAAGGTGTTTATAATCACTTCTGTTACAGCTTTGAAAGGTCTTAATCTGCTCCAACCCCAGTTTATGTTCTGTCCTAAACATACATTTTCATCATTAGAGTTTATCTTTCTAAAGTAATCTCCATGATATGCTCTTTCATCTTCTATTAATAAAAGCTGATTTAAAGGGAAAAAAATCAATGTTTAGGAATGAGTTTAACAGAGGTTTCTCTTTAAGTGTAAATTGCAGTCGTGGTGTTACTTCTCCCAGGAGAACGTGCATTTCGATTTTCTAACATTTGTGTCTCATCCTCTGCCAGAAGGTAAAACTAGTTCATTAACTAGATGAGGTGAGCACACGGGGTGACTGTGTATAGCGCCACCTATCAGGAACCCAAACGCTTCTGGAAATTGTAATAGTATTACGGCTGAGAAGACATCTGTTTCCACCCTTACCATTATTTTATTTATTCAATACAGACTAAGACAGCAGAGGTAGAGAACAGACTTGTGGTTGCTAAGAGGCAGGGGGAAGGGGAGCCGGGAAAGCGTGGACTAGGAGACTGGAGTTAAGAGATGCAAAGTATTACACACAGAATTCTTAAACAACAAGGTCCTATTGTACAGCGCAGGGAACTCTACTCAATATCCTGTGATAAACTGTCATGGAAAACAATATGAAAAAGAAGATATACATGTATGTGTATATATACCTGAATCACTTTGCTGTACACAGAAATTAGCACAGTATTGTAAATCAACTATACTTCAATAAGATACACTTTAAAAAATATATAGACTGACAGGGCTTCTGCCAGGAGCCATCAGGATGCCCCCTTGTTCAGATGACAAGGTCACGAGACTAAGAAAGAAATTGCAAAGCTGACTTTCTTTATCAGGGCATCCTGGGCAAGCCCCACCCTGGTATTTTTCTTGGGAGTTCTGTCCATGCTGGGAACATTGGCTCATCTCAGTAGGTCAGTCACAGTTGGAAAGAATTTGTCCTGAGATAATCCCCCCAGACCTTATGGACCAGAGGATCTGGGAAGGTGGATCACCTTCCCCAGGGGCTAAGGAGGAATGAAAGGGATAATTAAATAGATACTACTCCTCCTACTAATTACTGGGGAGTTTACCAAGAGTTCTCTGGGGGTCATGGCAAGGCCACCACCAGAAAGGCTTGTACTTGGGTCACCTTTCCACCTCCCACTCCCCTGACCACTCCACAGAGGAGGCTCTCTTCCTTGAAAAAATCAGGCTCAATTGGGATTTAGGAATGCTCATAATTGTGGCCAGCATAGTTGGAAATATTGATTGCTTTAGGATAATGTAGACATAGGAATTCATTATAGTAGTTATAAGGTTAATAGGGTTTTATTGCTAAAGCAGTGCTCCTAAACTGCCTCTTAGTCCTTTTTCCTCTTCCTAAACTGTCTTAGTCCTCTTTCCTCTTTCTAAACTGTTTCTTTGTCCTCTTTCCTCTTTCCTCATAAGAACCAGAGTAGGTTACTAGAATAAAACAGTCTCAAGCTTTAGCCCTTCCCTCTAGCTTCTACATAGTTGTACCTGATAAGAGAAATGTAACCTTTCTACTTAGGTTGATGTACTTATCATGATTGAATGAAGTATACTGAAGACATTCAAATGGTAAACATACTATTGTTAAATCTAATTACATAAAAATCTGACTTCTGCAAAGGGAATGTTTCATGATAGATTGGGGAATGAGCTCAATGATAAGGTTGCTATGGAAGGTAGAAAACAAAAAATTGTATAGAATGATAGGTGATGTAATGATGTAATGGGGATGTCTTTTGGCTATAAAACTTTAAACCAACAAGAATAGAGAGAGACTTCTCCATCTCCTTTTGGAGAGACTTCTCCATCATCCCACAAACTAACAGCAATAAAGAGAGACTGCTCCATCACCACACATCGACTCAGCTCAGTTCTTCTTCCACCGACGCCACTCATCCCTCAAGACCCCTGGACCCCACCGAGGCTGGACCCTGGCAGGCTTCCCTGATAACTCAGTTGGTTAAGAATCCGCCTGCAATGCAGGAGACCTGGGTTTGATCCCTGGGTTGGGAAGATCCCTTGGGGAAGGGAACAGCTTCCCAGTCCAGTATTCTGACCTGGAGAATTCCAGGGACTGTATAGTCCATGGGGTCGCAGAGAGTCAGACATGACTGAGCCACTCTCACTTTCACTTTCATAGACAGACAACTGGAGATATCCATGTGAAAATATGCCTTCCAGCCCTCAAAGAGCCTACAGCTTCACGAAACCCAGTGTAGTCTGCATCTTTATAACCAAAGAGCTACGCCTTGGAAAAATTTTTTAAAAGGAGGGGTTCTCTGGTGAACATTTGAGAAGCATCACTTGTGAAATCCTCCTCTTTTCAATTTCCAATGCACGTCTATAAATGTAGATATCACCGACTCGATGGACACGAATTTGAGCAAACTTCTGGAGACAGGGAAGGACAGAGGAGTCTGGTCTGCTGCAGTCCACGGGGTCGCAAAGAGTCAGACACAATTTAGAGATTTAATAACAACAAAAATATGTTGAATAACTATGTGACTAAAAATAGGCATTTACATTTAGACATTCTAGTTTAAAATGTGCTTTCATATGAATCATCTCATGTCACTTGGCTGTAGAAGTCAAAATGCCTGAAAATTCCACGAGACCCAGGAAAGCACATGCTTCCCACGGAAAGCTTCCTCAAGGGTTCCTGGCCATTGTTGAGATTTGTATCAGACAAGTGACAGCACAGAGTGTGTCCCTTCCTTGGGCTATATCCTAAATGACGTGGCTTTGGCTCTGCTGGTTTCTCCCAAAAAGGCTCTGCCCTTGTCTAACTCAAAGTTGACTTAACTCAACTTTCAAAGTGGACTGGTTTAGGTAAGATGACTCTTGATACCTTTGGGTTCTGCAAATAACTTCCTCGTTTTCTGGAAAGAAAGTCATTCTATGCAGCATTCCACACACCACCAGCATCAAAGTAAATGACAATCAGGGATTAACTAACTCTATTGCAGCCTGGCCTGCTGCAGTCCATGAGGTCACAAACAGTCGGACATTAATGGGTCACTGAACTGAACTGATTGCAGCATTTATTTTAGAAAACAGAGGCTTTGGAGGGACAGCATGGCTTTGTCTCCCCCAACCCCTGCTTTAAAGTGTCTGCTCATTAGATGGCTGTGGAAGCCCAGAGAAATCCTGTTAAGTGTATCATTCATCTTTTGCGTGTTGTTGGTTAAATCTACAAGAATATTCTAGGTGCTGGTGTTTGGGTGTGCATGTTTGTGAGAGGGGCGCATTTTCTTTTCAGAATGTGGGGAGAGGTAGATGTGTCCAAGTGGTGATATTCTCAAGTGTGCATGCCTGTGCACACTGGCACACACACACACGTGGCTGAGCTCTCACAACACCTGCCTGGGGTCCTCAAGAGGAGGACGCCACAAGTGACATCAAGTTCCTTCCAGGAGTTATAGCCCCCACCCCATCTCACTCTTGCAGATCCACTGCCTTGGTGATGCCTTGTTCAGTTGAAGTCTTAATTGAATTCATCCCTCTACTAAGAAAGAAGCTTTAATCTAGAAAAGTTACAAGGCAATATCAAAAAAAATCAAAGAATGATTAAACAAATGGGTGAAAGAAAATGAAGAAAGGTGAGTTTTATAAAGAGATTAAATTCAGAGAGACAGCTATTTCTAGTAGAAAATAAAGCAGAAGATACATAGCTAGACCCGTCTGGACTTAGAGTCACTTTCAAGCTCTAAATGTTTAACAGGTAACAGGTTCTCCAGCCTCAATTTTCTGGAGTGAAATGAGGGTATATTACCTACTTCTTAAGTATGTTATGAGAATGAAATTGTAGGATATAACACTCTGAACACCATGCCAAGCACATAATCATCCTTCAACAAAAACAATTTTAGTAATCTGCTTTATTGGGGTAAAAAAAGCAGCCTTCAACCGGAAGGCTAATGTGTACTTGAAACACAGAATAAAGAACAAAAATTTGTCCAGCAGGTGAGCTGGGTGGAGAAATTGAAGCTGGTTAAGAATCTGTCTGCAGTCAAGGAGACCCAGGTTTAATCCGTGGGTCAGGAAAATCCCCTGGAAAAGGAACCTGCAACCCACTGCAGTATTCTTGCTTGGAAAATCCCATGGACAGAGGAGCCTGATGGGCTACAGTCCATGGGGTTATAAAAAGGCAGGCACGACCTACACTAGAACTTTTGGAGTGAGGCACTCACAGTGTGGATGTATAATATTTGTTATTCTGAGTCAGGTGTAACTCTGAACCAATATTAATGTCATGTAAACCAATGGTCCCCAAATTTTTTGGCACCAGGGACCAGTTTCATGGAAGACACTTTTTGTACAGACCAGGGGTTGGAGGGATGGTCTTGAGATGATTCAAGCACATGACATTATGTGTACTTTATTTTTATTATTATGACATCAGCTCCACCGCAGATGACTAGGCATTAAAAACCAGAGGCTGGGGGAGCCCTGATGTAAACGTTTCTTGATAATCCACATACAACTTAAGTTAGAAGTAAATTTGTCTGCTGGTCAAGGGAGATTGCTCTTTTCAGGAAAGAGCCTTAAGTCAGGTCCACTAAACACGTTGTTGTTAGTCCCTCAATCTTGCCCAGCTCTTTGTGACCCCATGGACTGCAGCCCACCAGGCTCCTCTGTCCATGGGACTTCCCAGGCAAGGATACTGGAGTGGTTTGCCATTTCCTTCTCCAGAGTTAAACATCTTAATGTCAAAGAAAATCAAGAAGGAATTCTCCCAGTCAGCCAGGCTTTCTCTGTTCCTTGACCTTTCAGCCTGCAAAATAAGGGTAATGATCCCCTTTCTTCAAGGCTCATCCTGGATTTAAGGAATCACAATGCACAGAAAATGTCATAAATCCCAATGAAAATAGCCTCATCTATTCATAAATAATATATAACCCTCAGCGAGCACTATCTGCGGTTCATCACCTATCCATACAAAAGTAGAGAAAGGTGCATTTAAAAGTTACCTTAACATTGCAAGGCTAAAGTAATGGAAAAGGTCCAAGACAGGTACAAAAGGTTTTCCTGGATTTCCATAAGCATTATGTTCACTGTCCCAAACAGCTAACATCTCTGACATAAGGCAATTTTGCTGAATTCAATTCTTCCTATGTAAATACAGAGTGCAAAGTGCACTTGAGACACTAGGTGGCGCCAGGTGTCCACTCAATGTTACTTCATTTTCCCCAAACTAGGTTGGCCGCCGCCCATCCACAGCCCGATTGAGTGTTAATAGTTTGAGCTTGTGCTGGAGGGGGTTTCGACGATGTGACGTCTGCTGATAATTGGCAGCAGAGTAAGAGCATAGCATTTAGTTCTCAAGTGGAGTTCTCACTCTGTAAAACTTTAATACTCTTTCAGTAATTCTCTGTGTACAACTCAAACCAGACCTACAGTTAGGAATTCTTGATTTGTCCTCTAGACTTGGAGCCAAAGCTTCACATTCAGCTCTACTGACATTTTCAATAAATTTAGCAGCTAAATATTTTCAGCTGCCTCCTCAAAACTCTATTTTCTAAAAAATAGAAAAACAAAACACACACAAAAACTTGACATGGAAACTTTAAAGATCGGCTTGAAAACACAAGGCATAAAATAATGTGATAGTACATCGATTTAAAATCTTCACCTTCACTTCCCTAGACACATCCATATTATTGTTAGCTTAGTTAACTACACCACCCTTGGCATTTGAAGAGGAATAAATGGGAATTCCAAAAATGACAATAAGAAAAGAAAAAAAAATCCCATTGCCTCTGATTTTGTCTAAGAAATACTAAACAGTGGCAGCTGATTTCTATATATCGGGACTAGATTTAGCACACATTCACTTGGCAAAGCTGAATGTTGTTAAAATTAAGGCTGCCTTGCTTCCATAACATTTATAATCCAATAGTCTTAATGCTTTCTTCATTGAAAAAGGAAAAAAAAATGAAAAATGAAAGCAAGTGGCATGGATAGAGTGGGCACGGAAAAGTCAAATTGATATAATGGGATGAAACATCACAATGGGCAAGCTTTTAGGCAAAGACACGTGCAGCTAGGAAAACAAAGCATCTCAAACTGAGGTCCTGGGAAGCTTTAAGGAAAGCTGAAGTTGGCAACAAATGTACAGTGTGTCTTTGCAGATAACAGCTTCTCAGCAGCTCTAGCATTTTCTTTACGGTCATTCACATCTGAACCCAAGCAGCAGAGAAAAGCAGTGTCAGGGAACTGGTGACATTTCTGAATGGATACCCTTAGTCGACTTCTACTTGCTTTGCTTCCAAATCATATGTGGCACCTACAAGGTAGGAAGAGATGCCAACTACAACCATCTAATAAGATGCATCCTTATTAGATGTTTACCATCTTATTAGGTCAGATCCCCTGGAGAAGGAAATGGCAGCCCACTCCAGTATTCTTACCTGAAGAATCCCATGGACAGAGGAGCCTGGCAGGCTACAGTCCATGGGGTCGAAAGAGTTGAACACAACTTAGCAACTAAACCATAAGACATCTTGTTTGATATTTACCATCTAATAACATGCAACCTTATTAAATGGCAAACAACTGAATACCTAATTTCCTATTTGGAGGAGAAGAAATGAGAAATATAGTCCTATCAAGTGTACCTAGATGGGGTGGAGAAACCAATCTGTCTCATTTGCTGTAATAGAGAGATGCACTGTCTGAAGAACTTAAAGTCAGTAATAAAACTCACTAAAAATATCCATCTGCTTTATTATTACCACGTGCTAGCTGTTCTATACAAAGTCAGCAATATAGAGTAGACAGAACCATCTCTCTGTGCCCATCCTTTTCGAAATTCCACAATGACTTCTCCTTGGGTAGGACTTGTCAGCAAGCAGGAAATTTGCATTTTGGAAGAAGGAGAAAGCTATAAGGGAAAGAATTCTTACTTTTCTAACAGGTAATTTCTGTCCAGGACTTTACATACATATGTTATCTTCTTAATCCTCAACAACAACCATGTGCTATGTGCTAAGTTGCTTCAGTAGTGTCCAAGTCTCTGCGACCCCATGGACTATAGTCTACCAGACTCCTTTGTTCATAGGATTCTCCAGGCAAGAATACTGGAGTGGGTTGCCATGCCTTCATTCAGGGGATCTTCCCCACCTAGGGATCCAACCCGTATCTCTTCATCTCCTGCATTGGCAGGTGGGTTCTTTACCACACGGGTAGATAATACTGCTCTCATTTTACAGATGAGAAAACAGACTCTGAAAAGTTGAGCAGTGTATTCAGGGACACACAGTGACCAAGAGGTGGAGCCAGGATTCTTAATCTTTACATCCTCTACCACTCACATTTTTAACCAGCTGAGTAGTTGGGATCACAGACTGACACTTAATAGGTACAAAATTTGGACAAGGTATGTAACTTCACTTTAGTATCCTTATTTGTAATTAAAGGGATGATCACAGGGTGGGGCTGTAGGAAGCACACCTTTAACAATACAAGAAGGCTCGGCACGCGAGAAGCTCATGGGAAATGACAATGAATGGTACATAATTTTCATTATGCAGACTTCATCTAAGAACCCTAGAGATCCTTGTATCTTTCCAATGTGTTAAAGAATGCTAGATTATATACCTAAGCAACTTTACACCTTTTCCCATAGCCCTAGTGGTTTACGGCAACAACTGTGATGCTGAGCAGGGCATACATAGATAAGGGGATCTAGGCAAAGTCAGGTAGCAGGCACTCTCAGAGTTCATTTGTCCTTATCCTCACTTTAACTTGTCAATTTGTTCAAGACTTCTCAGAGGATATTTTCTTGTTTTATTATACTCTGCCTCCTGTGCCAAGGGAACAAATGCAAGATTACTGAGTGGGGGGATTGGAATGGGGGCAAAAGGATGGGTTTCTTTAGTTTTATACTACTCAGTATTGGAGCCATGGAGAGACTGGTCTTGAGACAATCAGCCTTTACAAAGTGATCCTAAGTATAGTGACATGTGAAACATAGACAAGCATACAATTCCTTCATAATATGTCGCAGTTTCTCAGTTCAGATTGTGGTCCACCGCAGAAAGCAATCTGAGTTTCTGCCCTCTGAATTCTTTGTATGAAAATGGAAGCTAAATCATGCCAACATTGCATGACACAGATTACTGGATTTGTCGTTATTGAAAGGTAATGACAAAATCTTCTTCTTTAAATATGACATTAATTTAGAGAGGTCCACAAAGCCCTAAAGCCTACCATTTTTATAAATCAACCAGGCAAGACTGCAGAGGGCACACATAAGCCTTTGTTTACTTTTTGGCACTTGCATTCTCTTAATACAATGATGCTATAATATACAACAATAGATCAACACAACCACTGACACTCCTATTTGTCACATGAATTTATTCCACTTTTCACAAGCCTAGATCCAATCTCTTTGGTGAATAATATTATTAGCACAAATAACGATAGATTCTTTGTAACATAATCTTTGTGAAGATGGCATTTTATTTTACAGTTTGACGTTTATACAGATAAATCCTTCTCCAATAAGATGTTAACATTGCACGATAAACTTGGTGGGATTTTCCAAGCACCTCCCATCAGGCTTTAACATATTTGGAAATAAACGTCAGGTTAACTTGTAAGCAGAATGTAACCAACAATAGAAGTCATTTAAAACTCGATTGCATAGCCTGAAGGAGGTTCTGCAGTGGGGGAGCTATATGCAAAGAATGAAGTGAGTTCAGCTTCCCCTGATTGTATGTTCTCTTTCTGTTTTGCTTTGGTTTTTTTTTTTTTTTTTTTTTGCCATCTCTATACTATGATGTTATCCCTGAGCATACAATCAAACCAGCTGTGTACAGGTACAAATGCAATGTAAACATTCTCTTCGTTTAGGTCTAACAGGACCTGAAAAATTACAGGGTCTCAAAAACAGAAGAAAAGTTCGTTCAACACCTGAGAAAGGGATGGTAGAAAAAGGGCCCCTTCCTCAGGTTAAGTTGGGGGTGCCACGTGCTCTCCACCCCCATATTCTCTTCCTTTCTCTACTAATACTACTTTCTCCCATCTCACACAAAACCTTAACTGCTCGATGAGGGCACTTAACAGTGTATATGGACTGATCAGGCAAAATCTCACAGCATACATGTTCCAGAACCCAGGGCTGGAATTTTGGTCTTGGCAAAACAAGTCACATCTATACTAATGGCAACACATAAATTCTAAAAAGGATTGAACAATTTCTACTCTTAGAACCTGTGAAGCAAGAAATGTCACCCATCCTCAGGTATTGCCATGTAATGATGAAGTCATTAGCCACTGTTGTCTCTGACCTGCAGCACACCCTGAATGGCTTTCAGGGTGAAGATCAGAATGGGACATTACATGCCCTGGGAAAACAGGCAAATCAGTCCTGTAGAAATAAATACATAAAGAGAAACATTTTATGAACCTGGATTCTTGCATCTTCACTTTCTTAGCAAAGCCCTAAAATCATTAACTGAGATATCCGTTCTTCAGGACTAGCAGTAACGTTCTTCTGAGATGTTCCTAGATGGCGTGGCCCCCTCTGCTGGAATCACATGTGTACTGGCCCCTCCATTTTCCTCTTTGGGAAGTAGTTCCTCAGAGTCATCTGAGTAGCTATAACTTGCAGGATATAGTCTTCAGTAGGTCCCCAAATAAAACTAAAACTCACAGCTCTCACATTGTGGGCTATTTTAACTTCAGTTAATCGAGAGCTTTGTTTTCATTTTTCTACCTGATACCAGGCACACAGATGATATTTACTAAAAGCATATACTTTAAGTTTACACTATTGAGAAACGTGGGTGGGCACCACGTGGATGAAACTAGAATTCCTTGCTATGCCCTTGCTTGTGGATTTATGCTACTATGTTCAGTCTTCCTTTGTCTTTAGTCTTCCTCGTGCTCTTCAGGCTCCTACACGTTCTGTGTGCAAATGTGCTGATTGTCTGAGAGTTAAATGAAAGCCTAGAACTCACACACAGTCTGAGAAAGAGCGTGGGTCTTCTCAAAGCTTTAAGGCAAAGCATCACTGAGGCTGTGGGACCAGCAGAGACATTCCACGACTCTGAAAGTATTCAAGGCCAAGTGAAACTGGATTGTGTGAGAAACACATTTTTTCAAGGATATATAGAAAGAGTCATTTATTGAGAGGGGTATTTAGAAGGTCAACGAAAGTCACTGAGAGTCACACACTAAGTTGGGCAAAGTCCTTGTTACAGAATCTACTTAAATCCTAAATCCTAGTCTTTCATAGGTACTGATTATTGATCTCTATATTTTGGTGATTTAGGTTCTTTCTTTTTTTAATGTATCTAGAAAACAATTGTGATATGATTGACATCTAGAAAGATATCTGGACATGCGTCTTGCTGTAGATGCTAAAACATTCATCTTCCATTATCTCAGAAACCTGGCTAGATGCTGGCATGCAGACACAGCCATGGAGCCCATGGGAATTGAAAGGGAGTTCTGCTCAGCAGGCAACCTGGGCAGGCTCTCATTAGGCCTCAGCAGGGTCATCAAGCTCAAGGAGGATGTTAGGAGCTTGGGGGGAGTCCAGAGGACTGCATCAAAAGAAATAAACGTTTGAAAAATGATCCTGAAGGGGCAAGTTGAAAGGGACTGGGCTTGTTTGCCTGGATAACAGCTTGTAAGTGCACAGCAGGACCCGGTCTGGGCAACGACTGGAGGGTGAGAAGACAGCTCTTACCCCACACAGGCCCAGAGAACAAGAGATAATGGCTTTGGGGGGGTGAGATTTAAATTTCCATGGAAATTCGGGACCTCCAGATTTCAAACTGTATGTCCAAAGGAAGTGACAGACGGCCTTTTGTCACCCCCTCCCCAACATCAAGGAAAATCAGAGATGATCTAGTTTAGAACAATAAACCTTAGAGAGAAAGTGAGTTCTCTGTTCAACATTTAGGTCACTGTTAGCTCTGTGACTCCCTGAGTTGACGTGGGGAGTTGTTAATTAAAAAGTGCGTATGTTTGTGAGTGGATATGTGATGTGTGTGTGTGTGATTGTGTGAGTATGTGAGAGTTTGTATGGATGTGTATACATAAGTGTGTTGAAAGTGTGTCTGTTTGTGTGTGTGTGTGTGAGAGAGAGAGAGAGACGGAGAATGTGGTTCTCAACTCCTTTGTTCCCAGAAATAAAAGTACAAACATTTCTTAGGAACATTTTTCCAAAGACAGTGGATTTGGGTGCTTTTGCCTGAAGACACACTCTAGCTGCTCCTTTCTTGAAGGACAGTCTGATTTTCTCATGGCCGTGCTCCTTATTTTCTATCCCTTCACCTGCTGCAGTAAAACTGGAGGTGACCCATTTCCAATGAGATGGGGGTCACTGATGACACAGGTCAGAGATGGAGGGATAATGTGAACATAATCTACTGTCTCTAGTAGCGCTCAACTTCTTCCCTCTGAGCACAGGCTTTCTACTTCACCACAGAAGAAAGAAAAAGAGAAAGTGATAATATCCAAATTCAAAACATGACTTCTCTACAGTTTTGCTTTTATCAATAAGAAAAATAGCTTTGTCATTGCAGTTGCAGAAATTCAATCTAATTTCCAAAGATCTGCATTATGACAAATGCCAAAACATGTGGCTGCCTTGCTATGAAACTCCAAGGAAATGTCACTTTCCCTTAATTGTCCCATGACTGCTCTATTTATTCAGGAGTGAATTAAGAAAGAAAAGATCTATTTTTCAACTCTCTGAGTTTCAGAGAAGAGTATCTGTTGTGTAACAATTGTAAATGCTTTGGAACTCATGTTTCTTTCCTGAGTTTCCCATTTTCTCTTTTAAAATTTTTTTAAAGTTCCAGTACAATTCTACGAATCTTGTGTCTGTTGTACTACCTGAAGCCAAAACAGACTGCAAAGCCAAGCAAACATTACCTCTGCTTTTTATATAAATGGCCTTGGAGGGCAATCACTAAGGGCCCCATACTCCTCTGTCAGTCAGTCAATCACTGTTATTTCTAGATTCTTTAGGGTAGTCCATCATCTTTGGTCTAGGCTCCTAGGGCTAAGGCTCAGTCCCTTTTGGTCATCTCTGCCCATCTCTGCTGGAGTAACTTTAGGCCCTTCTGTTTCCTCCTGCAATCCTTCTCAGAAAGCTCTAATCATGATCTGAAGTGGTAAGTGAAAAACCAGTACTGAAGAAATTGAAAAGAGGTAAGGTATTAATAATCTGAAACACACACACACACACACACACACACACACACAGTTCCTTCTCTATGAGCAGAAAAGTCCCATCCCTTCTTAAAGCCAGGTTCATCAGTAGATAAGCACTACTGGAATTATTTCAGGGCTCACTGATTATTGTTGTTTGCTTGAAAGTACAAGATGAAAGTACAAGATCCCATGGTCTTCCAAATATTTCCTAGTAAGAAGTCTATCCATCTTCTATTAATCTTTCTGTGTTTTAATAACTATCAGGAATTCTCATGTTGGAAAACACTTCTAAAAAAGTGACCATGGAATTATTTGTGTGACAGTGTTAGGTGTCCCATCTCTTAATTTGTGTATGAGTATTCAGTGGGTTTAAATGCCTTTCACCATGGGTGAAAGCAAATGACTTGGGTGACTAAACAAAGGACAACGTCATCTTTGTTGTAACTTAAGCGACATCTCAATCAAGAGCATCGAAATGAGGTTAGAAGAAGGACTTCAAAAAGTACTCAACTGAAGTTCAGTTCCAATTTGTAGGAATGCAGAGCAGGGTTCTTCTAAGCCATGTGCACCTCATTAGCTCCATAACATGGAAGAGGTGAATGATACATCTGTTCACAAGAAACTGGAGAGAGTCACAGAGGTCAGCCCTGTAATTTGCAGTCCTGACAAGCTATCTAGGACATGGCTGTGTGCCAGACTTTCTGCTGGTTGGAAAGAAAAAATGTAGTAAACAAGTATCAAGAGGGACTCTCTCTTGTTGCTGTATTTTGAAGAATGAAAAACATCCGCTCAGAAAAATGAAGAGCTGATAATGCAAAGGCACAAAGACTGTACCTTGTTTCTGTTCTGGAAGTTACCCCCAAGAACCCTTTCATTGAGAATTGAAAGGGCTCAGGATGAAACAGCTATAAAGATAATAAGGGGGAAAAGCAAAAGAAAACAAAGACCACAAAGCCTCTCTATGTTACCAAAGTCATGTAATACTAAGGTATAAGCACTTGGAAAATTGATTGTATTAATGCAATCCTCTGCCAGTTAACTAAAGCTCTCTCCTTTCTGTATCCAATATTTTAAGCTTTAAAAATCAATAAATATAATATTTTGCAACAGTTTTAATCAACAAAGATGGCAGTTTATCTTAGTGAGGTTAACTGTGTTACTACTTATTTATTTATTCATTGTCTTGTTTCTACTTCTTTTATACCCTAAACGTATTTGAGGTGGATTCATTTAGTTATAAAGGCATTTAAACTTTTAAATAAGACACAAAGAATTCTAAGTGGCACTTGAGACACCCCCTTGAGAGAAACCTCTCATCTCCTGGGTTTGTAGATATCGCATATATTCATAAATCAAATCCTGTGACTACTTAAACGAGGCCAAAATACTAAAAAAGCACCCTGTATTCCACTAGAAAAAAATGTAATTAGTCTGCTTGGTTATGATTTTAAAATAGCTTGACATTTTACATAATTGATGAATATGTAATTTTCTAATCAGTAATGGACAGTTCCATGGAGGTATCATTATTAGTCTTTTAATTTACAATTTCAGAGAGTTTTATGAAAGTGAAGATTAAAGCTAAGAAGCTGAGTAAAACCACTCCAGGATGGCATTATCCTATTTAACACCCATAATATTTAACAGTAACCACAATTAAGCTTCACAATTTAAGTCATTGTATTGAATTCCTATTGGATGAGTTATAGGTAGAGAATTTATGTGTAGTGATTTTTCCCCATACTAAGTTTCCCATACAGAGTCATGGAACCAAGTAAACATCAGAGAAACATATTATACTATAAAGGGTTAAATGATACTGTAGCTTATGTCTTTATTTCTTGTCTCTTTTCTCCAATGATAATAGAGATCTCAGTTACCATGCATAAACACTTAAATCCCCTTACTGAGAACATTTCTGATACTGTTGGTAGAGAGAAAGTAATTTATTTAAAGATTGCCTTGTTTGTCTACAGTTTTTGGTAAGTATCTAGATTATGTGGTTGGTCAGTTTGCCCTTATGACCTAAGAAAAAGAGACTAGCTGCCATGTTCAATCCAAATGACTCGTCATAGGAATATTTATAAGGACATCAAATATTCATTGTATCTTACAATCATGCTCCAAGCAAAACAAAAATTAAAGTTAAACGGCCACAAATATTACAGTATCATAGGATAAGAACTAAACAATATGTACAAATCCATTGACAACATCTGCGCGAGTGTTGCGGACAAAACATTTAAAAAGAAATCTACATAAAACAAACTTGATAAATTTATCAAATGTTGATAAATTTTCAGAGACAGTATAAAAGTACACAAAACATGGAAGAGAGAAAGAATTTTAAAAAAACAACCACTAAGCCAGTACATATAGTACAAGTTTACATTTATATTACAGAATGATGGGAACCAGAGACAAAAACGATTTGATAACAAACAGCAAAGAAAGTTGCACCAATCACAGGGAAGAAGGACTTTCCTTTTCAGATGAAAACACAGACGGCCACAGCTCATCCCAACCCCCACCCATACACACACAGAAAAATAAAAGCAGATGCAAAAGTCGTTACAGCAACACACGACAGACAGAGGTGGAAAGCATTTGACATGTCGCATCACAGGAAGTCAATCACGATTGGCTAACGATGATGGTACCTGGCTCTGGTGCAGGTCGCTGGCTTGCCTGAGAGGAGTAACAGATGGAGGGGGCACACCTGACGTGGAGGCTGACCGCCCTAGTTTGCAGCTGACTTTCGGTTCTGTGAACACGGAGGAAAGACAAAGCATTAGCTGAGGAAAGTCCGCAGTGATGAACCGGCTCTCAGACTTTCTTTTGGTTTTGCAGCAGATTCTTTTAATGCCCTGAATTCTTCAGATGTTTGCTAATCATTGGCAAGTGATGAAACAATTTCATAACAATGAACTAAAACAAAATTTGTTCATGAAATTTGTTTGTGCTCCTGGGAATAAAGAACAAATCACTTGAGTTCAAGGCCGTGTTCCCTTGTGCACTTTACCCTATTTACAGTGAGTTTCTACAGAGTGATTAGGTTGGGAAGATCCCTTGGAGAAGGGAACGGCAACCACTCCAGTATTCTTGCATGGAGAATTCCATGGACAGAGGAGCCTGGCAGGCTACAGTCTACGGGGTCGCAAAGAATCGAACACGACTGAGTGACCAACACAACATCCCATTGGGAAAAAAAGCCAGTTTTTGGTGCTTCATTTTCAGCTTTGGTCCATGTTTCTCTTACGTCCTAAAATGTCTTTCTACCCTCTCCAAATTTTTCTTCTATCTTGCCCTCTTTTCATTTGATCTTTTCCTCTTTCTCTTATTCTTTCCTTCTTTTTCTATTTTCTAGCTTTCTGATTTTCAAGTTGTCTTGTGCTGGCTGTTTCCACAATGTTTTCAACGTATTGTTTCCCTAATTTAAATTCATTTGCTTTTAAGTTTATAGATACTTCTAAGACCTTTGCAATCTTTCATAATAATATTATTTTTCAAAATTAAAAAGCCTTCTCCTAACTCTTCCTTCATTTAAGGAACCTAGATTGGCCACCTGGGTCATTGTCAGGATACTCTGGAGATTAGAATTTGGGGGGGCAGAAAGAGTTCCCTTCATCTAAGAAGTGCAGAATGTACAGTTTACAGAGGACACTAATTTTCAGACATATTTGAGGGTATTGTGCAGGTGATTCTAGTATCTACACACTCACTCTTAAATATATGAGTGTTCAAATCTAAGTGTACCACACAATGACATAAACTGTCTCTCTAACTTGTAAATGAACTTAACTTCCCAGGAGGCATAAGTCCTTGAATGTCTTAAAAAATCATCTCTTATCATATAAAATAAAGGTAAAGGTAAAGTTAAATCTTTTGAAATCCTGGTTGACATGTTTTTATAATGAGCCAATGTTCTATATATCCCTTTATGGCATTAACACATTTAGATACATGAAGAAAATTAAACATTTTTTTTTCCTTAAAAAGGATAGCAAATAATATTTTTTACTATGAGGTTCCTTTAAAGTATATGTTGAAGAGATTATCTGGCGAATGACACAGTCCCATGCTTTTCATATTACCAAATGTACCTATGGATTAATTTCCCCTGCTAGGTTTCCAGTCAGACTCTGACTTAATCAGCATTTTTCAAGCATAGCCACTGATATCTCTAATGCACAGATTGAGACTTACCAAAATCCAAGCAAACTCCCAATTTCATCGTGACCCAGAGAGACCTTGCCTTACCCCCAGTGGACAGTGATCCGGATAATATCTTGGTTCATCCATCGCCTGCTTAAGGACTGCAATTTAGCCATTAACCAGTCATCACATATGGCGGCTTCCCTTACCAGCCAGCCATCCTGTGGCTTTAAAGTCCAATCCCAACATGGCTCATATGGGTTATGACTTCACCTGAAGTGGTAGTGACAGGCTGAGATGACTCCTTATAAATCCATTATGCATACAGGCATATACAGACAAGAGGACAATGCACACATTTCTGTGTTTACACACACACACACACACACACACACACACACATATACATACTCCATTGTTGCTGAATGGTATCATGTGATAGGGACAATTTTGTTCATTGTGAGCTTTTGGTTTATCTTTAGCATACTCATTTCACTCGTTTTCCATTTCACCTGGTCCTTCAGTTAAATGCATTTGGAATCTATTATGGTGTTTGTACAGGAGACAGGGATTAAGACCATCCCCAAGAAAAAGAAATGCAAAAAAGCAAAATGGCTGTCTGAAGAGAACTTACAAATAGCTGTGAAAAGAAGAGAAGCAAAAAGCAAAGGAGAAAAGGAAAGATATTCCCATCTGAATGCAAAATTCCAAAGAATAGCAAGGAGAGATAAGAAAGCCTTCCTTAGCGATCAATGCAAAGAAATAGGAAAACAACAGAATGGGAAAGACTAGAGATCTCTTCAAGAAAATTAGAGATACCAAGGGAACATTTCATGCAAAGATGGGCTCGATAAAAGATAGAAATGGTATGGACCTAACAGAGGCAGAAGATACAAAAAAGAGGTGGCAAGAATACACAGAAGAACTATACAAAAAAGATCTTCACGACTCAGATAATCACGATGGTGTGATCACTCACACTCAGCTAGAGCCAGACATTCAGGAAGGTGAAGTCAAGTGGATCTTAGAAAGCATCACTACAAAAAAAGCTAGTGGAGGTGATGAAATTCCAGTTGAGCTATTTCAAACCCTGAAAGATGATGCTGTGAAAGTGCTGCACTCAATATGTCAGCAAATTTGGAAAACTCAGTAATGGCCACAGGACTGGAAAAGGTCAGTTTTCATTCCTATCCCAAAGAAAAGCAATGCTAAAGAATGCTCAAACTACCACACAATTGCACTCATCTCACACGCTAGTAAAGTAAAGCTCAAAATTCTCCAAGCCAGTCTTCAGCAATATGTGAACCATGAACTTCCAGATGTCCAAGCTGGGTTTAGAAAATACAAAGGAACCAGAGATCAAATTGCCAACATCCATTGCATTATCAAAAAAGCAAGACAGTTTCAAGAAAACATCTATTTCTGCTTTATTGACTATGCCAAAGCCTTTGACTGTGTGGATCACAATAAACTGTGGCAAATTCTGAAAGAGATGGGAATACCAGACCAGCTGATCTGTCTCTTGAGAAACCTGTATGCAGGTCAGGAAGCAACAGTTAGAACTGTTCCAACAACAGACTGGTTCCAAATAGGAAAAGGAGTACATCAAGGCTTATAATATAACCCTGCTTATTTAACTTATATGCAGAGTACATCATGAGAAACACTAGGCTGGAGGAAGCACAAGCTGGAATCAACATTGCTGGGAGAAATACCAATAACCTCAGATATGCAGACGACACCACAATTATGGCAGAAATTGAAGAGGAACTAAAAAGCCTCTTGATGGAAGTGAAAGAGGAGAGTGAAAAAGTTGGCTTAAGGCTCTACATTCAGAAAACTAAGATCATGTCATCTGGCCCCATCACTTCATGGGAAATAGATGGGGAAACAGTGGAAATAGTATCAGACTTTATTTTTCGGGCTCCGAAATCACTGCAGATGGTGATTGCAGCCATGAAATCAAAAGACACTTACTCCTTGGAAGGAAAGTTATGACCAACCTATATAGCATATTAAAAAGCAGAGACATTACCAACAAAGGTCCATCTAGTCAAGGCTGTGGTTTTTCCAGTGGTCATGTATGGATGTGAGAGTTAGACTATTATGAAAGCTGAGCACTGAAGAATTGATGCTTTTGAACTGTGGTGTTGGAGAAGACTCTTGAGAGTCCCTTGGACTGCAAGGAGATCCAACAAGTCCATGCTAAAGGAGATCAGTCCTGGGTGTTCACTGGAAGGACTGATGTTGAAGCTGAAACTCCAATACTTTGGTCACCTCACAAGAAGAGCCGACTCATTGGAAAAGACCCTGATGCTGGGAAGGATTGGAGGCAGGAGGAGAAGGGGACGACAGAGGATGAGATGGCTCGATGGCATCACCGACTCGATGGACATGGGTTTGGGTGGGCTCAGGGAGTAGGTGATGGACAGGGAGGCCTGGTGTGCTGCAGCTCATGGGGTCGCAAAGAGTCGGACACGACTGAGCGGCTCAACTGAACTGAACTGAACTGATGGTGTTTGTGAGACCAGGTTGGTGACAAACCATTATGACCTTGGACCCACCAAAGTTTTTTTTTTTTTGTCCAAAAGAATGTTCTGAAAAAGTCCTTAAAATCCTAGAAAAGATACTGTTTTTATAACTGAGTCTCTTAGAGATTATCTAGAGCTATGATATCAAAGTTAAATTGTCCAATTCACTCACCTTTGGAAATACACTCTGCTTTAAGTCTTAAACAGTAGGGCTTAGGATCTTACTGAGAACAATATGTTTTCATCCTGAACTTTGTTAATATAAAAAATTGCCAAGGCTTTAGAGGACCACAGACAATGGATATATGCCTCAAAAGAGATCTAAGATGCGGCTTTCCGCCCCTTAAAAAAAAAGAACTCATTTCATTAAGAGATTCATTATGAGCTAGAAATTACTTATTCTTTGTACACTTAAGGAAAAACCTATCTTTGTGTAATAAACTACCAAAAACCTAGAGGTAAAAGTTGGTGTTATTTGTGAAATTTTAGTGAAGGTCAAGTAAAAAAAAACAAGAAAGAATGGGGAGGGGGAGATACACAGAGACAGAAAGAATGGGAGAGGAAAATGGAAAACAGGAAGAAGGAAGGAATGTGAGGATGAGAAAGTGGGAGGGATGGAGGAAGGAAGGAGAAAGAAGACATTAATTTTAACTCCTTAAAATAAACTATCATCAAGATATTATTCTGTGATGTTTCCAGGCTAGTAATTCATCATCTTCTTATGATTTTATTAAAGAAGTGCCAACTGGACTTTGTTACTTAAGAAGAAAGAACTGTCTTTCTTTTTATTCTTATTGGGTACAATCTTTCATTGCCTTTTTAAAGGATGGTAATTTATCCATCATTTTTCATCTTCCTTTTAGGGTGAATTTAATTTCTGTTCAAGATCATGCTCCTTGGTGTTGTTACAGGAGAATCCCCAAGGCATCCACAGCTACGAGTGTGAGCACTGGAGTTCTCTTTGCTTTCAGAAAGAAAAGGAAAATGACTAGTCTCAACCTCTGGATGTACACAGCAATAAGAGATTAGTGCATTTCCACTAAAGAAAACACTTTCATCTAGCGTTAAAGAAATAAGATCAGTCAGATTCTGGGGAGACATATTTTTTTCTCCATCTTGTTTTATTTTTTCAGTACACAATATTTTTCTCTACTGGCAGAGGCATATCATGATTTTCCCTAGTCAATCACACTGCTGAAAGTTTCTAATCGATGACTTTGTGCAACATGGAGGTCACAGAAAGGTCTTTTATTTAATACACCAAGGTACACTGATTGCAAACTCTACTTTAATTTCTGGGGAAGGCATTTTTTTTTTTAAATAACACATATGCTATTTGAGATAAACTGATGCCTGAGTAATAAAGGCACAGTTTTGCCAGGAATATGCTAAAACCTTCACAGATTTCAAATGTTTTGTTTCCAAGCTTCCCTCACACATCCTAACAAACATATCTGATGCCCTCACACCCTACATTAAATGTAAATTTTATTATATAAAATTGGAATACATTTTTATAATTTTGCTTTGAAATTACTGGACTGTGAAAATCCAATTAATTCATGATTGGCTATGATTTCTAGACAGTAATCATGGACACTCAGGAATCCTTATAGAATTAGACAATCTAATCTGGAGTTTATTTTCAGGTGTAATGAAACTGTTTTAAAGTTAAACTTAACAATTAATTAAATTGACCTAATGTTACATTTTGTATTGATTTAGTTAGATATTCATTCATGTTAATGTGGCAGTTTCATTTGGAATTTTGGTGCTACTATTTTTTTTAAGTATCAAATATTTGCAGCCATGAAATTAAAATAGACTTGCTTCTTGAAAGGAAAGCTATGGCAAACTTAACATATTAACAAGCAGAGACATCACTTTGATGACAAACATCTGCATAGTCAAAGATATGGTTTTTCCAGTACTCATGTATGAATGTGAGAGTTGGACCATAAAGAAGGCTGAGCACTGAAGAATTGATGCTTTTGAACTATGGTGCTGGAGAATACTCTTGAGAGTCCCTTGGACAGGCAGGAGATCAAACCAGCCAATCCTAAGAGAAATCAACCCTTAATATTCATTGGAAGTGTTGGTGCTGAAGTTGAAACTTCAATACTTAGGCCACCTGGTGCAAAGTGCCAACTCATTGGAAAAGACCCTGATTCTGGGAAAGACTGAAGGCAAAAGGAGAGGTGGGTGACAGAGGATGAGATGGTTATATAGTATTACCGATTCAATAGGTATGAATCTGAGTAAACTCCGGGAGATAGTGGAGGACAGAGGAGCCTGGCATGCTGCAGTCCATGGGATCACAAAGGGTCAGACATGACTTAGTGACTGAACAACAGCATTTGTATAGATCTTTGAGAACCCAGGGGCCCACAGACCCAGGCCCTGTCTCTATGATGCTGAAAGATGAAACAAATCTGATCACTTATTTAATCACTTTGTGACTGTGGAGGAAGAATATTAAATGTAAAACTCTATCATGGGAGTTAACTTCTCTCTCTCTCTCTCTCCATCTCCCTTAGGGGCATTCCTCTAAGCAAGCATTCGTATAGTATTGAATGACCCCTGGCATCCTTTAGTTATGGACCAAATTCTAGTGTTACCTGAAGGGTCAGATAGGAAAACTATTGATGCCGGAGTAACTGGTGATTCTCCTTGGGAATACTGGAATTCTGGTAAAGATCTAAAACCCAGATAAAAGTGAGGTGGCAATCTGATGGATAAAATATATGATCCAATGTCAAAAGTAGAAAATTAAAGAATCCATTACATACAAGAGAAAGAGAATCCCATGCACGTGGGGTTAGGAATACCCCTTGTATTCCTTCTGAGTATCTGAGGGCTGGGCTTCCCCTTGCTTCCACTTTCTTATGCAGAGAGAATTTAAATCACACTGCTCATACACAGGGATGCCCCTGATGCTGTAATGCACGGTTAGTTTCTTACATGGCAACGTGGCATATTGTAGTATTAACAGCTTTTTAAATTTGAGAATCTCTTTTATTAAAACACATAATTTCTGAAATGCCCTTAAGATCTTCATCACTTTAGCTGAATATGAAAGTGTGCTTTCAAAAAAAGATACTTGATTCCACATAAAAGATAATTAAAGTATATGTTAATAAAGGAACAGATTTTATCTATTTAACAAGTAATATATGCTAATTAATTATCTTAGAAATTATTACATAAAAATTCATCTGCCAAGAAATAGAGGAAAAGGCATTTGATATACAGGATCAAATATTACTATGGTAATAAAAATTTAACTTCATGTTATGATGTCAAAAATAGAATAAACAAATAATAAATAGAACAAAACTCCTTCATCCTCTGATATTATGAATGAATGCACAGGATAAATAACTTCATGTATTTATATAATATGTGACATATTACTTCTAAATAACAAAATGAAAGAAATCTCAGGCTTAAATTTTTGTGTATCACTCACCTTATTAATGTAAATGACAATCAAAGTCGGACATAATACTAGTGGTTCTTCTTTATACAATTGATTCTATGGTTTAAAAAAGAGAGAACATCCTGCGACAAAAGGTGACCAGATACTGAAACTGTGCATGGGTCTTGTAGCGTGTTTTATTGTAAATGCAATGCTCTTTATATATGTAAATGCAATGCTCTTATATTTATATATATATAAATGCAGTGTTATTTTTAAATGTAAATACAATATTCTTATGATTCTTCCTTAAATACATTGTCTGTTACAGACATAAACTAGGCAATATGTGTCTTAGAACATGGGGTGAATTGGGAAATTGGGATTGGCCTATACACATTGCCATGTGTAAAATAGCTAGCTAGTGAGAACCTGCTATAGAACACAGGGAGCTCAGTTTGGTGCTCTGCGATGCCCTAGAGGGGCAGGATAGGGGGCTGATGGTAGGGAGGACCAAGAGGGAGGGGATATATGTGGACAAATAGCTAATTCACTTCATTGTACTGTAGAAACTAACTCAACATTACCTATACCCCAATTAAAAAGAAAAAAAAAATAGATGACTATAAGACTCTACATGGACATCCCCATGGCAGGGACTTCAATCTGATGTTCAGCAATGGTTATGTTTATTCACTCTATAGGAGAACTTCTGAAGGGCTCTCACACCCTTTGAGGAGGTGGATGGCATAAGGTAAAAACTGCTATCATAAAAATACTAAGACATTATTTGGTCTTCTCTACTGTGTTGACAAACACAGTGAAAGTACAAAAACAAGGTTGCATAAATCTGCTGACACAGTAGAACATTAAACAATAGCACCAAATTGTACTGGTAGTTATGCATTTTTCCACTGCCACACACACTTTTATATTTGGCAGACATCTTCTCAAAAAAATGAATGAAGTTAGCTTACTGCTTTAAGGAAAACAACTGGCAGTATGTGTTGACAATGATATATTTGAGCTTTGAAGCAAAAAGTAAAATTTTGAAAAACTTGTATTTCTCACTCCGAGCTTGACAGAACCCTTATACTTAAAGACTTTTCTTAGCAGATCAGTAGCTATATTAATGAATGTGTTGTTTTTATTTTTATAACAAAATGTGTCAACGTATGGAAGATTTGCATGACACATTTTCTAAAAGCACTATGTGAAGTCCAAGATAGACCAAACTATTTTAATGTAACAGAGCATAATGAATTTATTGATATGTAGCTAACCTTAACCAAATTGTTGTTTGTTGAATTTGGGGAAAGCACTAAAGAAGAATAGCCGCAATTATATGAAAATGCTATTAAAATACCCCTCCCATTTTGCATATGTTTAAGTTCAGATTCCCTTGATACCTTTTAACCAAAGCAACATATCATAACAGACTGAATCTAACATAGATGAAATCCTATGTTCTACTGAGTCAGACATCAAAGAGATTTGTAAAAATGTAAAAAATGTCAATCTTCTAAACGTGTTACAATTTTGGAAAACACTGTCATTTTTCATGAGAAAAAAATTTATGTTAACGTATAATGGGTTTACTATTTGAATGAATGGATAATTTTTAATTCTCAATTTTAATTTCTTGCATGAGAAATTTCTTGCATGGTTAGTAGACCTAACCCAGAGAAAGGAAAGCTCTTTCGAGTTCTCAATAACTCTGAAGAACGTAAAGGGTTCTGAGAATGAAGAGTTTAAGTACTGTTGTTTCCTGTGGACTCTGAGCCTCCAAAAAGTTCTCTTAAAAGGGTCATTATTTAAATTCAATTAATCATCCACCTGAGTATTTGAAAAACAAAAATTTGAAACAGTGGAAAATATCATGTTGAAGCACAAAAAACACGGGAAAATCTTTGAAAACTCCAGAGGATTTGGGAACCACTAGTTGTAAAATGCTGCCCTAGAAAAATCTTGAAAGCAATGTCTAAGAAAGGCTATTAACTTCCTGTGAGACCTGAGGGAAGCCATCCAAATTCTCAGGGTGCTTTTTCATCACTTATAATAAGAAGCACTTGCCAAGCTTCACTGATTCTTGGATGTTCATAAATTAAATCTGTTGGAATCATTGAAATGACCTCAAAATTACTCTTGATTGATGGTGAGTTAGTTTACTAAAGTCACTTCTTTCACTCCTTTTGGTTTGCTTTTCATGCTTTATTACTTATATATTTATTTAGACAGTTATCATCAAACAAAGTTTAATAACACCTACACATGGAGAGATCCAGAAGAACTGAAAAACTTCTGGGCTTTATTTCTGTATCAGTGTTGGTAGGATTATGCATAACTCAAGGATGCTATGTGCTAACATTTGTAAAATTGTTGGTGAAAGCTTTGGCAGTAAATGGTTAAACATTAAAAAATAAGTATTTAAGAAGAAAATTGAGGAGGTATGAAGGTCATCTGTCATTTTTGCCTATCTAGAATCCACTTATTCTTTCTTCTGGAATAGTATAAATCTCCTTTGGAGAACACAATCATCAGTAATCTTAAGTTTCACGGTTCCCTATTAGGAGCTGACCTCAACTTCAGCTCCAGAAGTGGCCATGTGATTCTACCTTGCCCAATCAATCATTCTATCCCCTTGCTTCACTGACTGGCTCAGGACTGAACATGTGACCCAAGGCAGCCAATGAGAGTTTCCTTCATACTTTTGCTGGAGCTCTTGGGAAAGATGTATTACCAGTGATGCTAATCTCTCATCACTGACTAGCTGAATGACTATGGACAATTTGCTTGACATTGCTAAGCTTCCATTTGTTCATAGGTAAGATGGGAGAAATAAAGGTAGCTGCTTCAGAATATTATTTTAGGAATTATATAAGTGTGGATTTCACTGTGGTGGCCAAGATGTCATAAGGTCTCGATAAATGTTAGCTGTTTTTATTTTATTGTTTAAAGCACATTTGATCTTTCAGTTCCTCCACTTATAACATAAAGAAGTCTAAACTGCTTCCTCTCAATGGTACACATGGCTCAGCTAACATAGCCAGCCTCACCTGCAACCTTGCACCTGTCACATTGCATTAAATTCTCCTAAAGGCCCATGTGTTCCCTTATTCTCGAATTTTAATCATGCTGCTCACTCTGCCTGCACACTTGTTCCTTTTGCCTCCCTCTATCTCCTTCTCTACTAAACCGAATGTTTTGTGAGGACAGGAGCCATGTGCATCTCATTCTCCATCTGAGCAACAGGAAAACTAATCCCTGATAAGGACTCATGCAGTATTTATTAAATGAATCATTAAACCACATTTTAAAGAATGAAGCCAGTGAAAAAGATGACTTCCTTGTGTATCTCTCCAAGTTCTGAGAAAATGTGTTCTACCATTGCTTCATCTTTCCCAAGACTTTAACGAAAGAGGCAAAAAACTGTATTGGCCAGGATTACAGTTGAATTTCATTTGAAAAAAAAACTCATGATGGGGAAAACTGCAATGCCTGCCTTGGACAGGAGATGGCACTGCAAACGCAGTTTGCTATGTATTCTGGTCCGCTTACAAGCTCCTACAACTAGTTTCTGTACACTCCCAGCATAAGTCAGACAGAACCTTCTTTTCTGTCATGTCTCTTACGGCTTTTCACAGATGCAGAAAGAACATGCTTTGTGAAAACTGGTAGTGTGCTGTACCACAGCGCTTTTCCAAAGAAAACCAACTGTCAACTAGGAGCGACGTCAGAGCCACTTCTCCCCAAAGGGGCAAAGGGTGGGGCAGGTTTCCTGCAGTGAAAGAACCCGAGGAGCTGGCGCTGCAGTCAGAACTCAAGCATAGTGTCATCATGATGCTCAAACAGGGTTAACCTGCTGAGAGGCTAGCAAGGTGAAGGTATCTTCTGCATTCTCTGAATTATGCCTGATAAATGACTTTTTTCCCCAAGAGAATCAAACAGAGAGTAGGTAGAAATTCAGAATTTCTTTAACAAGAGTAAACTACTATCAAACTGGATTTTTTCCAGCATCTCCCAGGGAATCTGTATGGTATGCAATATCATGGTATATGCATGGTAATTATTCTGTGTGTAGTCACACGGTTATGTACAAAAGATGATAATAAGCTAGCTGACTGCAAATCAGACCACATCAAACTCAAGTTTAAAATCTATAAGTAGCTATAGATAGACACACACACATACACCAGTTAATATCATCAAATTGGTTGTCTCCAGAACTGTTCCCATAGCTTTAACAAGTCAGCTTGATGGAAAAAAAATGAGAAAAAGAATGTAAGTACTTTAGGGAAATCCTTACAAACCACTGAAATACAAAGTCCAGGGTCCTTTCTTTCTGAATCTGGGACAGTGATGCCCTCTCGTAAAAACTCAAGCACCATGATAGGCTAGCATAGGCTCCTTGAAGGCAGAGGTCACCTGTCTCCACCTTATAGGGTGCTGTTCAAAAATAGGTATTCTCACAAGCCTGCTGGATGAGTAAATGGCTGAGCCAAAGAAAGACAAGGACAGATCATGTTGCTATTTTATTAACAACAACAACAAAAATACATGTGACGCAGTTGCTCAGGTGCTTGAGAGCTAATGTTGAGATATATCAAAACAAACAGTTATGAAGGACTCTGAGTTAGTCAGAAGAACAGAGAAATTTCACGGGCTAGAGAGAAGAGAAAACACTTCTTAGAATTGATAAGGCAGGTTATTTGGGGTAGCGTATTTACCTTCATAATTCGGTTCCCCTTGGTTTAGGATGAAGATACTTTAGCTGACTTTGTAAACCTGATCCCTGAGTTTATAATCCCAGGAGTTTAAAATCCATAAACAGCTTCCTGGCACTTTTAGGTAAGCCTTGAATCACTGACGTGGCCATTCAGCCTGACACCGTCAGGCAGTCGCCCTTGACCACTCTCACATATGCCCCCAAGTTCCAGAGTTGTCACACCTCCTGGGTCCTCTCCCTGGATTAGTTTTTCTCCTAAATCTTGTGAGATCTCAGCTCCCAAGAGGTCAGGAGGCCCTGTGGCTGCAGAAGGAGTGTGGTGTCATTTTCCTAGGTGACTTCTGTCACACATTATAATTGCACTTCTAACTTTTGTGATTAATAGCGGTTTCCCTCACCGGCTCACGCTCAGTGCCTGGGAACTTTACACTGGAAAAACAGAAAAATAAATGCATGCATAGATAAATAAATGAATTTATGAACATGGAGGTGGAAATGGGGAAACAACCTAATTCAGTCATGGGAAAGGAGCTGTACTATGATTCAGAAACTTGAAATCCCATTCTTGATTTGAAACTACTATCTACTGATGGGTCTGGGCTGTTTAATTGATTTCACTTTAGGTTTGGTCACCTAAATAACTTGGATCATAACACTAATCTGTAGATGTATGGGTTTTTGTGAAGATCAAATGATACAGCACTTATTTTAAAAGTTAACACATGGTATGTAACTAAAAACACTATTTTAAATGTGTGTTAGTCATTCAGTTGTGTCTGACTCTTTGTGACCCCATGGACTGTAGCCTGCCAGGCTCCTCTGTCCATGGAATTCTCCAGCAAGAATGCTGGAGTGGGTTGCCATTTCCTACTCCAGGGGATCTTCCCGACCCAGGAATCGAACCTGTGTCTCCTGCATTATAGGCAGATTCTTTACCATCTGAGCCACCAGGGAAACCCATTGTTTTAACTGGGTCACAGATAATCAACAAAGGTGATAAACTGAAATTTCATAATTTGGGCTAAATGTAATCTGCAATAATCTTATAGCAAATTTTGTAATTATATATGATTCTGTTTTATTTTTTAACTTTAACTTGAACATAAAGAATCTTAAAATCCTTTGGTTTCTTCAAGTCACAAAAGTCTTATTGAAATAATCATTTAAATGCCTCGTTCCTTACATTAATTACAGTTTTGAACTTTGTTTCAAGGAGATGCTTCTCTCCTGGTCCATTGCACACTGTCATTTTGCCTGACAAGGTTCTAACCCCAGTGCCCCCACCTTGATCCTCACTATGTCCGCCTTCACAAGGGCTGAGGTAGGAGGAAAGAGGGGAGGTGAAGGGATAAGAAAAGCCTTCTTACCTGGTGTTAGCATGAGCTGGTGTGACTCACACTGTGGCGTAGCAGGGAAGGAAAGAAAGGGGAATACTCTTCGTGGGGTACTTTCAAGTGCACCCTGAAAGGCCTTCAGGGCTGGCCACCTCTCACCTGAGATCTCCTGTTTGCCCAGTGGGCTTCCTGTGGATGGGCCCTGAGCCATGCTCTGCAGAGTCCTTGCCACTCTGGCTAGTCACATGACCTAAACGACCTCTGTGGGTTTCTCTCCATGGCTTAATCTGGTCCACAGAAAACACACTTTGTACACATCTTTAACCCATCAGCAGTGGCTGAAGAGTTACTTGCTAGGCAGCTGTCTGCTCTGTGGTGATAGGCTATTCAGCTAACCTCTTGTACTTTTTGTTTTCTTAATGGTGTCCCTTCAATGACTGGGGAAAAAAATAATAAAATTTCCAGGTGGTCCTTTGGAAGTCTCTATCACTTGATTTTTCACTGGGGGAGACACTGTTCCCATCCCTTATCTATAAAGAATGGAGATTCATCTCTCTCTCTCTCCCTCTGTGTCTCTGCCTCTGTCTCTCTCTCTCTCTCTCTCTCTCTCTCTCACACACACACACACCACACACACAAACACACACTCTATCTCAAAGTTTCTAACAGCTGGTTTCTAGCCTCCCAGCCTCTAGCCCTTTTCCTAGGCTAGAGAAAGGAGTTCAGTTAAGGATACTCACTTCCATCACCTCCTTTGCAAATTCTGCTTCGGTGGTTTAACTTTTGGCCTTGGAATGTGTGCATGATCACTTTCTATTATTTTGTAATTAGTCTATTGCACATTCGAATGCCAGAAAGACACATTTGGGCTGTTTACAATGGTTAAGACCAACTTCTCCTGTCCTGGTTGTTTCTCAAAGCTGTATCACCAATATCAAGAGAAAGACAAATAAAACCATTTCTCTGGCAAATACAAATTCTAGCAGCCAGAAGTCACAGTTTTCCACAGAGAAGTGAAAGTGGGACGACTGGGAATATGACTTCTACTCTCCAAAGACTCTCCACGTGAGAATTCTGTTTTGTATTTACTACTAGAATTCAGAAAGGGAACGTTAAACTCTGGAGTGTGAAATTAGCCAGCAAAACCTAGCAACCGGATTTGGCCAGTGTTCCCCAAGGAAATAACCCAGCATCCAATTAGAACTGGGAAGGAGAGCAGATGTGGGAGACTGAGCTCTGCTGCCTGAGCTGACAGTACAGAATGGCAGCCTTGAGGGTCATAGACGCTGAAGCCTACAGCTGCCTGCAGCCCATACAGAGCCAAGAAGGAAGTTAGTCAATATCCTACAGCAAAGCCCGAATCACCACGAGGCCTGAATGCTACTCGAGTGGTTTGTGGTTCCTGTTGCATAATAACAATGAAAATAATAGAAATGACAGTTTCTATCTATACACAGGACCCAAACAGTGATGCAACCAGGACAGTTAAAAATCATACTTTGAAAGGACTAGAGACAGCAAGGAGAGGGTGAGATGAATGGAGGGAGTAGCATGTAAGCATATACACTACCATATGCCAAATAGATAGCCAATGGGAATTTTCTGTATGACTCAGGGAACACAAACTGGGGCTCTGTAACAACCTAGAGGGGCGGGAACAGGTGGGAGGTAAGAGGGAGATTCAAGAGGTAGGGGGCATAGGTATACCGATGGTTAATTCATGTTGATGCATGACAGAAATCAAACCAATATCATCAAAGCAATCATCAATCAATTAAAATAAATAAATATAATTATGACAAAATGCTGCTTTGAAAAGTGGAATGGTAAAGCAAAAGGTGGGTGGGTTTTCACTTTTTTCTGTGATTTTTGGGTTTTCAAGAAGCATACTGCAATCAGATAATAGTAATTAAATATTTCCATTTGATGGAAAACCAGCAAAATTGAAACAGACCATGGCAGCTGCAGTCAGTTCATGATTTCACACTGCACCCAAAACCAGGGACTTAAAATGACACCCACTGAGTTTTGTTCTTGAGTCTATGGATCAGTTGGGTCCTTTCTCTGGGCTGGGCTCATTCATGCATCCATGGTCAGCTCTGGGTCAGGTAAGCGTTTCTGCTGTTTCATGCTATACTTTCTCACATGCCTGGGGGTTGGCTGGCTGAAGGCTGAAGACTCTTGGTTTTCTTCCATATGTATCCCATTTCCCAATGGGCTAATTCAGGTTTGTTTTCATGGTGGAGGTAGGATTGGAAGCATTCATGGCCTCTTGAGGCTGAGGCTCATGACTGACACAAAGTCACCTCCATCTCATTCTATTGGTTGATACAAGAAACAAGGATAACCCAGATTTAAAGGGTAAGAAATAGACCTTACTACTTGATAAGGAGTCATTAAAGCACATTGCAAAGAGTGTACATTCAGGAATATGGGAACAATTGGGGCCGTTATTGCAACTCAAAGGCGACAAGCCATAAGAAAATATGGAGAAGAGTATAAGGTTTGGGAATTACACAGCCATATTAAACAGTTTACTACTAATCATCTTCTAACAATAAATCTTTTTCATCCACCCACTCATCAATGAGTGAGCTGCACAGAGCACTTTATCCCCTCTTATGTGCCTAGTTCTTACTCATCAGGCTAGTACCAAATTTAATATTACTTTCTCAAGGAAGCCTATATGAATTGCATTCCTTTTTAGATGAATAAATCATGTGACTGTGCCCAGTAAAGACCCTAGAAAAGACCCTGATGCTAGGAACGATTGAAGGCAGGAGGAGAAGGAGGTGACGGAGGATGAGATGGTTGAATGGAATCACCAAATCAATGGACATGAGTTTGAAACAGCTCTGGTAGTTGGTGATGGACAGCGAAGCCTGGCATGCTGCAGTCCATGGGGTCACAGGGTCAGACACGACTGAGTGACTGAACTGAACTGTGCCCAGAATTTCCCCCTCATATCATTTATAAGGATCTGTTAAACTTTACTCTCCATCTTTTCTGTTAGAACATGAGCTCTCAAGGGGGAGATCAGGGCTACCCCACTTACCCTGCACCCTCAGCACCTAGTCCCTGAATGGCACAGAGTAGATACTGAATGTATGTTTGTTAAATATACACAAAGGGAATGAATGCCTGAATTAAGAGATGAATGAATGTCAAGTTGAGTATTTATTAAAGAAATGTGTATCTTTGTGGATATCAGTGTTTTCTTGTGATGACCATGTCCTTGCTAATCTGTGTTTTTAAATTTCATTCACTGCTATAAGCAGAAAAGACACACTATGAGCATTGAAGATTATTTTTGGATAACTGTGTATAATGTAGCAAGCAAATTTTAAAGCCTGTACCTGATACTTTCTCAAAATTTCAAAAATGCAGACTCAAGAGAATCCAAAATTGGCCTTTACACTGACTTACAGTCTTTGTCAGAAATGCACAAATAAATGAAAGACAGACTGTTGCGGTGATGGTCCTGTAGCAGTGGTCCTGTTAGTAGTGGCCCTATAGCCAATTATATTCTGTGTGACTCAAGAAAACCTAATATTTATAATGAGCTGAGCTTTTCAAAGGAAATACTCAGGTTTTCTCCTAGAAGAAAAGAATTGGAGATCTTTCTAAAAAAACTGAATGGAAACAGAATAAACCGTGGTCTCCTAAGCTATTACAAGTCAGATTTATACCAGACCTTCCTATACATTTCTGAGTTTAACCTCATAACAACCTGCATGGTGAGATTCCCCATAGCAGTGTTACAAGTTATTAACACTAAAATATTCATTTATTAACATCACTGTAAAGCATGGTTTACATAAACAAAGAGAGAAAGACTGCACTGATTTATTATGGTTTGCCAGGAATTATTGTCATAAATACTAGTCCACTATCCTCATTCCTGCAGACCAATACATGTTTCTCACATGTTTTTCATTCTCTGAACTTGTGCACATAAGACTTTCTGGATAGAAATATTTTTCGGTATGGTTGCCTGGAGATTTATCAGCAAAGTTACCAGTTATCCCAGGTTATCAAGTAAAGTATGTTTCAGAACTTCAAGAGGAAAGCATCTTTCTTACAAATTAACTAATAATCATCAATTTTCAAAGATTATACTCTTGGGTTCAATTGTATATAGTTCCCTTTCTTGAATCCTAGTTTTCAGTTGCTTCTATTAAATGGTTCCCATTCTGCCAAATCTTCTTCCCAGATATCCTATATACTCTTAGGCCTTTGGCTAAAACACTCGCATCTTTGTGGTCTTTCCAGTCTTCAAAGACATGATTAGACTATGAATTAGAGTGGAAAAGGAAACTTGATCCTTGGAAGGAAAGCTATGACAAATCCAGACAGAGTATTAAAAAAGCAGAGATATCACTTTGCCAACAAAGGTCCATATAATCAAAGCTATAGTTTTTCCATTAGTAACATATGCATGTGAGAGTTGGGCCATAAAGAAGACTGAGCACCAAATAATTGATGCTTTTGAACTGTGATGCTGGAGAAGACTCTTGAGAGTACCTTGGACTGTAAGGCGATTAAACCATTCAATCCTATAGGAAATCAACCCTGAATATTCATTGTAAGGATTGATGCTGAAGCTGAAATTCCAATTCATTGATCACCTAATGAGAAGAGCTGACTCATTGGAAGAGATCCTGATGCTGGGACAGATTGAAGGCAGGAGGAGAAGGGGATGACAGAGGACCAGATGGTTGGATGGCATCACTGACTCAATAGATATGAGTTTGAGCAAGCTTTGAGAGATGGTGATGGACAGGGAAGTCTGATGTGCTACTTATCTTCTTCATCCCATGTGAAAAATCCTCATTCTAGATTTCTACTCAGTTAATAATAATAATAAGTGACTTTTTCAAAAGACCTGAAACAATCCTGTTTAAAGACTCAATGTCTTCCATTAATCCGTCCATCCTTTTTCTAGCTTGCCCCCATTTTTTGTTCTCTGAATGATTTTAAAAGTAGAGATAATAAGAAAAATAATACATTCAATTATAGTCTAATTAATATACATTCAATAGTTTTGTGTCAAAAAGAAGCATACCAAAGAGGACTTTTAGAGTGGCAGGGACCATTTTTATGTTTCATATACCCTCTAATGTGTATATATATTTGTCCCCCAGAAAACATAACAGAGAAGGATAAAAGCTTAGAAACTACTTTCTGACTGATTTAATTATTGAAATCTAAATTGCTGTTAATACAATATATACTGGTATAATTTCTACTTTTTCTCATTGTTTTCATGAGCACTGGGGTCCCAGTTCTCCACTACCTTCAAGACTCTCCCCACTGGGGAATTTCTGATTTACTAAACAACAGTGACTTGAAAAAAGTGCCACAGCAAACAGAGGCACCAATAATTAGAAATGAGATCTCCTGATACACTCATCTGCTTTACTTCAGCATTTCCTTTATTCCTCAGAAGAGCTGTTAAGAACAACCATTTCAAGTGACTAAACTACTTTTGTTAAAGCAAATAGTCTGTGACTGGTAGCAGCTTGTGTCTTTGTATGCATGTGTGTGTGTGTGTGTGTGTGTATGTGTGTGTTACTGAGAGAGAGAAAGAGCCAGAGGCAGAGAGTTGACTGATACAGAGAGGGGGGAGTTAAAGTTGGGACTGGTGGAATTTTCATTCCTTTTGAGTGTCAGGTGTAGAGTTGTGTAACTCCTTGTTTAGGGAGAAGGGCTATCACTCGCAGTTCTGGTGTAGTGCAGGAATATTCCTCATCCAGAGGCCCCATGTCAAGGATACAATACCAAAGAGGAAGTATGAGGAGAAGAGGGATAAAGCATAAATACTGACTCCTCCTCTTCTGTTCCAAAATAGCAAGTCCAACGTGTTCTCTTCACATACCTATTTACCTAGTCTGGATGAAGGCTATCTCACTGATGGAGGTGATTCTTTAAGGAGTGTCCCATTTGTTTAAAATCCCAAAAGTGAGTGAACTTTATAATCCAAATCGTATACCTCTCCTTGCTAGTGGAACTATACCCTTTTCTAAAATAGAATCGGCACATTTTAGGTCTTTTCTTCTTATAAAAATTAGAACTACCAACATAACAAATATTTTTTTATTCTCCTTAGCATTCTCATGGAGAATTCCATGGACTATATAGTCTATAGGGTAGCAAAGAATCGGACATGACTGAGCAACTTTCACTTTTGCTCTCAAAATTGGAATATGAATAGGCTCAACAGATAGGATTTCAATGATCTATTGGGTTGGCCAAAACGTTTGTTCTGCAACAGCTTATGGAAATCCAAATGAACTTTTGGGATAACCCAGTATTTGGGAGGCACAGACTTCTAAAAGTTCAATTCTTGCAACGTTCTTTCAAGAATTATATCATGCTAATATGTTTCAGTATCACTTAAGAAGCCTTAACTGGCACAGAAACTGTATATGTAACTGTACATTTGCCCCTGAATTTCACATTTCTTGTAAAATGGATACAAAAATACCTTTATCAAAATTGTTAACAAAAATCTTTTCTTCCACCTTATTTGCTTCCTTCATAATCTAAGATGCAGAGTGTGCAAAACGAAAGCTATCTGTGCTATTTCTTTGGGTCAGTAGACAATTTATCACTCTGCAAACAGAGCTTAAGGACCTAGAAGAGGAGATTTTTAGGTGCCATCAACTGAAAGAGATGCTTAAGGAGTTTTCAGTTGAAGAAAGTGAAAGCACATTATAAATTCAGTTTACACTCTGAATCTCCTAGAAGAATTATGTCAGAGTGTCAAAGACATGTTACAGTTTGCCCATTTTTATGCAACATGCTGTGTTCAGTAAAACTTCATTTGTGTATTATTTGATGGTTTTGTTTCCATTTGCTTTACAGGTTCCTCCTTCTCTGCCCACACTTAGAAATGTTTGAATTCTCCACCGTAGTTTCAGTCTCCTTCTCATCTCAGTTTCCTGCCCTCCTAGATTAGAATCATCCATTTTTACAGCACCAGCCATGTCAAAGAGCCCCAGTCTCATTCTCTAACATCACTAAATCTCTTTAGCTCTATACGTACAATACCAACTATATGCTAACTTTTCAATGAGATGATCCAGAGAATTTCCAAACTAACATCATCAAAATGTAAATACTGGCTTTCCCATCTTAACCTTGCTCCACATCTCATGTCACAGAGAAGAGCAAACTTGACTCCTTATTGGATCTATTCCTTTAGCTCTATGCTCTGTTCTTCTGTCGTCTGTGCTCAGTCATACAGACTCTGCACCTTCTGTAAACTAATTTTGCCTATGGGGCAAATGTATTAGGTGCTAAGTCACTTCAGTCATGTCCGACTCTTTGTGATACTATGAACTGTAGCCCCCCAGGCTCCTCTGTCTGTGGGATTCTCCAGACAAGAATACTGGAGTGGGTTGCCATTCTCTTCTCCAGGAGATGTTCCTGATCCAGGGATCAAACCCAGGTCTCTATGTCTCTTGCTTTGGCAGGCAGGTTCTTTACCACTAGCGCCACTAGGGAAGCCAAGTTTGCCTATAGCCTGAAATATATATTCAAGATAGGACATTTTCAAGTATCTGATAATAGCTTCCCATTCATACAAAGGTAAAAAGTTACAGAACAGAAAATAACACTTGTCTTATTGGAGGTTTATAGGAACACATTACCAGACCTATCTGGACAGCTGCAAGTACAAAGGATTCTGGCACCAGAAAGCTGGTAGCAACCAGCCACACTCCCTCCCTTTTCAGAATAAAAAAAGTCAGAATTCTAACTTGGGGAAAATGGTTCTTTGGGACATTAGTCCACCATCTTCAGGGTCTGATGATTTTACTAGTAAAGTCACTATTCCTTGCCCCAACAACTCATCTCTCAATTTATTGACCTGTCATGCAGTGAGCCGTACAAGCTTGGACTCAGTAACAATGCCGACTATCTCTGTCTGAATAAATGAGCCTCCCAGTCACCAATGCTTAAAGCCTTGGCATTATTATTGGGCTTTTCATGATGAAAACTAAATTTATATTTTATCTATCTTAAAAATATACAAACGACTACAAAAGTCCACCACATAATGTGCCAAACCTAACCACAATGGGACAGATAAGTGTCCACTCCCTGCAAATAGATTGTTGATTTCATCTTCAGGTATAAACCAGAGGTCTCTTTATGTAAGGCAAAGAAAGGCCCTCTATAAGCTCGTGGAAGTCCCTTCCTCTTGACTCAGTGATTGATCTAGAGGATGCTTCCCAGATTTGCCCAAGTAGATCAAAAAGAGAGTCTGCTGGAACATGATCCTCAGAACCATCTCCTCAGCTTGTGATCACAAAGGTACTATCCAGGGTAGCAAAAGAGAAGAGTTATAGAACAGAAAGTTTCTGGGCCCTCCATGATATCACTAAACAGCTACAAGAATCCTGAAACCACCTACCTCCTGCTCCAGGGCTATGGGGTCTTAACAGAAGCCAGGGTTACTTTAGCCACTGTTAATTGGTACTCTGTGACCAAAAGAATTTCTGCTAATGCATAAGGCCCTTCACGATTCTTGCTATCTGGTACCAACCTACTTTGTGGTTTCTTCAGTAAACCTTCTGTAAATAGTCACAGTAAACATGCTAGATTCCATCCTACAGTATTTCAGATTTTCTTTTAGAAGATAGACATTTCTTCCGTGTCCTCCTGGTGAGCAGGTTTCTGATAGTTCCAGCTCTAGCTCAAAGTGTTACCTCTTCAATCAATGATGATTTCATCTACTCACCAAAAGCTTCTCATTGTTTTCCCTGAAATCATACCCTCCCAAGAAAAATTAACTTATTTCTCCCTACTGCTGCTGCTGCTGCTGCTAAGTCGCTTCAGTCATGTCCGACTCTGTGCGACCCCATAGACGGCAGGCCACCAGGCTCCGCTGTCCCTGGGATTCTCCAAGCAAGAACACTGGAGTGGGTTGCCATTTCCTCCTCCAATGCACGAAAGTGAAAAGTGAAAGTGAAGTCACTCAGTCGTGTCCGACTTTTCGCGACCCCATGGACTGCAGCCAACCAGGCTTCTCCGTCCATGGGATTTTCCAGGCAAGAGTACTGGAGTGGGGTGCCATTGCCTTCTCAGATTTCTCCCTACTAGGTTTGCATATTATTTGTATACAATGCATTCTATTGCAATGATCCACTCATCTGTCCTGCACTTGCCTTTGAGGCCGCAAATATGAAGATGTCTTACTCATAACTGTACTCATAGATTCTCAAACAGTGGCTGTTACATGATAAACATTCAGCTAATGCTTCTGGATTTTTTAAAATATCTGTGGTCACAACAGGAGCAAATACTATACATGGTTTTATTTTTTTTGGTTTTTTGTTTTTTTGGATAGTGGCACTAACTTAATCACTAAAAATATACTGATAATTAAAAACATTACTGAGAATAGTATATTAATAACCAAATTACTAAAAACAATGCAACTAATAATATACTAATAACAAAATAACCAAAAATATACCTTTATAATACATTAATAAATAAACTAAAATGAATCACAATTCCCAGTTGAATAGTGATGTTAACCTTCTTTGGGAGTGGCTTTTATCCTATAAAATTTCATTTGTTTTCTATGTTTTTCTTCTTCATGACAAAATGAATAGATATCTTTTCAAATACCTATAGATATTTCTATTTTATGATCAAAAAGCTATTTTTAGATTTCTACTAAATTCACATGTTCCTTCACTGAAATTTGAACTCACGCTATTAAGTTGATGACCCATATGATATGTGATACTGCAATATCACCAAAGCTTTTAGTTACATTTAAGTCTGAGGAAGCTATTGTTCTGCCTTCCCTGGCTAATGTTCTGGAAGCATCCTTTCCCCAATACATATATCATTTATCTTGTTCCAATTTTAACTTGTGCATGACAGTCAGAGACTCCAGGCTAAATTCACGCTAATTGCTTTCCAAGATGACTATCAGAGTTGAAAAGAACATTAAAGGATTGGTCTTTTCTTCAGAGTCCTAACACTCTTAAAGAATAGAGACCTGAAAACTATAGGTGTCTGCCTGATTGTTGTTTATTTCGGTTGAAAATTCTCTGTGAATCCACCATGTCAATCAATCAATTCAAAGCACATATATTCTGTATTTTTTAAAATATTGTTTAATAATATTTATCCATTAATATTGCTGTAATCCACAAGGTTGCAAAGAGTCAGATAGGACTCAGCGACTAAACAACAACATTAACATTGCAAAGTTGCATTTCAGATTTTAATTTCAACTTGTGAATTTAAGATGTATTAGATTATAATTTTGTAACTCTTTCAGCTTATACAGAAACATAGTATTTTGTCCAATGACCAGTTACTGTCTTCATCTTATGACATCAGATGCCTTATAATATTTACTCTCTCTACTGCCTTCCAATCATCTTTGCTACATTTTTATTCTCCATGTTACTTTCTGTTTATTTTTCCCAGTAGTCTAAAATCTTTTTTGAAGCAAAGGAGGCATAAACTCTAAATTACTTCAACTTTATAAATGAAAACTGCTTTAGATGAGCCCCTAGGGTTTTTTTATTTTGTTTTGTTTTGTTTAAGAAATTTAGCAGATGGTTGGAATTGTCAGGGTTGCTGCATTGTAAAGCACCATTCCCTTCTCCATCATCCATGTGAAGAATGTTCCCTGGAGTGTACCACATACTGTTCCCTCCTTTTGTGCGAAGGGCTACTTACACCGTTTCTATGAGAGAGACAGAGATACCTGCGGTTATGGTTCTTTAAGGGATAATTGCATAAAATCAGTTTCTAGAGCCATGAGGACTTGTCATTCGGGGGATTACTCTCTTTCTTACCTGAGCTGTGGTTTCCTGCTAGTAATGTGGGGCTCACGGAGCATCTTCCCAGTCTGCTGGTGACCACAGGTGGTCCAGGGGTCCCATCCCATTCCTGAGCTTTGATAGGCTCTCTGGAGGACGATGCCCCATGATGGCCTCTCTCTTTGCTGTCCAACTTTGGTATTGGCTCCGTGCTGTGGCTCCGAACCTTCAGCTCCTCTGTGGATTCTGTGTATTAACCAGAATTACATTCTCTTAAACAAAAGTCACATTTTCCCCCACCATCAGATTCCATTAAAAATTAAAGAAAATTACTTTTTTCTAATTTCTAGAAAATATTTAATATTTTATAAAATATTTAAATGTATTTTTGGAAACTTAGGTCTGTTGGAGATGATAACATTTCAATAAATCAGGGACACATCACACGGGCCCATTTTTCTGAGCTTTGCAGGTTATCATCAGTGAGAAACAGTTATACCTTTGGAATGGAGAATCTCAATGAACCTTGAGTATTCTTCAGTAACTCTTCCCTGGTGCAAATCTTCAAGGCAACTTTGTGAAAGGCACTTTTACACCCCCTTCTCTTTATGTTCTCATCTTTCATTCACTCCGCTATCCCCCTGTGACGTGCATTTAGCCCAGCAACTCTACTACAAGTGTTTTTGCTAAAATCACCTAGTGCCTTTTAGTTGGCAAATTTAGAAGACACTTTTAAGACACTACTCTCTTTAAGTAATTACAACAGGAGAGTAATCAGATTAACCTCTGTATTACTCTCTTACTGATATTTTCAATTCTCTTGGCATCACTGATGGCCATTTTTCTGTGGTGTGTTGCCTAACACCTTTTCTGTGTCATTCACACTTTCTCTTCCTCCAAGTGTCCCTTCCATTTGGGTTGTGTTGACTAAAAAATACAGTCACGACCTGAAAGAATATATTCTTTCTATGATTTCATCCTCCAGGATTCTACTTGCAATTGTCTGATGGCTGATGGTTTCTAAATAGTTTATAGGAAGGCTAGACCATTCTCCTGATCTGTAGTCTTATTTATCCAACTGCCTACTGGATGACTCCATCTGGATGTCCCTTAGGTAAAACAAATTTAACATTTTACATACTGCGCTGACACCATTTCTAACTAAACTGATGATTCCTTATGTTCTGCCAACCATCCAAATTTATCTATCTCTTTTTTAACTGCTACTCTCCAATCTATCAGTCTGCAAATTCTACAGATTTTATTTGTGAATATCTTGTTTTACCTTCTGTTACTCTTTCTATCATGTCTGTCTCAGCTGTTCTGGTTCAAGCTCTAATCACCAAACTTACCTCCTTGACTCTGTCTTTGACTTCCCAAAAAATAAGCTTCATATACTTACTGCCAAAGTGATCTGTCTAAAATGCAAAATTGATCAAGTGTGTTTCTTCAGGGACTAGATGTGATAGCCATTCTGTAAGTCATATATGTTAGCATTTAAAAGCACATATAGTTTGGAATTAGCAGATACACACTATATAGTACTATAACGTTATACATATTATATACATTATATATAAAATAGATACCAAACAAGGACATACCAAATAGCACAGGGTATTATATCAATATTTTTTAATAATCTATAAAGGAAGAGAATCTGAAAAGAATATATATATATATATATATATATATGAATATATAGATAGATATATAGATACTATATATGTATGGCTTCCCTGGTGGCCCTCTAGTAAAAAAACCTGCCTGCCAATGCAGGAGACGTGGGTTTGATCCCTGTGTTGGGAAGATTCCCATGGAGAAGGACATGGAAACCCACTCCAGTATTCTTGCCTGGGAAACCCCATGGGCAGAGAAGCTTGGTGAGCTACAGTCCACCATAGGGTCACAAAAGAGTCAGACATGACTTAGCAACTAAACAACAACAAATATAGAAATACATATATATATGTATTTCTATACATAGAAATGTGTGTAAACATTTCTATATATATATTTCTATGTGTGTATATATATACATTTCTATACATATGTATTTCTATATATAGAAATGTATATATGTATATAGATTATATATCCATACATAATATACATATATACATTTCTATATATAGAATGTACATACATATATAAAACTGAATGACTTTGTTGTACATCTAAAACTAACACAACATTATAAATCAATTACTCTTCAATTTTTTAAAAAATAGCCTATGGGAAATTTTTTTAAAATATAATCACTTCCTAATTTTTAAAAGAGCACATGTAGTAAGTAAATAAGATTTAGGAGTGATACCAGCTTGCTACATTCAGAATAATGTTAATTCAGAGAACTGATGTGATAGTCATTCTGTAGTGCACATAGATAAGTATTTAAAGACAAGAAACAAAAAAATGCAAATCTATTCATAATGTATCCTTGGCTAAAATCTTTCCAGAAGCCTCCTGTTACAGAAGTATGTCTAAGCTCCTTATGGCCCACATGATTCTCCATCTCACTCTTTGCCTCTTTAACTTTTCACTTCCTACTTGAACACTGTATTCAAGAAACATCAATAAATTAGCTGTAGCTTCTTCCTCTCTACTCCCTCTCCAACAAAAACAACGCTGGTTTCTATAGCTACTATCTCCTGCCTCACCTGCACTGAAAACCCTTATGTCCTTTCCTTTCATTGGAGAACTCTTTCCTCAGCCATCTTTACTCAGTTTAAGTGTCCTTTGAAGCCACCCTACCCCATATATAGCCCATGGTGGGATAACATCTCTGTACTGACATTGTGTTGTATCATTTTTTTTCCGCGCACTTGCTCTTCTTAAAAGGCCCCGAGTTCTTTAAAGGCAGGATCTGAGTGTTGGTTTTTGCTTTTTTTTTTTCATTGGTGCCTCTAGCTCTTAGCATGTTGCTCAGTGGGTATGTAGCTAACTCATTTATGGAGTAGTTTTCCTAAATCCTCTGGTATCTTTCCAATGTGTGTAGGAAATACAACATTCGTAATGGAACAAAGGGATCAGGTGAGCGATACAAATGTATTCAAGTGGCACAGAGCTAACAGCATTTTCGAAAATCTAATTACCTGACAATCACAAGCTGTAAAATTTGCCAGGTTGAAAGTTTAATTCAAATAAAGAATCTTTGAGAAAAGCTATAGTGAACAGTGACAGAATAGGTTCAGATAATCTGTATTTTGTTTTCTTTGTCTGTAAGTTCAAACACTCATCATCTTCCAGCAGTGTGATAAGACAAATGTCACACTTTGGTTCCCTGTTATTTGAATCCGTGGGGCAGAGAGAGAATAGTTTGTAATATAGTAAGCAGCTGGGAGAGGGATCTGAACGGCCCAGCTGGAATCCTTAGCCACTGTGGCCACATGGCTGGTGACCCATGACACTGAGCCCTTGGTTTTTTCTCTTGGAATTCTGCTTTGCGTAACTACAAAATGGACATAAGACAAACCCGGCCTAACTTTCCCAATTTAATTTGAGGGATCTAATCATATCCTACATTTTTAATATTTTAAAAATGAAACAGAGCCACACATGTAAAAAGTAGTATTCATTAAAAAAAACCAAAAACTGTGGCCATTTGTCCTCCATGAATTTATTGATTCTGTTTGTTTCGGATAATTACTGAGAGACTGAAGATACAGATGTAAATTTCCCAGACCACATTTAAAAACAGAATTCCAGCTGATTATCTACAATAATCAGTCTAGAAAGCTAACCTGCAATGTATAAGTCAGACTTGTAGAGACTTTGGACTGCTCTCTCTAGCAAACTGTAACCTGTATAAAAATTGGCCCAAAACAGACAGGATTTGATTTAAAATTGTCAGCTTCCCCAGTTTTTATCCCTGCTTTTCATAGGACCAAACAGAGAAAGTCAAACATGTTCCCCTAACAATAACATACGATACCCTGCTTCTGGGCTTCTCAGATGGCTCAGTGGTAAATATCCACCTGCTAATGCAGGAGACATGAGTTCACATCCCTGGGTGGGAAAGATCCCCTGCAGAAGGAAATGGCAACCCATTCCAGTATTCTTGCCTGGGAAATCCCATGGACAGAGGAGCCTGGCAGGCTAGTCTATGAGGTCACAAAAAGTAGGACAGGAGTTAGCAACAAAACAACAACCCTTGTTTCTAGGTTAGGTTGCCTGCAACTCACCTTTGCCACTGCCTCCACTGGGGGCATACCTGAAGCAGTCCCTTTTTCCCACTACAAAGCTTTGCACTCTTCTCCCTGCCTTGAGACTCTGCCAATCCTGGTGGCTGACTGCCTTGCTACAGCAAAGTCTGAATAAATAGCCCTGTGTGTTCTCATTTGTGTGGTCTTCACTAATTTCCACATTACTGAGGTCCCTTCCAGCATCAAAATGCTATGCAGTTGTATATACACTTGTCAAAAAATATAATTCTATGAGACAGAACATAAACCAGGGGGGCAGCTCCATAAAACGACCTCAGAAAGATCCCTGGACCCATATATAAGCTTAAGTCCCAGTTATACTGAAATCAAACATAAGAAAAAAATATTTTCAAACTAATACATCTCAGCAATTAATTCAGTTCAGTTCATTTCAGTCGCTCAGTCGTGTCCAACTCTTTGCAACCCCATGAACCGCAGCACGCCAGGCCTCACTGTCCATCACCAGCTCCCAGAGTCTACCCAAACCCATGTCCATCGAGTCAGTGATGCCATCAATCCATCTCATCCTCTGTCATCCCCTTCTCCTCCTGCCCCCAATCCTTCCCAGCATCAGGGTCTTTTCCAATGAGTCAACTCTTCACATGAGGTGGCCAAAGTATTGGAGTTTCAGCAATTAATTACAGCAAGACAATTTAAACAACAATTGCTTTTCTGTGCCCTCAGTCAAATGGAATAAAACGAGTATCAGAAAAGAACATCCTAGACTATTTCCAAGCTGTTTATTCACAGTTTCAAAGAAAATGTGACTCTGGCTTCAAATGTTACAGCCTCAGGACCTAGTGACCCATCTGTTTCACCTCACTTTCTCTTCCAGATTTCAAACTTAACATTGGGATGTTTGCCTTATTATCACTTTCTAGGTTTTATTCCCCTGCCATCATTAAGCAGTTAAATGTTTTTCTTCTCTCTTTCTCGTGCATGCCTATGCACACAAATTCCAGCTCTTATCACTGGAATTGAAACTAACCAAACTTTAAAAAAAAAAAAAAGATGCTCTAATTCAGCATTGGGTTCAATAATGTTCCTACAGATTCGGACACTATTTTAAATATGAAAGGCTGAGGATGTTCTTCAAGCTTCTCCCCCTAATACCAGTCTCAGTTTCTTTGTTCTCTTTCAAATTACTCGCTAACAGGCACCAGGGAAATGTCACTTTAGTCTCAAACCGCAACTAAATAAAAGCCCAATACAGCTTTGGAAACAAAAAGGGTTTTTTTTTTTCTCCTTTCGTTGTTTTCAAGTCCCAGAGGTTAGACTTCAGTGAATTTTGGCAGGTATCTGTAGAGAAACCTGAACAAAAACTTGCAGAAATCATACTACTCAGCTTTGTGACCCTGTACCTTCACATCTAAGTAGAAGGCAAATCTGAAAAACCAGTAGGAAACTTATAAATGTATTATTGAGCATTCTACTGGGGAGTAAACCAGGTTTGCATGGATGTTCAAGAACAGTGTCCTACAAAATGCATTTCCTAAATAAAATAAAAACAAATCTTTAACATAGCTGTTGAGCAGAGACAAATGGAAAGTAGACAATTAGACTAAGAAATACTGAAACCCAAAAAAATCTATTCAGAGGAATAAGGCTGTTTATCCATATCCATATCTCTTAATATTTTCTTAACACCGATTGAAAACAAAATTGATTTTAGTAAGAAACCTTCTTAAACAAAATGAATTTTAGGTACCGTGGTACATTTTTATGTGGAAACCAAGTTCTTTCAGTGATCACAGTTAAGCTCCAGCATGTAGCAAAGAGTCAGCCACAAAGAAATTGCTCATCCTCTATCATGGGGTGTTGACTATTGATCTAAATATCTGATTCTCACACTGAAATCTCATCTTGCTATATAAAAGCATATATTAATGGATTGCATTGGTCTTTCAGACTGTGTGTTTTACATTATTGTCTTAAACGTTTACAGTGTTTTGGTTGAAGATTGACAAATAAGGCTAAAAGATCAGGAGTCATCATTTCATGACTGACATATGCTCTATAGGATGTCAGTCCATCACTCTAATGGTACCCTACTCCTTCCTGGAAAATTCCATGGATGGAGGAGCCTGGTAGGCTACAGTCCATGGGGTCACAAAGAGTCAGACATGACTGAGTGACTTCACTTTCACTTTCACTTTATGTGGTCTCTGAGCCTATCTTTGTCTCTCCAGCTTCTAATTCATTCCTCTCTTTTCTGCCCTGGGCCACCTGCAGCCACATGGCTTGCTGGATGGGTGCCAAAGCTTTCCCTTGGATCTGCTGCCCACTAGACACTGAGTTTTCCCTAAATCTTTGTCTACTCTTTCTCATCAACATTCAATCTCTCAACAGTGATACAACACTAAAGATTCTTACAAATTCTCACCACCTAAAATCCCCTTTCAAGCTCTAGAGACAAAGAAAACAATTTGTTCTGATGGACCATTACCTATGGCTCTCTGGGGAACTACAATGGATTAAAATGGACAGTTTTATCATGTCTCCAAAGTTGTTTTTTTAGGTTGGAAAGGTCACGTAATTACTAATTTACACATACGATCTTCCCACCAGACCATAAACTTCTTAAGACTAAAGACTACATCTTTCATGTTGGTACTCAACATCAAATAGACATCAATGAAAATCAAGGGATGAATGAATGCATCCTTATTTCTTCACTCAGGACAGTGAGCTTATTAGCATTTAAGTCCCAGATGTAACCCTATCTTAGACCATGACTTAGCCTCCCCACCAACTTTTCCAAACTCAGCCAGCACATGAACCATGGCAGGAACCAATAATCCTCCCTGACAAACAGAAGTTAATTCCTGCAGCCAAAATCATTATTTTTTTGTTAACCCATACATGTTTTTTATTGACTTGCTAATGATAGACCAGAAAATAAGTAATCTGTCTGGGAAAATGAATATTTATATGTAAATATGATCAGTGAACACTGTTTTCATGGGGAGACATAAGACTATTTTGATTTTTTTTTTTGCAATATTTAAAAAGATTAATTTACCTTGTCACTTAACTGCTTCCATGAACATCTACATGACTTAGACAAGCGACTTTTAAATTTGTGGTTAGTGACTGCTATTGTACTCAAAATTTCACACTTTCACACAAGGATCCCTCAGATACAAAATACCTACTTAATGGTGCTTGGAAATATAGGGACCAAAGCTCATGTTGCTTATGAGAATTCAAGTTTTAGAATTATCCCCTTATATTAGTATATTCATCAAGATTGAAGTGTCTCCATTCTATTCCCACTGCTGAACCATGGAAATAATGAAAGGTGATAAAGGCAACTTAATTAGGCCAAAAAGACAACGCGTTTAGACTCTAAAGGAAGCACTATTCTAAACTGCATTATTAGATGTGTATTAGATTCAGGCATCAAATTTTAGAGCTGAAAGAGATCTCAAAAATCCTAAACACAACAACTCATCAAAAGGAGGGTGTGAGTGTATGGAACTGCTGATGGCCATTTTACCTAGTGGGGAGGTATCCCAGGACGGTAGTGTTCCCATCTCATTGGAAAGCTTGACTCAACAGAAAATGTATTTAAGTACTAGAAAGCTCTTATATGGAGTTCAAGTTGGCCTCTCTCCAAGCACCATCACTAGTTGGTTGTTGGTCATCCTGTTTCTGCAACAGCTCAGAGAGCTAGTCTAGTTCTGTTCTTAAATAAATATCCTTTAGAATCTAGAGCAGGGAGTCTGTCTCCCCTTGGTCACATCATATTCAGAATACAAATCCAGAACTCTCGCTCTTCCATTCTCTCTGTCCTGGACAATAACTGCATGTCACTGTGTCTTTTAAAACTGTGGCATCTGGAACCTGACATGGTTTACCTAAGAGTCCAGGTGGGCTCTGGGATCCCCCCCTTGCCCTTCTATGATTCCACCTCCCAAGTAAACAGGGCAAAGGCTCCTCTGTCTGCACAATGAAAGGGCACTGAGGAGCACAGGTGAGTTTTAAATTTTTTATGATTGCTTTTCTCTTGTGTGAACCCTGTCATTTGGGGTCAGTTATGTCAATTCTAACATCTAAAGGATGTCTTCTCTTCAAATATATATAGACAGAAAGAATGATAATAGCTGAAGCAGCTAGAGATTCCATGGTTTTAAATAAAATCAGGAACAAAACCTATGTTTGTGTTAAGAAGAGTGGTAAAGTAAAAGCTTAGTTTTAATAAAATAGATGAGGTAGATCATTTAATAAGTAGGCTCCCCAGGTGGTGCCATTAGTAAAGAATCTGCCTACCAATGCATGAGTGCAAGAGACAAGGGTTTAATCCTTGGTTGGGAAGATCCCCTGGAGTAGGAAATGGCAACACACTCCAATGTTCTTGCCTGGGAGATTCCATGGACAGAGGAGTCTGGCAGGCTACAGTCCCTGGGGTCACAAAGAGGCAGGCAGGACTGAGCGCGTGCGCGCGCACACACACACACACACACACACTATTTAATAAAGTAATAAAACAGATGACACATACTGATCTAAGAGAGACTATGCAAAGAATCTTAATCATTTTACACATTTAAAGACAGCTCAGAGCTTTTACACAGCTTGTTCTAGGTCACACAAACGGCAATTAGTACAGACCTGATAAAGCGACAGGTTTCCTGACCATTGCCCAGCAGGTAGCTCTCATCCTAAGACACAGAAACTCACATACTGACTTATATTCGAAAGTTATCTTTTTTTATGGTTGCAAAGAATGATACTTATTCATGGAGCAGAATAATAAATAGAATTTTAAAAGCTGTGTTTGATCTTTAAAAACTTTCAAACAAATGTCCACATGATTTAATTACTCTTTTTGTCAAGAGATTTTCTGTACCTAAAAAACCTTCGCTGAAGTCATCAGGTATAATGCAAATGTTGACAGATTTCAATAACATTTTCTTTAAAAAATTCTAGCATTGCAGGCCAATGGGAGACAATTTTCTCAACGTATGTAACCGAAGATTTACTTATTTATTTATGGCTCTGCTGGGTCTTCGATGCTGCTCAGGCTTTTCTCTAGCTACGATAAGTGGGGAGTACTCTTTAGTAGTGGTGCGTGGACTTCTCACTGTGGTGGCTCCTCTCGTTGCAGCTCCTGGGCTCTAGAATACAGACTCAGTAGTTGTGGAACAGGGTTTGGTTGCTCCATGGCATGTGGGATCTTCTCAGACCAGGGACTGAACCCATGATTCCTGCATTGGCAGGCAGATTCTTTCCTACTGAGCCACCAGAGAAGCCCCTCAAATAACGTAATCTATGGGTTTTTTATTCTCGTAATGCAGAAGCCAAATGGACCTGTGGGCACAGACTAGCTAGATACTGACCAAACTTTTTTCTTTCTGAGCACCTAGAAAAATCACACTTCCCAGAATTCCTTGCAGTCAAGGAGAGCCATACAATTGAGATTTGGCCACTAGAATGTGGGTGGAAGTGACGTATGCCAGCTCCAGGTCTAGTCCTAAAACTCCCTACAGAATCCTCATTCTCTTGTATCCCTCTCCTGCTGATTGGAATTTTTTTTTTTTTGAGGTCCTGAGCACTGGAAGAGCCACCATAAGGAAAATTCCTGGTAACTAGGGGGAGAAATAGCCCATTTCCCACTGAACCCATTAATCCATTATCATGTGTCTGTGACATACGTTGTGGTCCGTGCCATGAACAAGATATAAGTCATACTCTAGTAAGCCACTGAGGTTGTAGAGTTGCTTGCTGTACAGATTTCCATAAACAGTATTTCTCATTTTGTCTCCTGGAAAACGTATTCTAAGTATAAAGTTCTTGGGGATTCCTCCAGGGCACAGTACTTAGGACTCAGTGCTTTCAATGCTGGGGCTCCAGTTCAATCTCTGGTTGTGGAACTAAAATCACACCACAAGCCACATTACATGGCTAAAAATACATAAACAAAAGGTCGTTGAGTTTCTAATGAGGGCAATATTTTTATTGGAATACTGACAGAAAAAAGAAGGACAAAAAGTTGAGTTAAATTGCCAAATGTGTTATAGGAGTTCAGCAAGCAATGCTTCTCTCTGAGCTCTAGTTATAATAAAAACACTTTACAAAATTGATAAATACGTCTTTATTGAGTATGCAGTAAATGTTTTAAATACTATTAATTTGACCTCATGTTTCTCTGAACAAACAAACCACCAGTGTGGCTTTGTTTAGTTTTCTTTTGCTTGGATTACTATAAGGATGATTATTTACCTTATTTAAAAAGAATCAATAATTTTCTTTTCAGAAATTTGGAGACTGTATAAATAGAAAATCCACTAATGATATCTGGGAGAAATTAGTTGTCAATCTAAATAGTATAGATTACAAACAACTCAGGGATTTCCACCTGCCAATGCAGGAGACACAAGAGATTCAGATTCTATCCCTGGGTTGGAAAGATCCCCTGGAGGAGGGCATGACAACCCATCCCAGTATTCTTGCCTGGAAAATGCCATGGACAGAGGAGTCTGGAAGGCTACAGTCCATATAGGGTGGCAAGGAGTCAGAGAGGAAGCATGCACAAACAACTCAGCTTCTGATATCAACATTCAAGTAATAAAGAAGTTAACAGTATTTTTCAGATGAAATGTAGATTGTATTATTAAATCATAGCTATTAAGTGATATTTATCAGTTACACTGAAACAAGTCAGAAAGTCAAAGAAAGTGCAATTTGCTAAGACTGATTTGACCATTTCACTCTGAAATATTTTTTGGATTGCTTTGAAATAAGTGGCAAGTAAAGTACATATTTTTCCTTATTTTGTTCAATCAATGATGAAATGTACATGTCTTGCTCCGTCTGTATAGGCATTTTCATGCCAAGCACTGTGACAGTGAGAGAAAAGGACAGTGAACTAAAACACCATGACTTCTACCCATATGGGGCTCCTACTCTGAAAGAGAGAGAGAGAGAGAGAGAGAGAGAAACTACATGAACTATTACAGGAGGTATATGAGCTCTTGTATGAATAAGCAGAGATGGTGGGGTCTAATGAAAGGGCCTGACACCTCATTTTCTTAGTAGAGTGATCTAGAAATCTTGATTGAATAGTGGTTCAACAAGTGGTAAAGGGGAGGATGAGGATGGGCTAGATAAGTTTTGTAGCCTAGGGTAAACTAATTGTCCAGTATCCATGCAAGTTGAAAGAGGGAAGGAAGGTCTGCACAGCTAGAGCAGAGACAAGAAGAGCTATTGGGTTGGCCAAAAGGTTTGCTTAGGTTTTTCCATAGATAGTATGGGAAACTTGAACAAACTCTTTGACCAACCCAATTCTAAGGGAGGGGGAGAATGAGACTTGGATCAGATATGCAAGATCACTTCCGGGAGAGAACTTCATTGCAAATTCTGAGAGCAAAGCAAAACAACTGAATGTTTTTTTTATAGGGATAGGGAGATATATATATATATCATTTTAGTTCAGTTCAGTTCAGTCACTCAGTCATGCCCGACTGTTTGCCACCCCATGAATTGCAATACGCCAGGCCTCCCTGTCCATCACCAACTCCCGGAGTCCACCCAAACCCATGTCCATCGAGTCGGTGATGCCATCGAGCCATCTCATCCTCTGTCGTCCCCTTCTCCTCCTGCCCCCAACCCTTCCCAGCATCAAGGTCTTTTCCAGTGAGTCAGCTCTTCTTGTGAGGTGGCCAAAGTATTGGAGTTTCAGCTTCAACATCAGTCCTTCAAATGAACACCCAGGACTGATCTCCTTTAGCATGGACTTGTTGGATCTCCTTGCAGTCCAAGGGACTCTCAAGAGTCTTCTCCAACACCACAGTTATAAAGCATCAATTCTTTGGCATTCAGCTTTCTCTATAGTCCAACTCTCACATCCATACATGAATACGGGAAAAACCATAGCCTTGACTAGATGGACCTTTGTTGACAAAGTAATGTCTCTGCTTTTCAATATGCTATCTAGGTTGGCCATAACTTTCCTTCCAAGGAGTAAGTGTCTTTTAATTTCATGGCTGCAATCATCATCCACAGTGATTTTGGAGCCCCCAAAAATAAAGTCTGACACTTTTTCCACTGTTTGCCCATCTATTTGCCATGAAGTGATGAGACCAGATGCCATGATCTTTGTTTTCTGAATGTTGAGCCTTAAGCCAACTTTTTCACTCTCCTCTTTCACTTTCATCAAGAGGCTCTTTAGTTCTTCACTTTCTGCCATAAGGGTGGTATCATCTATATATCTGAGGTTATTGATATTTCTCCCGGCAATGTTGATTCCAGCTTGTGCTTCTTCCAGCCCAGGGTTTCTCATGATGTACTCTGCATATAAGTTAAATAAGCAGGGTGACAATATATAGCCTTGATGTACTCCTTTTCCAATTTGGAACTAGTCTGTTCCATGTCCAGACATAACATATTATGCTAGTTGCAGCTTAGAGGAGGGACTAATACCTAGTCTTCTAATTAATTTTTTGTCCTTGATTAAAAAAAATAAAAACTGAAGGGGGAAATTCCATGGAAATTAGGGTTTTGCGTGGTTTTTGCCAGATTTTTCCTAATGGAGTAACATAATGTTACCCCAGCCTAGATTTCATTTCTGTCTACAGTATATTCTAAAAATTTGCTTCTAGCTCTGCTCCTCCTCTCTTTGCATCCCAATACCAACCAGTTTGCTGAAACCTCAAACTGTCAAAAAATGTGTTCACACAGGTGAAACACAAATTCTGCATGCTCTAAACACCTACAATTCTTAATGGTCTATAGGTATTATTAACAAAACGTGTCTGCTGGATTACTGAAAAAGCAAGAGAGTTCCAGGAAACCTCCTATTTCCGCTTTATTGACTATGCCAAAGCCTTTGGCAGTGTGGATCACAAAACACTGTGGAAGATTCTGAAAGAGATGGGAATATCAGACCATCTGACCCGCCTCTTGAGAAACCCGTATGCAGGTCAAGAAGCAACAGTTAGAACAGGACATGGAACAACAGACTGGTTCCAAATAGGAAAAGTAGTACATCAAGGTTGTATATTGTTACCCTGCTTATTTAACTTATATGCAGAGTACGCCATGAGAAATGCTGGGCTGGAGGAAGCACAAGCTGGAATCAAGATTGCCAGGAGAAATATCAGTAACCTTAGGTATGCAGATAACACCACCCTTATGGCAGAAAGTGAAGAAGAATTAAAGAGCTTCTTGATGAAAGTGAAAGAGGAGAGTGAAAAAGTTGGCTTAAAGTGCAACTTTCAAAAGCTAAGATCATGGCATCTAGTCCCATCACTTCATGGGAAATAGATGGGGAAACAATAGAAACAGTGGCTGACTTTATTTTGGGGGGCTCCAAAATCACTGCAGATGGTGATTGAAGATGTGAAACTAAAAGACACTTATTCCTTGGAAGGAAAGTTATGACCAACCTAGACAGCATATTAAAAAGCAGAGACATTTCCTTGCCAACAAAGATCCATCTAGTCAAGGCTATGGTTTTTCCAGTGGTCATGTATGGATGTGAGAGATGGATTATAAAGAAATCTGAGCACCAAAGAATTGACGTTTTTGAACTGTGGTGTTGGAGAAGACTCTTGAGAGTCCCTTGGACTGCAAAGAGATCCAACCAGTCCATCCTAAAAGAGATCAGCCTTGGGTGTTCATTGGAAGGACTGATGTTGAAGCTGAAACTCCAATACTTTGGCTACTGGATGCAAAGAGCTGGCTCATTTGAAAAGACCCTGATGCTGGGAAAGATTGAGGGCAGGAGGAGAAGGGGATGACAGAGGATGAGATGGTTGGATGGCATCACTGACTCGATAGACATGGGTTTGGATGGATTCCGGGAGTTGGTGATGGACAGGGAGGCCTTGCGTGCTGCAGTTCACAGGGTTGCAAAGAGTCAGACATGACTGAGCAACTAAACTGAACTGAACTGAGAAGACTAACATACAGACTGCACGTGAAATCTTGATCTAGTTCTGTCATTCTCTGGATTTTTCTTAGCTTAGGGACAGATTTGAAGAAATGATTGGAAGAAAACAGATGATTGTTGAGTAATTGCTCTATGATTACATAATTCTCATTTTACTGATGAAGAAACCAGTACACACCGGTAAATAATAAAGCTGAGATGTCATTCCCAATCTGTCTGACTCCAAATACTGTCTTGACTCCCAGTATGGCACATTCTCTTTCTGAAATCTTCTTTATTTTTAAAATGTGAGTATCTCCTAGCCAGAGAAGAGAAATGATGTGTGTAGACCAGCCCTTAGAAATGACTGTTTTAAGGATTTCTCTTCAGCCAATGCTGTGGCCTGCTTTGTTCAATGAGAATTATTCATGAAGGCAATCATTGTCTTTCTTATCTGCCACAGAGGAAGCGTGGGCTATGAATAGGATTAGTAGAAGCCCATATTTACTACTCAACCATAAAGCCCTGGTCAGTATAATAATAAGCTTCCCAGGGAGCTCAGTGGTTAAAAAAAAAAAAAAATCTGCCTGACAATGCAGAAGATGGGAGTTTGATCCCAAGGTTGGAAAGGTCCCTTGGAGGAGGAAATGGCAACCCACTCCAGTTTTCTTGCTTGGGATATCCCATGTACAGAAGATCCTGGTGGACTATAGTACATAGGGTTGCAAAGAGTTGTACATGGCTGAGCAACTGAGCATGCATGCATTATGCAGTATAAAGTCACTTTTAAGGACATTTCCAAATCTCAAATACCATCATGTTATTAACACTTTAATATCATTGAGTTTTATGTCTCTTATTTGGAGCAGATTTAAATAAAGACAGTGTCACCCTTAGCCCTCGGCAACCAGGGCCCCTGTCCTGGGCACTGCTCCTTGGAGGATCTCATTCTGATTCTCCTCCTGTTGCACTCTCGCCATAGGGCAAGGCATCCAGGAGGCCAAGAGCCTGTGTCCGTCCAGAACCTCCTCCCTCTCCTTCTAGGACTTTCTCGCACACTTTGAACCCCTGAACTTCTTGTGTTAATAGCCCCAAGCTGGCTTCCAGGCTTTTTCCTTGGGGCTATCCTCCCCAAAACTGATCCTCTCTAACAAACTTTCAGTCTGACAAAATAGCACAAGCAAATACTTTCAACAAAGGGTAGACAGGAACAACGTTTCAGGTCCTATAATAAGTTCAATCTGTCTAGAGAGGCCTTGTATTAGGGAAGAATGGGGCCTGAATTTACATAGAAAAGAAGTAAGGAGGGTTTTGAGTGACAGCCTTCAGAGTTTGTATTTATTTTTGAGGAGATGCCATCAGTATTAAAGGAAGATTCTCCAGAAGTATGCAAGAACCAGGAGAACAGTATGTAAGGAGTTCTCTCAGGTCAGTGGCTTATAATCAGCACCATCTTATCTCTGGGCACAGGAAATCCCCAGAACTCCAGAGATCACTATCTTAGCATTCTGATGTCACCAACTTCTTAAACTTGTTTTTCATTGAATTGTACAGACATAGATACACAGATGCAGAAACATAAACTATTTTGTTGCATATTTTTATAAACAATTTTTAGAGTTTGAATCCAATGCAGATGAATTTGTGACTATCTACCAGATGAAGATCATTTTTTTAATTCAAAATATATCATTTGTTCAATGACAAGACAATCATTTTTTTTTAAATCAACCTCATTGTCTGCTCTTAATTTGATGTCAAGATATAAAGAGAGAAATACCAGACAAGGTTACTTTGAGATTTCATTAAATAACTACTCTGAACCCAGAGTCAATTCTCTGCATATTAAAAATGAGACATAATTATGGAAAGTATCCTTATTGTTCAACAATCCTTTTTACTTCAGAATAGTGCATAAAATGCAAATGTCTCCCTATAATTTACTACATTAAATATTTATGCCCACAGCTCTCTACAGCACCCATAATGTCAATGGAGGTCTTTCCATTCTTCTTTCCCATTTAAAATCTGACACGACTGCACCTCAGCTTAGTTCCCTCTACATCCAGTTCTTCACATATTGGATAGAAAAGCTGCCAATAAAATCTCTTAGAGAACAAAGGGAATACTAAAATATTTGACAATTCTAAAATACAGAGTTCTAGGGTTATAAAATCTTTAAACCTGGATCAGTCACAGATTTTGGCTTAGGATGTTTTAAGCTATCTATAACTTTTGACAATTTCCAAAATCATATGCAGTTACAGAAGATCTGACACTAGTGTCATGCTTAAGTAGGACACAAGGCAGCAAATTACCATAAAGCTAACAATCTAAAAAAGAATCTTCTTGAAGAAAGGAGGCCACAGGGACACGAACATATGTTAGCTTTACATTTTTCTCCTCCTACTGTCCTAGTCACAGTCGTGCTGAATAGAGGCTGGCATAGAACAGAGATCTGTGGATTTAATGATTTGGGAAACTTGACCTAGGTAATGGTTCTGCCCTCATCAAGGTGACACTAGGTATGCTATTTTACTTTCCCTGCTTCTGTGAACTCATGACTCAAATAAAGGATTTAGACCACAGCATCTCTAAGATGCCTTCCGGCTTTGAAATTTGATGAGAAAAAAAAAAGAGTCCAAAATCATGCACTTGTTTCCTCCGTTTAAAGTGAGATAGGGTTTAATATGCACTGAAATATATTACAGAAATGCTATTTGATGACTGTTAAGGACAATATTCTTAAAATATGATCTGGGCTTGTTTTAAAGAGATTATCCAAATTAATTAATGATACCTTAGTATAGGACAAAAGAGGGGAGGTCTTACATACAAAATATCCTTAGGTGCTACTGACAGCATGAATAATCACACAGTCAAAATGTGGAAGAAATGATGCCAAGTCCAAGCAGAAGTAATAATGGGAAGAGTAGAATAAAGAAACCATGGCTATAATTTGAATTATCCTTTTCAAGCTATTCAAGAGGATGTAGCTTTATGAGAAGAACTGCTGCTCATTAAGCCCACTGGGAGAAAGTAGACCAGGTACCTACTGGATGCAAGGAATCCACATTAACTTTTTCTTGTATAAGAAAGAAAAATGTGGAATTCTATTCATGCATCTACCATTTTTGTTTTCTATTTTTTAAGTGGTTAGGTCAGACTAACCCTTTGAACAATAGAAAAAACGGATGACTGGCAAGATCCAAGCCATACACTGTTACCAGACATAGGAAGATTGGGAGGACTTTTGTAATATAGAACATTTTTATGTGTCCTCAAGACTGAGTTAATGTGCATAGGAAATTACTATTAGACATTTGGGAAGTTCCTGTTACATGGGTTATTACCACATTTTTAGAGAAATGGCCTGAATGTTGTTGGAAGATATAAAATCCATACAAATAATGCAGTGCCTGGATTCATACCAGCAATTTGGAAACCAAGTGCAGAGGGTTCATAGCTCTTAATGTCATGATCTGGGAAGTCTCAGCCACAGCATTTTACAGTGTAAACAGAGTTGTCTTTGGGATTATGAGACCCTGGGTACCAGTTCAAACTAAATCCCTAATTAACTGTGAGGATTTGAGCAGATCATTTTCCCCTCTGAGCCTATTTGCTTGTCTTTAAATGAGGCATCTGAACTCTGGGATCATCAGGTTTAGGAGTCTATTGATAAATATAGAATACTCTCTATACTGCAGGTTTCAATCCTGACTGCCTGTTGGACACTCTTGGAGAGACTTCAAAAAGTATCCATGCCTGGGCCACAGTTAAATCACGTCACTGAGTGTGGGGCCGAGAACTTAGTCATTTTTAAAAGCTCTCCGAGAGTTTTGAAAATAAAGCTTGTTTAAAATCACAATTTTTTTAAAAAAATTTCTTTACTTTATTGTGTTGGTTTTGCCATACAATGGCATGAAACCGTCATGGGTATACATATGCTCCCCCTCCAGAACCCTCCTCCCTCCTCCCTCCCGATTCCCTTCCCCTGGGTCATCTCGGTGCACCAGCCCCGAGCATCAACCCTGGGCTGGCGATTGATTTCACATATGATAATTAACATGTTTCAATGCCATTCTCCCATATCATCCCACCCTTGCCCTCTTCCACAGAGTCCACGAGTCTGTTCCATACATCTGCGTTTCTTTTGCTGTCTCACATGCAGGGTTCTTGTTACCATCTTTCTAAATTCCATATATATGCGTTAGCATACTGTATTGTTGTTTTTCCCTCTGGCTTACTTCACTCTGGATAATAGGCTCCAGTTCCATCCACCTGAGTAGAACTGATTCAAATGAATTTTTTTTTAATGCTGAGTAATATTCCATTGTGTATGACGAATGGATAAGAAAGCTGTGGTACATATACACAATGGAATAAAATCACTATTTTATCCTGAACTGAATGTTTTGTTTCTTTTTAAGGCAACATTTAATATACTTTCCATTATTCTTTTTGTGAGCTTCCCAGGTGGCTCAAGGAATTGGCCTGCTGATGCAGAAGATGCAGGTTCACTCCTTGGTTAGGAAAGATCCCCTGGAGAAGGAAATGGCAACCAACTCCAGTATTCTTGCCTGGAGAATCCCATGGACAAAGGAGCCTGGCAGGCTACAGTTCATGGGGTTGCAAAGAGTCAGACACGACTAAAGGACTAGAAAGCAGAAGTAGCACTCTTTTTGTAGACTAGCTTGGTCCTTTATTTCCTCACTTTCCCTTATTTTGGCTGAAAGCATTTTCATTATCCTTCTTTACCCAAGAGAAATGAAAAAGAGCTAGAAAAAAGACATTTATCCATTTTATATTTATTAATATTCTTTGGAAAAAATGTGTAGGTGGAGAAAAATATTTGATCACATCAAGATTCTAGATGATTCCTATTGTTTTTCTTTATATCTTTCTTCTGTCCTTTCTTTCCTTTTCTTTCTCTCTTTCTCCCTCTCAATTATGATTGTTTCCTATCTTTATAAATATGGAAAGATTGAATTGCCAAAACTAACAACACATACAAGCAACCAGCAAGTGGGTGAGAATTTGTTGCTGAATTTTTACTCCTTTACTTGGCTTTTTCAGTTAGGCTGCCTTATAAATGACACAGAAACCAGCAATTTAAGGAATACAACCAACTTTTTTATATCACCCACCGAACAATATCAAAAGATTAAAAAGTCATCAATAGAAGATATTCAAAACCATCATAATTTACTTCTCAGTGTTGTCTGTTTTCTATGATTTTTTAAAAAATATCATAGTTCCCTTTTTTTTTATTTTTGAAGGAGATACATGCTTTTTCACTAGTAGGTGGGAGGTGTGTGGGTAGCTGAATATATGCACAGGTGCAAATGACTTTAATTAAGACTCAAATCATTTTAACAGGCAGATGGAAAAATGCTTCAGTCTTCTTTTAAAGTAACAGAGGCATTCAGGCACTAAAAATGATAATGCATGGAAAGAGGAAAATATAATTTCTATATTTCCTAAAAGGTATAATTCTGAAAATACATTCATAAATATTTCTGAAGCAAACATTAGATGGTATGAATAATCTCTTCATCAAAAAACATAATAATTAATTTCTATCAAAATAAATGTAAAAGAGTATTGTTGAAACCACAGCTACTAATAGCCATATTTGGAGGATTAAAGGATTTAGCTATTAAAGTTTCATAAGAAGATATGCTCTACTATGCATAGGAATAGCAATCTTTTTAAGGATAATATAAGGTGGCTACAGGAATGAATGTATATTGTACATTCTTGATTTTAAATCAGAGTCTTTAGATAAACACACAGAAAAATTGTGTTTGGGAAACACTGTTTGATAATCTTGCATTGTTCATTATATTCTTGGGGAAAATATACATATAAATTTAAAATTATAAAAAAAAACATGCTTGGGGATATTATCAGTTATCTAGGTTTGATTTCCCCCCAAAATGTTATTTTAAATGTAGTTAGTCAAGAAGATAAAGTAATGCTAGAAGTAAACTAGTAGAAATATATGTAAATGTTGCTTTCTTAATATTTAGAGGACAGAGAAAAAGCTGAAATTCTTTTCAGATTATTTTTCTACACAACATTAAATCTTTGTTCCAGTAATTAATGCTTTTGAACTGTGGTGTTGGAGAAGACTCTCGAGAGTCCCTTGGACTGCAAGGAGATCAAACCAGTCAGTCCTAAAGGAAATCAGTCCTGAATATTTATTGGAAGGACTAATGATGAAGCTGAAGCTCCAATACTTTGGCCACCTGACGTGAAGAACTGACTCATTTGAAAAGACCTGATGCTGGGAAAGAATGAAGGCAGGAGGAGAAGGGGATGACAGAGGATGAAATGGTTGGATGGCATTATCAACTCAATGGATTTGAGTTTGAGTAAACTCAGAGAGTTGGTGATGGATGAGGAAGTCTGGCGTGCTGCAGTCCACGGGGTTGCAAAGAGTTGGACACGACTGAGTGACTGAACTGAATTGAATTGAACCTCTTTGTATTTTAGCTTGTCTGTAATATAGAGTTAAATAAGATTATTTCTATGACCCAGCAAGATTATTTCTAAGACCCTGGTCTTAAAGCAGCAGAGCCAGTTTGTAACATCAACAACACATTTGGCCCAGGAATTACTAATGAACATACAGTGCAGTGGTGGTTCAAGAAGTTTTGCAAAAGAGACAAGAGTCTTGAAGATGAGGAGCATAGTGGGCAGCCATTGGAAGTCGACAATGACCAACTGAGAGCAATCATCGAAGCTGATCCTCTTACAACTGCATGAAAAGTTGCTAAAGAGCTCAATGTTGACCATTCTGTGGTCATTCGGCATTTGAAGCAAGTTGGAACTGTGATAAAGTTTGATAAGTGGGTGCCTCATGAGCTGACTGCAAAACAAAAAAAAATTGTCCTTTTGAAGCGTCATCTTCTCTTATTCTATGCAATGACGACAAACCATTTCTCAACTGGATTGTGACCTGCAATGGAAACCGAACTGTATATGACAAATGGTGATGATCAGCTCAGTGGCTGGACCAAGAAGATGTTCCATAGCACTTCCCAAAGCCAAACTTGCAAGAAAAAATGATCATGGTCAGTGTTTGGTGATCTTCTGCTGGTCTGATCCACTATAGCTTTCTGAACCCCAGTGAAACCATTACACCTGAGAAGTATGCTCAGCAAATCAATAAGATGCATTGAAAACTGCAATCCCAGCAGCCAGCACTGGTCAACAGAATGGGCCCAATTCTTCTCCAAGACAACACTTGGCCACACATAGCACAACCAACATTTCAAAAGTTAAATTTTGCTTCATCTGCCATATTCACCTGACCTCTCACTGGCTAACTTAACACTTCTTCAAGCATTGCAATAACTTTTTATAGGAAAAACTGCTTCCACAACCAGCAGGAGGCAGAAAATGCTTTCTAAGACTTTGTTGAATCCCAAAGCATGGACTTTTATGCTACACGAGTTAACAAACTTATTTCTCATTGACAAAAATGTGTTGATTATAATGTTTCCTATTTTGATCAATAAAGATGCATTTGACACTAGTTATAATGATTTACAATTCACAGTCCAAAACTGCAGTTACTTTTGTACCAACCTATAGTAACCAGTCCTTCATAGGACCAGCCCTTGTGTCTCTATGATTGCAAGACACTTTCAGCAAAAAACCATCATGAAATCTTGAAGGCAAAAAACTTAATTGCTCACAGGTTCCCAAACGTGCATGGCAGCGTGTGTGGGCTAAGTTGCTATGGTCGTGTCTGACTCCTTACCCTATGGACCGTAGCCCACCAGACTCTTCTGTCCATGGAATTCTCCAGGTAGGAATACTGGAGTGGGTTGTCATGCCCTCCTCCAGGGGATCTTCTGACCTAAAACTGAATTCTCATCTCTTATGTCTCCTTCTTTGGCAGGAGGGTTCCCACCTGGGAAGCCCTATGGTACCACACACAAAAGAGAGAAAAAGCACCAGTTTAGGGTTGAGAGTGGGGCCTGGGTTTTATGGGCTCACTCTTTATTGGTGAATTTAAAACATGGCAGCTGCAGGGATTTGAAGCCCAGGGAGAGAAAAAACAAGTGGATCTAAACAGTCAGTTACGAAATCAACCAAGCTCTCTAAAACAAAGGAACTTGGAGGCAGTGGGAGTGTCTGGCTCTTCAGTCCTGTGGCCATAAATATATTTATTCAAGATAGACATCTTTGAAGTGGGTACCTCTGCCATCAAAGCTTAAGTCAGTCACCTGTCACCTCTCTTCAACTCTGGTCAACATCTTCACATACTTTCACATAAACATACATATGAGTCATGTATGAACTCTTTAATCACAAAGTACCTCAGGAATAGAGATACCTTTCTCATATTTTGTGAATTAAATTTAAAAATCCCTAAACCTGGATGTCATTCCTTATTTCTGATGTTACCAATACTCTTCATTACTGTGATATTAGTTGTCCAAGTCATTTAGTAGCAGAATGTTTGAGCCAAAACCAATCTGAATGATTAATAAGACCTTAGAGAATTTCAATATTCATTGTTCTGGGTTAGACTCATTAGTTAAAAAAAAAAAGGAAAAAAAATTAGGAGGAGGATAAGGAGAGAGCAATATTTGCAATACTAGATTTTTTAGATGAGGCCATGATTATGCCTCAAACAAAATCTCCTGGGGGTCACCAGAGCCAGTCCATTGGAGTGAATCCAGACTGCCCAGGCTTTTATGACCTTCAGAACCTAAAGAACTGTTGTGACATAAGCCAGGAGGGTCAGAATGGTTCAATGCAGGGGCAAGGGAGAGAGAGAAACAGAGCCTTTTTCTAAAATATTCAGTTCTAAATGCTTAGTTCTACCATTTATGTCTTTGTAACAATATATTATTTATTTATTTTACTGTGCAGGGTCTTAGTTGCAGCATGTGGGATCTAGTTCTCCAACCAGTGATTGAACCCAGGCCCCCTGTGTAGGAAGTGGGGAGCTTTAACCACCGAACCACCAGGGAAGTCCCCAAAATGTTTTTGATTGCCAAGGCTCCACTCAAAAAGAACCCTCTCCCTTAATAGAGGTGTCTCTCATCTTCATTTGAATTATTAGGTTTTATTGTTCAACACTTGGGGAAGGGCATAGCAACCCACTCCAGTATTCTTGACTGGAGAATTCCATGGGTTGAAGAGCCTGGCGGGCTACAGTTCATAGGGTTGCAAAGAGTCGGACAAGACTGAAGGGACTGAGCACTCAGGCATTGTTTGACACTTCAATAGAGACATGCTAGCACCCGGAATACTGCCTGGCACAGAGTAGCTTTTTCATAAGCATTGACTGATTGAATGAAAGACTCAGTGAATGCATATACATGGTTAAAACACTATGCATTAATAGCATTGAAAAAAATGAAATACTTAGAAATAAATTTAACCAAGGAGGTAAAAGATATGTACACTGAACACTACTTCTCCCATTAATTTTACTAGCTCACTCCACTTTAGCTTAGTATTCTAGCTTAGAACTCTGGAATTTACATGAAGCCAGCCAACCCTCCACTTCCATCAGGTTGCACAGTGACCCCTTCTGTGGTTTCACATTAACACTTGGCAGGAGCTTATCTGATCTTTCCTAGAAGTCTCTCTCCAGATGGAGACCCACTGTGCTCTTCCATACCCCAAGGGACTATTGATCCTCTGCCTAGCTGGTTTTGATTCCTGTTCCTATTTCATGCCCTACAATTCAGATCTTTAACATACTAGTCTTCAAAAAGGTTTGTCATATACCCTGGATTCTTACTTTCAAAATTGAAACATAGGTGTCTGAAGACCTTATTCTGGTGGATTCGATTTTGCTTTTCGGTGGATTATATTTGAGTGCAACTGGGGGCCTTTTAGACCCTTCTTTCCCTTCCTCAGTCCCAGATCTAGGGGTTTCTGCTAATTTGAAGCCACTAAAGATGAATCTGACACAGGAGCTCAAAATCTCCCAGGGGCACAAAATGCAGGTCTGGCTCCACTTCTCTGACTCAATAGCTTCCACGGTCCTCTCTGTTCTTAGAAGAACTTTTGAAATGAGCAAAAAAGGAGAGAATGCTGAAGCCCAAGGAAACATACATTTTACACCAACCCGGATGATGAGCTGGCCTCCTTAAATGTCAGCTACTCATGAGTCTCTCTAAGTCATCCATTGATTTCACATGGAAGTAGGTCAGGCCTGCTTTTAACTAGAGGAGCCTCATGCTGCAGGTTTCATTTAGCTATGTGGAGGGAATATTAAAAATTGATGTGAAAAGCAAACCTCTGCTTAATTAGCATCTGGATAAAGACTTTACTAGGGAAGCCATGCAAGTTACTATAAAATGAGAAAATTGACAATGAAGTCTTTTGACAACTATTTTTGTGTCTGTAGCCTTTCATTTATGAGAAGTATAGGGATGGTCACCTCATACTCTGCCTATTGATGCTAGTTAATCTGTATGTAGGAGGTTGGCATTATTCCTCTATCTGTGGTTGCACATGTTTTTACACAAAATTTGTATTTCTTACTGCTTTTTTCTGATGTTTTTTTTTTATTTTTAAATGCTAACCTTCAAATCTGTGCGCACGTTGACCAATCACTTTCGAAGGAAAACAGATTCTGTTTGAATCTGCTTAGAAACAACACTTCACATATCACCCTGCAAACAGTCCTCCATCCACATACTAATTTTTTTATTTTTTATATTAAACACTTTGAGTCTTTGGCTTCCACTAATTCATTGGTTAATATTACTCCTTATACTTTTTTGGAAGCAAGATTTTTATTTTAAGTTCATAAACAGGAAAAGAAACAATATTCATTACATTTGAAAAACACATCCACAACCCAGTTACACTGAATTTTTTTCCTCTGAGAAGGAATCATCTTTCACAATCATGTTGCCATGTTTCTCTGTCCTTTGTTCAATGAGGAAGAGCTCTTTGTTCTCAGCACTGCTCTTTCTCGGCTCAGGGTAACTGTGCTCTCTCAGGTGTGATGTCTCTCCACCCTCCAGCCTTGGATATCATCTGGCAATCCTAAAACAACTTGCTTCCAGAGGGAACACTCTGCAGAGTGCTATGTGCTCCTTTACATCAGGTGTGGGATCCACTTAAGATGTCAGATCCTTTAGCCAAACCGAACTGAAGAGAGTTTTGGGAACAGAATGGACTGCCTAAAAATTTAATTCATTTTGACCTTACTGCATTTTTTTTTGTATAAAATATTTATTTTTCCCCCAGATATCTAAAAATCAAACAATCACCCCTTAGAGCTCCGCAGCTATTTATATTTTATGAAGTCTTTTCTAGAACACAATTTTTCTTTTATTTTACACAATGATCTTCTGAGGTGAATATGAAAAAGCTGATACTGGGAGGATTTGACTTGTCCTGAAAAAACAAACTGTTCAGTGATAAATCCATCTTTTGACCCCATGATATCTGATTCCTGTCTCTTTTCTATTCATATACTTTAAGTGATCCCTCTCCCATCTACCTTGCATTATGTTGACATGGCTTTTTAAGCTAGTCAAACAAAAGGATTTTTAAGAACAAATGAAAGTACAGAAATGAAAATTCATTCTAAAACTCCTTATCATCTTCTGGAAATTAGATAGTAAATGTGCTTCACTTCCCTGGTGGTTCAGACGGTAAAGTATCTACCTGCAGTGCAGGAAACCCAGGTTTGATCCCTGGGTTGGGAAGATCCTCTGCAGAAGGGAATGGCAGCTCACTATAGTATTCTTGCCTGGAGAAGCCAAGAGACAGAGGAGCCTGGCGGGCTACAGCCCATCGGGTTGCAAAGAGTCAGATACAGCTGACGCACCTTAGCACACAGCACACACATATTCTCTCCTCTCAAAAATGAATCATTCACTTGTAGACATTGGACACACATTCATTCAGTTTAGCCAGTCATTTGATCATTCAAGGAACACATATTGACCAAAACGTCCTCTGTGCCAGAAAATAATTGTTCAGGTGCTGAAAACAAAGACTTACCACTGAATGGAGAGAGTTCAAAATTAATTGTTAATAAAGACATCATATTGCATGAGAACCAAGAATGCCCTCAGATGGAGGAATTAACAATATCGAAATGTTCTGTGATGTTTCCTCTTCCAAAAGAGGAAAGCTCCAGAGCCAGAGGCCAGTGAGGAAGCCCTTAGTGACTCTGGAGTGAGCAAAAGAGGAAGCCAGCTTGTAGGAAATGAAAGACGGGATGAGAGACAGGAAACAAAGGCAGCAAGTAAACATTCACTTGACTATCTTGGCCATGAAAAGGAAATGGACTATCACGGCTGGGTGTAGAATCTAGCTGCTTTTTCTGAAATATTGATGGACAATTTTATTATCATTTATATTCAGTGGTCACAAACAAAGCATGGTCTAGAAGTCAAAGTGAGTTTTGTAGGCTTTGAGTGAGATTATCAATCAATCAAAGAAGGACGACTCTCAGGCAATCTGTTTTAATTTCTTAGATTTGAAAGTTCTTTTGGACAAAAGCTTGGTCAAGTTTCTTTGACAAAAGGTTTTCATCATTTTGACAGAGTTCTCGTGTCCTTAATCATAGATAAGTAGTTAATAACTTATCAATCAAAAAATGAAAGAAGTAACTTTGTGATTCAGAATCTGATAATGTAAAGAGAATAATGCTTTGTTTCACCTCTGACCCTTCTGTTGGGGGCTCCTAACATCTGAAACTTTTCCAGTTTCTGAGTTCCTAGAAACATTGACTTCTTATTTGTGTCACTGGAACAGAGACCACTTTAGAATTACCCACCCATAGCAACATGGGTGGATCTAGGATTGGATAATACATGGATACTCCCAATCTTTACTTTATGATTCTATAGTTTTACTATCCTTTTTCTTTCTCGATTTAATTATATCAGTCCCATCTGTAACAAGGGCATAGATGCGAAACATTTTAAAAAATGATATATTTTTTAATGTAACTGAAATTTGACCAGAAGAAAATCTGGGGAAAGTATTCTTTCTACCTTCAATTGTTACAAGACTATTCCAGACTTCAGAATTTGAATTTTTTCCTTTCAGTTCATATGTTCAGGGTATATCTGGCTAGACAGGATATTCTGCTTCCAAATCCATGTTACTAATCCTCCCTCCTCCCCTCTTAGATTCTTTATGGCACTTTCACTCCTTTCATTTGGGAATAGCAATAGCCCAGATTCTTCAGTTGATTGGTTATTCTGCCAGGAGTGGAACATTTAATTAACCCAGCTCCCATCAACTAACAATAATGAGTTTGCTTCAGCCGAGAAACAACATGCACCACTACAGACACTTCATTAAATTCAGAATTGCTATCCATTTATTGAATTCTGAAAACTGATCTTTCTGAAAATTAAAAAAAAAAAAAGCTTTTTAAATATTTTATAATTGAAACAAATTCTTACCTGGAAACATATTCATTTAAGACCAGTGGCCCCATTATAATTCCCTGGATTTATGTAGTGCTTTTTCACCAAGGAGGTAAAATGACTTAGCTGAATGTGTTCTTACTCTCTTTACTATTTGAGTTCAATAATGCATAATGTTAAGCAGATTGGAATTCCTTCTCTAAAATGTTAGTCTCTGTTATTGCTTCTTGAAAAATGCATCTCTCTATCTACAAATGTTAAGAAGTGATCAATTTTTCTCAGCTATCCATTTGTACAGGAACTGGTGATGATCTGACATCTACAAAATGGCCCACATTTAAATGCTTTATGGCTATATTCTTTATATCTTTCCCCCAATAAATCTGCCTAGAATAAAATGGGCATTCTTTTAAATAGGATATTTAAGTGCAGAAGCAATGAATTCAACATTTAGCATAGTTCCTTTTTGTCTGAATGACTATATTGATTTCAGTGTGGAATTTTCTAAGTCATAGGATCTGATTTTTTCTTTTTTTTACTTAATGGTCAAATATTTCTCTTACGTCTTTTGTTTCTTCACTAGTTCTCTCAAGTCACTATGCCTATTAATTCAACAAGTTCAATAAATACTTACCCTGTATCAACTTTGGGAAAGATTGCATTGAGCCAAGTGCTACGTGAAACAAAATGATGAAAAGGTATGACCTTTGATCTCCCTAGCCATATGTCTTAACGTGGAATAAAACAGAAAAAGAAAAAAAAAAGAAAAGCAAGTTTACAACAGATCAGAATAAGACACATACCATTACAGATGTATAGAGTGCTCCCAGAATTGAAAGAGAGATTATTTCTAGACAATAGCATAAGCAAAAGTCAATGAAGATGCAAGGAGGCTGTAAACCATGATCCAAGCATTAGACTTTGTTTTATGGAGTTACTGGAGGAGTCCTTTCCGCAAGAGAAAACAGCATCAGACAGAAAGCTTCAGAGGCAGGAAGTGTCATTTGTTTGGGGATCTACAGCTCATTCAATAATCCACAGATGTATCAAACAGCAGAGCCTAAAGAGATTCACAGTTTGAGCACTTAATAGTTTCATCTGAAAAGCAAGAAAACTAAAGTATTAAGAGATGAACTGATTGATCCAAAGTGTCAAAGCTTCTTAAATGGTTCAGCCAAGGAAAAAACCATCTGTTATGATGTCCAGGCCCTGCCAAGCCTTCTAGATCATATGAAAATGCAAGACCCATGTAAGGAACTATGATGTGACTGATAAGAAAGCCTTTACTTATTGTTGCTGTTGTTTAGTTGTTAAGTCAAGTCCGACTCTTGGTGACCCCATGGGCTGCAGCCTGGGCTACCGCTTCTCTGTCCATTATCTCCTGGAGTTTGCCTGAATTCATGCCCATTGAGTTGGTGATGCTATCGAAGCATCTGTTGCCTGCTTCTCCTTTTGCCCTCAATCTTTCCCAATATCAGGGTCTTTTCCAATGTGTTGGCTCTTCACATCAGGAGGCCAAACTATTGGTGCTTTAGCAACAGTCCTTCCAATGAGTATTCACTCTACTTTCATCTAACATTTAATTTCTCATAGATGCCAAACTGTTGAAAACACATGATATCAAATACAAATCAGAAACTGAATTTTCTGTTTGAGATAATTGAACAGAAGAAAAGGAAATAAGTCCTAGCATACTGAATAGAAACTAAGGAAATCCTGATTTAAAAAAATAGACTAGATTAGCTTTATGTCTGAATTGAAAATGTTTCTGCATTTTTTAAACCTAAAGCAGGGAGGGTCTTCTTAATGGAGAGAATTGCTGATTAAATTGCTGACAAGAAATTGCACTTAAAGATTCAGCAGCAAGAGAACATAAACACGGGAATAAACATGTCTGCCTGCATCAATCAAAGGCAGCTGCAGTCTACTCCCAGAAAGGTGAGCAATTATTTATGAAATTATGTCTTCTTCAGTGATTCTATGTTGCAATCCTAAGAGAAACTGAATGAGGAAAACAGACAATGTCTTGGTCCCAATTAGCCAAGGAGTCACACGCATTTTCAAAATCAAGGGATTTTACTTATATATTATTTAACCTCATCATCTTGAAAAAAAATTGTTTAGCTTTAAAAAATAATAATAATTAAATAGGCCAGTGTGTTCTTGAAGAACTGCATCTGTGTGTGTTTAAAGATTGGTGTCTGATTCTGCCAAGTACACATTAACATAAATCTGAAGAGAAAAGAAGTCAAGCCAAGAAGCATTTTACAAGGGCCTCTTTAGGAGATTTTGTTTGTTTCACTAGATCATTTTCTAGGTGAGTGATGCTAAGGCTCTCATTGCCTTTGGGCATTGGCTGATTTTTTTTTTTTTTTTTTTAATCCATGGAGTGTTTTTTTTCCCCCCTTGGGGCAGTCTTGAGCCACCAAGATACTGCTTAGTTATGGACAAGATGCAAGAAAATGTGGACAAAAGCCCTATATTCCTGGAAGATGAATCATCTAGTTGGCAGCTCAGTACTATTAACCTCTGAGCCTGAAGAAACATGCCCAAATATCCCTAAGTTATGCCTAAAGGCATTGAGATGAGTGCTCATGGTCTCTCTTTCAGGTCATTTGGGTGACTATGAGGCCCGCTTGGCAGACCACAGTCCTTCAGAGACAATTAGAGGCCTGGGGTCCAAAAAAATCCCTTCAGAGTGACTAGGATATTCCAAAGTGAATTTTGGAGGGTCCTGAAAACGTTTTCCTCTCCCTTCCTAAGCTGATGACAGATATGAAGTGGTCCATGTCATTTAGGTATAGATCCAGCTTTCTCTTATCCAGCAGATAACCCTGGGAGCAACAGCAGTATGAGACATTAGAGTTTTTGATGGTAACTGGTGTATTTTAAGGAAATTGGATGGGGAAGTAACTGGGGAGACTGACAAGTATAGATAAAGTATTATTAAGACCAGAAACTCTGAAGCCAAATAATCTGGATTCAAGTCTTAGATTTACTCCCTATGTGACTCTGGGTAAGCTATGCCTCAGTTTCTCCTACCTTTAAAATGGCAGTGTTGATATCACCTACCTCCAAGTACTGCAATGAAGGTGGAATACAAGTAAAATGCTTTGAACTCTGTATGGCATAGAGGCAATGACATAAAAGCAAGTACATCCTACTCTTGTTTTGGAAGCGTTCTGAAGGGAAAGGTTAGGGCTGCATTCTTTCCCTGAGTCCTCAGCACTACTCCTCGGATGAATTCCATTATGCTTAGTTCATGTTGAAATCATTTCTGAAGCAAACCTGTTTGAGGCAGAAACATTTCCCAAGAAGCTCATCACCTCGTTCCCCCATTAATATTGTTAGCTCTAACTACTTAGATGCTTGGCCCAGTTGTGACAGTTAGATCTCCTCCTTGCTTTCTTCATCCCCTCCAGTGACACAGAATGAAGACCCCTATTCTCTTGTACTGCTCTCATACACTGGCTGGACTGTGGCCTGGGGAACCTCCCTAGATAGCACACCCTCCTGTGTATCATGGATCCATCTGAGGGTCTCATTCCTCCCTGTCTAGTCCAACCCCCTCCCCTTGAATGGTCCAGACTCATCTCAACAGATCTCTGGGGTTAAGACTGCTGTTGGCCTGAGTATCAAATTCTCCTGCCTGTCTAGCCAACAGAAACAACTCCTTCCTGAAGCAGTTCTTAACAGTGGTTCTCAAATTTAAGAGTCAAGAAATTTGGATTAAAGAAATGACATATACAGATGAATTTATTTGCAAAGCAGAAATAGAGACACAGATGTAGAGAACAAACTTATGGATACCCAGAAGGGGAAGAAAGGGATGGGGAAAATTGAGAGATTGAGATTGACATATATATATATACTATGATAAAATAGGTATCTAATGAAAACATACCATATAGCACAGGGAACTCTACTCAATGTTCAATGGTGACTTAAATGCAAAGACAATCTTAAAAAAAGAGGGAATATATGTATACATACAGCTTATTCACTTTTCTGTACACAGAAATTAACACAACACTGTAAAGCAACTATACTGCAAGAAAAATTAAAAAAAAAAAAAAAGAAGAAGAAGAAAAAAATGACACATACCTGGCATGACTAAGAAGGTTTTAAGAACAAGAATGGATGTTTTTCACACATCTTGCATTACCTGATACAATGTTAAACTCTCAAGGTCTCCAGAAGAGACTGGAAGTAGTAAAACTGTTTTCCCTGCTGATTCCATCAAAGGACCCTGACTGTCTTTTTTGCAAGCTGTCAGCTAATCAGTAACCCACTTAAGGAAAGAAAAACAATATTCACTCATTTCATGTTGTCTGAATTTTACTTCTCCCTCCCTCCTTTCCCTTTCCCCTCCCATGTTTATTAGAAAGCAAACTCAAAGTATTAATGTATTACAGATTTCTCTTGCACACAAGTAAACAGTGTTGCTAATATTTAGCCACATACCCCTGAGTTATTGTTGGATATTAGCCATAAATATTCCCAGAGAAGGGAATGGCAACCCACTCCAGTATTATCTGGAGAATCCCATGGACAGAGGAGCCTGGAGGGCTAGAGTCTATGAGGTTGCAAATAGTTAGACATGACTGAAGCGACTTTGCACACAAGTGCAGCCATAAGTATTACTGAGGATTACCAAAAAGTCAAGATCACAGGCCCAAGCTTCAAAATATTTCATTGAACAGGTCTATCTATGATAAAGCCCAGTAATCTGTGTTTTTAATAACAGGCAGGTGAAAATAACGCAGGAGGTCCTTTGCCCACTGTACTTTGAATGACCTAAGGATATTCCAGGGAGCATGTCTCCATAGTCCTGGCCTGAGGACATCATTTTAATCTAGAGGAGGGCTCAATTTTCCTTCTGAGCTACTGGAGGGAGTCTTGCTAAGGCAGAAACCAGTCTGAGGCCACAGTGTGGAACTCTGAGCAGGAGGGCAATCAATAAACAGCAGGAAAAGAACCTGACAAGGATTGTAAAGTTTAGATTAAGAAGTTTAGCAGAACCTAATGGCTTTGATCTTGGCAGACCTTCTGGAATCCTCCTTGCTATATCCTCAGATATCTCTTCAGCTCTTCTGCGTGCATGCTCAGTTGGTTCAGCTGGGTCTGACTCTTTGCAACCCCATGGACTGAAGCCCACCAGGCTCCTCTGTCCATGGGATTCTCCAGGCAAGAATACAGAGTGGGTTGCCATGCCCTCCTCCAGGGGGTTCTTCCCAATCCAGGGATTGAAAGGGTTCTTCCCACATCCCTTATGTCTCCTGTATTGGCAAGTGGGTTCTTTACCACTCCTAAATGCCTTTGGAGAATCCATATGTTCCAGAGGTTCCAGGTCTCTCCCTTCAACACCAGCAAGGTGGCTTCCGGTCACCATACAAGTGGAAACTCTGCTCAAAGTCAGCATACTCAGCAGTGGGCAGTAACAGGCAGAAGGCTCACCCACGCCCCACAGCAAATGCAAGGTTCAGGCTCCTGGTTCTCTTCTCCACCCTCCCCCTCAGCTTCTCCGTCCAACCCACTCTCTGTCAGTCTCTGCTTTCATAGGAATAAACAGGAGGGAAAGAGAAAGTCCTTAGCCAGTGTGTTTGCCAGATTTTACAAGGAAAAAAGATTTCCAACGGGCTAAACAAAATGTGTAATTTAACGTTAGTTTCATGCTTCCCAGGACAGCTGAGTTCTCAGAAAGTGGACACCCCTGATCATCTCGGACGTGAATCTGAGAACTTCATCCAAGACTAAGCGATTGGATCCACACGGCCTCTGAAAGTGAAGGTCACGAAGCCCCTACGCTGCAGGTCAAACACGTAAGTTAGATGAGAGGCTCCGCGGACAAGTTTGGGTATCTGGTTCCTTGGTCCAAAACTGATGAATGATGTGATAATCAAAAGAGGAAAAGTGCAAAAGGAAAAGAGGGAAGAAGGGGAGGGGAGGAGAGGCCAGATGCATCAATAAAACTACCTGCAAGCCAGAGAAGGCAGGAAAAGCACAAGAGACAGACAGAAGAATTTATGTGAATTTAAACAGTGCAGCTATAGAGGACTAGTGAGCTCTACAACCTCAGCCCCACTGGAGGAGACCTCGGTATCACAGTTGATCGATCAATACTGTCACTGCTACTACAAATGACAGGACAATTATGGCCACCTCTGTTTGAGGCCTCCCTTGTTCAGGTCATCTTGCTGGACCCTTCTCAGGTGTTGGCACATAGTACACACACAGTGATGATCACAACAGTGACCCTGAATCATAAACACCCTGATATTAGTATACCCTGCCTTTTTCTTTAAAGTGGGTTACTATACACATACACCCTTCCAAAATCATTGCTTTTCTAATTTAAAATTATTTTTTAATTAAATTAGTAAGAGTCAATCGAATTAGTTGCTTTACCTGCAATGCCTAATATTTTAGGAATCACTTGACCTCAATCTACTTAAACAATGAAAAGGGCATGTGTGTGGGAGGTGAGGCACATGGGGTACTATTTTGGTTTTATTTTGCTTGTTTGATGGTTTGGGGTTGTTGTTGCTTAAGAAAGTGAGGTGGAAAGGCAAACGTTACATTTGATTCCCACTGTGTGTCATCAGATCCAAAGGACATATGTATATCTATAATTGTAAATATGTAACGTAACATTCAAAAGTCTTAAAAGGGAGACTTATTAAAGGGTTGCGGAAATATATATATATATATATATATATATATATATATATGAATTGATTGATATTGGATTGATTCCCTGGTTCGATTCCCAGCTCAGGCAGATCCACTGGAGAAGGGATAGGCTACCCACTCCAATATTCTTGGGCTTCCTTTATGGCTCAGCTGGTAAAGAATTCACTTGCAATGCAGGAGACCTGGGTGCGATCCTTGGGTTGGGAAGATCACCTGGAGAACGGAAAGGCAACCCACTCCAGTATTCTGGCCTGGAGAATTCCATGGACTGTATAGTCCATAGGGCCGCAAAGTGTTGGACATGACTGAGTGACTTCCGCTTTCATAGGCTTCCCTGGTGGTGGTGGTGGTAAAGAACCCACTTGCAAATGCAAGAGACATGAGAGACGTGGGTTCTATCCCTGTGTCGGGAAGATTCCCTGGAGGAGGGCATGGCAACCCAGTCTAGTATTCTTGCCTAGAGAATCCTATGGACAAAGGAGCCTGACGGGCTAAGGTCTGTAAGGTCACAAAGAATTGAACGCGACTGAAGCAACTTAGCACTCATGCAACAATACCAGAAGAAAGAGCTTGCATCTTTCTTTTTCTTTGATCTTTCATTGACCCTACTGTGTTTCAGTGTTTCGTCTCTGGTTTTCTGTGTACCTTTGTATGTGCTTCATTGGTTGGCACCTATATTTGTTTATATGACCACTTGACTTGATATGTGTATTTTTTGTGTCTGTTTCTTGGTGCCTCAGTATTTTTAATTTATTGCTTCTCTTTGCTGTTTCATGTTTCTATTTTTTTCTTTAAAGTTTCTCTTTACACTTTTCCACTTTTAACTTTTCTATTGCATTTTGTCCCTCAAGTATATCATAAATTTAATTATATCCTTCATTATGCCTCATACATTTTCATAGGAACATACATTCATGCATTTATATTAAATATAGGCTGAACTTTATTTTTAAAAGATTTATTTGAGGGGATAAAACAGTGTTCTTTTTTTCTCAGTTGGTTCTGGCTAATGGTTTCTATGATTCAGAGCTTTTAATTTATTAAAACAAAATGGCCTATTCATGACCTAAGTGTTCTAGATTCCAATCAAAAGATATATACAAAAAAAATGTAAAAGGAAGATAAAAATGATAAGTAGAAAATTCACCACAAAACATATTTGTATTGGGTTGACCAAAAGTTTGTTCAAATTTTTTGGCTAATGCAATACTTCATCTACTTCTCATATAGACAAAGAAATGTGTAATAATAAAATACAAGTTAATCACTTCTAACATATTTGTTATTTTCTTTATCACTATATGGGTGATATATAGTGGATCAGATGGTAAAGAATCCGTCTGCAATGTGGGAGACCTGAGTTAAATCCCTAGGTTGGGAGGATCCCCTGGAGAAGGGCATGACAATCCACTCCAGTATTCTTACCTGGAAAATCCCCATGGACAGAGGAGCCTGGCAGGCTGCAGTCCATGGGGTGACAAAGAGTCGGACACAACTGAGGGACTAAGCACATATCACTACACAAATTTTAAAAACACTAATAAAGAACCAGTTTACATAAATTTATGATTACTATCCTCATTAACAGTTAAATAACAAAATAATGCCAGATCAACTAGGAACAACATGCTTCTGAGTTAAAAAAAAAAAAATGCTTCCTAGAAAAACATGCTTCAATTAATGTGAAGGCTGCATTTAAAAAACTATGAAGCAAAATGAAATTGATTCATAGTCTAACACTACTGTCTTATTTTAACTCTTTCCTATTTCCCAATCCCCATCAATAATTCATATCCCCTTTAAGATATGAAATTATTAAATTAGGTTTATCTTTTAGAGATTATTGTTCAATTACAGTTGAAGGGATAAATTTTATTTGACATAGATTTTTAAAGCCAAAAGATTATATTTGCTTTGAATTGAATATCAGAATATTAGTAAAATGAACATTTCTAATGAAACTTAGAGGGTTATGGAGCATAGAGATACAAGTCTTACTTTTATTTCTGAAATGCAAAAAAAAAAAAAAGAATGTGACTCAGGGGTCATGAATGGTATACTACTTCATATCACTTATCCTGTCCTTGTGTTATGGGCAAGTATTTACAAATCCTATCTGTCAAGAGGGAAGGGGATAGTTGCATCACCGTAGGCAGCAGTAACTGTAGGTAAACTCTCAGCTATCAACACTTTTGGATCTATATTTTGAATCACAGGACAATTCTGAGAGCCTCTGTGATTGTGTTAACATCAGACAGTGTTTTTCTATTTTCTTCCTGAGTCAAAAAAAAAAAAAATGGCATTGGATTACTCATTAGAAACACTGTGTGCATTTTTTCTCCCTTATGTATGATAAAGTAAAACATTGGAATTGATATAACTTGGGGCATGACCTTTCTCTGAATAGCTGATGCACAGTTAATAACATATGGAAAGGAATTTAATCCTCAGATCTCTAAAAAGCTATAAAGAGCCTAGATCACTTTTCCATGTACAAGCTTGGTTTTAGAAGCATACAAAGCTCATTTTGGAGTTGAATAGGAAAGTCTGTGACATATAGCACATAGTCTGATTCTAACAGATGGATTTTTCTTGAAATAACTTCATTAGTTAATCACTTTTTTTATATATACTTTTTCTAGCTAATTGGTATGACTGCCAGCTGGAGCTGTTAAGAAACCTCCAAAGAAACTGGTAGGTAGGGAGAACACTGGCTAATTTCACCAATTCTAGGATTAAACTTCTACTAATTTCATACTAACCAGTATGTACTTTGAGAGTAAAATCTTCTCCATAATTTTTTTTCACCTTTTTCCAAAAAGCTTACTAGATCTGTGTTTAAACCAAATCAATCATGTTGATGTTGAAGACATGACAAAAAGACAAGACACCAGAAGATGAGCCCCGCAGGTCAGCGGGTGTCCAGAATGCTACTAGGAAGAGCAAAGCATTGTTTCCGCTTTCTGGAGCTAGTTCGCTCCAGAAAGAATAAAGAGGCCAGGCCAAAGCGGAAACAATGCTCAGTTGCGAATGTGTCTGGTGGTAAGAAGTTAATGTTTTCATAAATCTTTCTGGTTAAAGAGGAAAAAGGTAAGTTGCTTATAACTACTAATGAATATTAATTATCTATGGGATTTCATCAACATCTTCATCAGACATGCTGAAGAGTTCTTTTCCTTTAAAGAAATTTCTCAGTGTAACTGCATGAATATTCGTCTGTGTTCTCAGTCTCTCAGTCCTGACCACAGGAACTGCCAGACTCCTCTATCCAAGGAATTTTCCAGGCGAGCACATTGGAGCGGGTTGCCATTTCCTAGGGGTTGCCAGATCCCCTAGGAAAGATTCCAGGGGATCTTCCCAACCCAAGGACTGAATTGGTGTCTCTTGCTTCCGTCTCTGCGTTGGCAGGCGGATTCTTTAGGAATCCTATGATGGCATCATTTGAGATGTAAATGATTACTTTTCAGCTTAGGTGCCCTAAGGCATTTTTAAATAAAGGAAAACAGTGTAATTTAATGAAATGAACATTGAGAAAACTGGGATCTGTTTTGACTTTACAATATCTTTACGTAGTGATTTGGGTCTCACAAAAGGATTAGTCATTCAGATAGAGACAATCCCTAGTCTTTGAAATTCAGTGATAAATATCATGTTCCTCACCTATGAATCATTAACAATCTTTCTGTAATTTATATGTTGATAAATCTAGGAAAAGTATCATAGGAATAAGGTGCTAATTACCAAGGGCTTTAAAAGGGAAACAGCAAGCCTAATTTTGTTTAGCAGGAAGGTAAGGATGTAGCAACATGGAGTATGCAGAGAGAATCATTTATTCTTTTTTTAAAAAAAGTAATAATTCTGCTTAAATTGCTCTCTTTCCATTAAAGTCTTTCTAATACAGATTTGCTCAAGCAGGTTTTTAAAATAAGATAATTTAAACACTTACCAATTCCAAGTTTAAATGTATAATTTCCTGCCAAATCGAGACATACTTAAATTTTTTATACTAATATATTTTCTTTGTTAGACTTCCAGGGGTCACTTAAGAATTGAGATCTTACACTTTATTTTAAATTTAAAACTGATTCCTCTTTTTAATATGTTATATTGTGCAGACTGTCACTTTCAGTTCTTCCAAACACAGTAGTTCCTTTTTTGTTTAGGTGGCTTAAAAAAAAAATGGCACAAATTTACTAATTTGCAGTTCTAGAAGTCTTAAATGCCTTTCACATGCCTGAAATCAAGCCTGTAGGCTGGGCTCCCACTCTTTCAAAAGGTCTAAGAGAGAATGGATTCCCTGGACTCTTCAATGTTCTAGAGGTTTCCTGATTTCTTGGCTCACAGCCCGCAGTGTAGCATGTTCATCTCTGACTCAGATGGCCCTGCCTCTGTCTTCCACTTTTAAGGACCTACAAGAAGGCACTATTTCCTTTGGTATGGTGAAAATAAAAGCACCCATATTGAGCTTTCAACTGAAAGAACCAAAGCTCACATTGTTGATGTGTCGCTAAGTCCTGTCCTTTGCGACCCCCTGGACTGTAGCCCGCCAGGCTCCTCTGTCCATGGGCTTTCCCAGGCATGAATACAGGAGTAGGTTGCCATTTCCTTCTCCAGGGAATCTTCCCAACCTAGGGGATCTTCCCGACCCAGGGATCGAACCCGACTCTCCTGCATTTGCAGAACTCTCTCGGACTCTTTACCACTGAGCCAGCCGGGAAGCTCCCCCAAGCCCACACACCACGTGCCTTATCTGTACATCGAGGGCTTCCTTGCGCTCAAGTCACAAAGGACAGCGTCTGTGCACTTACTCTCTGCAGGTTCTTTAGAGCGGCGGCCGCTGGACGACTTTCTCAGCAGGCTGCGCCCCGAGGTAAAGAGGCTGGTTAGCTCTTCCAAAGGACTCGTGGGGGTTCTGGACCGGGAGCCGCTCGGAGCCGAGCCGTAGGTATTGACCGCGGCGTTGACCATCTTGCTCCCGTCTGACACCGGTCTGGGGGTGGAGTGAGGCACTGATGGCGAGCTTCTGGAGAGGCTGCCCGAATGCACGGCGTCGTAGGGCGGGGGCCTTTTGAGGCTGAGCGGGGTCAGGGACCTGCCCATGCTGACAGGCGATGGGGAAGCAGAGTGACTTTTGGGGTAGCCGTGGGGAGACTGTGTTCGGTACAGAGTGGAGGGCGGGGGAGGGGACGAGGAGAGCACAGAGGCGGCAGGAACCGGCCCCAGGGCTCCAGCCTGGTCTTTCTCCAGTTTCGCGTGGCCGGAGGCATGCGATGGCAAAGAGGATGGAGAGGCCCCGGCCTGCTGTTTCATATAAGACACATTTTCCAACACAGGAAGCTTGGTGACCTCCAGTGGGGTGAGCGGAGATTCATCCGAGTTGGGGGAGCACTGCACCGGGGCCGGGGGGAACACCAGCAGCGGGGGTCTATGAGACAGCAGGTTGGGAAAGGGTGGGGGGATGTCACAGAGCAAACCCTTGGGAGTACATGGCACTGAGGACTTGGCCAAGTCCAGGTCAGGCACTGTGGGAGTAGCACACTGCGAAGAACAACTGTGATGGTCGAGGTCACACTTTGAGTCTTGGCCTAGATCGTCAAAAATGGGGTATTTCATTTCTTCGTAGACGGCCTCACTCTGGTCCTCATCGTCCTTCCGAAAGTCTCTGAGAATGTTCCCCACCATCTCAATGTACACAGGCTCCTCCTCCTCGGGGTCCCCTGCGGGGCTGCTGACCTGGCAGAGCGAGGAGTCCCGCGGGAGTGAGGTCCTCCTGGGTCCGTGCTTTTTGATATACGTTTCATCAAAAGATGTGCTGAGCTGAGTGTTTGGGTTCCGTTTTGGTTTGGGAGGAGGAATCTTCTTTGAATATTCGTCACTGTGGGGTCTTGGTTTGGTTGACACTAAAAGAAGAAGAAGAAGAAAGAAAGTAAAACAGATGAGTACAATAGTAAACCTTTCAAATATGACTTGTAGGTGTCTTTACTATTCTAATGAGAAGGAAATGGCAACCCAATCCAGTATTCTTGCCTGGAGAATCCCATGGATGAAGGAGCCTGGTGGGCTATAGTCCATGGGGTCACAAAGAGTCAGACGTGACTGAGCCACTAACACTTTAGTACTCTAAACTTCTGAGGGAAGGAGTAATCTGAATCATTTCTAGATGGAGGCATAGATTAAAAATCCAACAGAAATCAAACATTTCAATATTTAGAAAAACATGATGAGAAAACTGTAGTAATATTTATCTTCAAATTAATATTAATAATCCAACACTGATAAATGCATTAAGACCAGAACTCATCACCACTGTATTAGAATTTCTAAATAGAAACTTTCAGATGACATAAACTGGATAAAAACAATCACATATTTGATAAAAATCAACCTCCACCAATTAAAGAAAAAAAAACAAAGTTTCTATTAGAACAAATGGCTATAATAACACCATGGGGACTGTGCCCTTTTAATGATATGGCTATTACACATGATCACATCTTGTTTTCATTTGGGACAAAAATGTTCCAGCCTGCTAGACTTAATCTCTGTCTTGGTTCAGATAAATAACTTTTATACAGATGGGGCTGATACATCAGGGGAAATTGATGTGAACATCTTATGAGGCTAGACAAGTTAATCTCCAAATCTCCAGGTAGTGTTGATTATGGTGTATTCTGTTTTTGTTCCGAAGGTCTCTCATGATATCTCAAATGCTGTCTTGGAATGAACTCATTGCCCTTACACATCAGAAGTCCCTAGAGAGTTTTACAAGAGAATAATCCAGAGAATGATGTGCAAACTTCAAGAATAACTTCTGGAAACTCACAATAGATATACATACAAGTATATTCCACAGCCTGCTGGAAGTCTTCCTTGTAATGGAGCATAAACTTCTGACTCCAAGAGGGCCTAACAGGCAGTGTGTCTCTGACTGCAATTTAATGTTTAACATGCAAGGAAGGCACTGAAGTCTTGTTATTATCTCATTATTGCATTGTGTTAATACATAATTATAATGATTATCATTTTTATCCAGTGGGGCAGAATGTAGTTCATTGTGGTAAGTGATAGCATACAATGTAAATTGATAGTGTAGTTTATAAGTATAAAACTATGAGAAAAGAGCAGACTTCTCTATAAGCTTGAAGGGAGAGGTGGTCTCAAGGCACAAAGCAGGAAATACCCCAAATTTCCTTAGTTTTGTTTTTCAACTAGTATAACTTCTGACACAGAAAGTCTTCTAAAACTTACTATAGGAGAAGCAACTGCTTGAAGTTTATTTAGGTGGTTTCTTGAAACATCAATCATACCTTCGGAGAAAGAGAACCCATCAAATACTCAAGCAGTGGCTATATTGCTCACTTTTCTAGGTCATTCTTGATTTCAAATATTCTGCTCCATTGTTCCCATGGTGATTTTTTCATTCACTACAATCAAACTTCCCTTGTTGAAGGGAAGTTTCTTAATATTATGTACATTTTAACTTACAGTAGGAAAAAACTAGATGCCATTTCTGGTGGGGGAGGGGGGCAGTGATACAGTAGTAGAGCCTTTTCATGTCGAATAAGAAAAGTCTTGGGACATAATGGGATGAAAACTACCTAGAAAATTTTTTAAGTGGGACCCAAAGTGACTAATAGTTCTTCTCTGTATCTCCTACTGGTAGTAAATTTTTGTTGGTTTTGAAATCTACCATGCATGTTCATTTTATATGATTTAAATTGATCATCAAATTATATACAAAACTCTGAGCCCAAATAAAGTAAAACCATAAATTAATGAACAAGATTGACTTTGAATTGGAAGAGACTTTGAAAGAGCCAAGACTTAAAAGTCCACCCAGACTATTCTTCTGTAGCTTGTTTCCTGCCATCTTTCACCTCAGCTTGTCATCCTAGACTGCATAACACCCTCTAGGAATCCTTGCCACTGAGTATTGAGTTCTAGGAATTGAATGGCGTGGGAAGTAGCAAGACATTATGTAAATTAAGGGTTAATCCAAAGTTAGGAATGAATGTGTGTCCATGAGATGGATAAGCTCATGATTTGAGAATTATCATACTTAGAATGAGACTTTCATTTTTCTGACTCCTAAATTATAATTCACTGTTGATTTTATTTTGACCCTCCTCTAAATTCTAATATTCCAACATAGACTTGGGTAGTTGTATGGAGAAAATTAACAGGACAAGCAGAACACAAGCATCTACTGAGCCCAAACCTAGGTAGAAACACTGCATTGAGGGAAGACTACAGCCCAGGATTCCCAGGAACCTAGAGGTCAGGGTAGAGCTGAAAGTGACATGATATTCAAGGAAATGGAAGCATCAGCCTCTTCCCTGGAACCAACATCCCTCTTCCCACATAGATTAGAAGGTGGCCTTTGGAACAAGCAAGACCAATGCTTGGGTTGCACTCAAAATATAAGACAAATGACACTAATTTTGTTTGCCAAAATAAACAGGAAAAAATGAGATAAAATAAAGACCCACCATATCTATGAAATAATCAAAGAAAGAAAAAGATTCTATCCTAGAACACAACATAGTTAGAATTAAGATAAGTGTTCATGATGAGAGCTTCCCAAGTGGCTCAGTGATAAATAATAAACCTGATAATGCAGGAAATGTGGGTTTGATCCCTGGGTCAAAAGATCCCCTGAAGAAGGAAATGGCAACTCACTCCAGTTTTCTTGCCTGGGAAATCCCATGGACAGAGGAGCCTGGAGGACTACACTTCATGGGGTCGCAAAAGAGTCAGACATGACTTAGTAACTAAAAACGTTAATTATGAAGGAATTTAGATAATTTATTTGTACTGTGTGGACAACTTTCATATCAAACCAAGTAGAGATATTATCTCACAAGAGGAATTACATATGTGACTCTGTGTTGAATCTGAGGTAATCAAAATTGACAGTTGCTGTGTACTGAACTGTGTCCCCGACAAATTATTGTTTTGAAGTCCTAACGCTCAATGTGATGTTACTTGGAGGGAGATCCTTTGAGCGATAATTAGGTCCTTTGAGGGCTGGGTCCTCCTGATGGATGAGATTAGCGACCTTATAAGAAGCATCACCAGAGAACATTTTCATTGTCTCATTCTCTTCACCATGTGAGAACACAGTGAAAAGATTGTCATCTGCTAGGCAGGAAGAGCATCCTCAGTAGAAACTATGTTAGTACCTTGATCTTGGACTTCTGCCCTCAAGAACTATGAGAAAATAAATATCTGCTGTTTAAGCCACTTAGTCAGTGGAATTTTGTTATGTCAGCTTGAGATGACTTAGACAACAGAATATTGATCAAACATTATGTAAAGACCCCATAAAGTTAACTCCTGAGCACCCACTCTTTCATCTTCTGGCATTGTAATACTTTAAAAAGCTTTGTTACTTTAAGAATTAATATAACTCTTTCCCAGTCTTTTGGGCTTCCCTCGTAGCTCAGTTGGTAAAGAATCTGCCTGCAATCCAGGAGACCAGGGTTCAATTCCTGGGTTGGGAAGATAGCCTGGAGAAGGCTATGGCTACCCACTCCAGTATTCTTGCCTGGAGAATTCTTCTGAATGTAATTTGCACCTTCCCTTGCCCAAAGCTCCTCAACCACTGAGGCCATGTTAGAGGGCATATTATAACTGAATACAGAGATGCTGATCCAAGGTACCCACCCAGCAGCATCCTTCCCTGCCCACTGCCTGTTATTCTGGTCCTTTTCTATCTGATAATCAAACCTCTGATTTATGCCAATGCACATGTCATACTATTTAATGAGACCCATTTTCTAGATGTTCTTTGTTTTCTGTTGTTGCTTGCTATGGCATATAGACTCTTTGCTCCACTGGGTTGGGTGTGTTCTCCTGCCCATCATCAAAAGCAATTCTCCAGCCATCCTTGCCCAGAGAATCCTTCATTATCTGGGCAAGCTTCTTCCCTCCCCCTTTCCCTGGGGGTGAAAAGAGCCTAAGGCAAGCAGATTCATATAATTCAAACACACTTTATTTCCTGCTCCTCTTCCTTTCTTTGATCCAAATCAAGATGAGAGTATTGAAGATTATTTAGTGAGTAAAGCAATAAGTAAATTACAGCCAGTCAGGATGAACAAACAGATTCATTGCTTCAATATCAGGAAACTTTCATTCCAGGCAATGTCTGGTTCCCATTACACATCCCCCTTGCAACCTCATGGTTCTCTCTGAAAAGTCAGAAGAGGGAATGATTTCATCTCTAATGAACTTTTTCCCTGCATTTGCAACTTATCATCTAATTTCACCTTATTCCAAGTACTGAGTAAATAATTCATTGAGCAATGAAATTTTGTTCCACCTGTCATATATGCTTTGTTTGTTTGCTTACACAAAGAAGGAAAAGACTGAAATTTTTAGCAACATTGTCCCATGATTCATTCTAGTTTAACATCAATCTAGAGAACTAAAAATTAACTAAAAATTAATGTTTTAAAAATTATTTCTTTAGAAGATGTTTAAAAATAATCTTGTTCTAGATACATAGATGCTGAAATTCTACTAATAAACAATAATAAAAATTGCATTGCAGATTTCAGCATTTAACCTAATTCAACCATAATAAAAAGGTGACTTTTATTACTCTTGAATGAATTGTAAATTATTTCTAGTAAGACCAAAGATAGAAACAATAATCCCTGTTCAGCTCCAGAGAACAAACTTTATGCTTAAAAGAGTATAATGATAGTAGCATTGAATAAGCAGAAAGTGACATTTTAAAAATGAAATATCTGCGCACAAAGATTATGCATGGCTTTCAGTCATGCCCAAATGATCTGTCTTCAACAGTTAATTTTGGAAATTCACCATGTCCCTTGTCAGACTATCCTTCTGAAATATTTTTCCCTTATTAAGAAAAGAGTAATGAATAACCAGACTTTAGTGTCTATGCATGTTCTTGACCCAAGAAATGAGAAAAGAGACAACACAGGTGAGTATCTCCCCTGATGAAAGGTCTCTTTGATCATAGATTCCCAGAATTTGAAAGGGCCTTAGAAATTATCCAACCCAAACTTCATATATTATTGATTAAGAAATATAAATTCCTTATCAACTACTTAAAAAAATCTCAAAGTCAATTCAATCTTTTATACCTTTTAAAACAAAGGAAAGGAATAAGGGAAAAAACTCTAAAATTCATTATTTTGTATATGGCAAAAAATATTTAGAAAGGTCACCCTCACCCATGCTGTAATGGCACTACTGTGTGGTTTGATTATAGAGGTATACTTAAATAGCTCTGGTTATAGAATTGTATTTAAACAGGTCATTCAAACTGGGAAATAAGTGTCCAGTGAACAGAAGTTATGGCCAAATTGCATGATACTGAACTGGCTGATTCTAGAAGGTGAGAGACACATCTCCCACTTTCAGCAGAATTCTGCTCACAATAACTCTCTTTTCACAACTCAAAATTTCAGGAGTTTTAAGGATATTTTTATTTTAACAGTCACAACCCCCATAATAGCATCCACAAAATTGTTTTTTTTTTCTATTTTGTTTTATTTTTTTAATGAAAGTGTTTATAAAGGGGTGGGAGTTACAAATACTCTTGGTTTGTTTACAGTAGGACCAAGAAAGTGTGAAAATATACAAAAGATCAGATTTAGAATTGTAGTTTCTGTGCTATAACACCATCCTAGATCTGCCAACAATGAAAACACAAGACTCAGATCAAAGTTTGGATTGAAACAGTGTAAGATGTGGAATTGGCTCAACACTATGGTCTTAAAGTTGAGTGGGACTGAGAGTCTTCACTTAAATTAGATACAGGGCATTTCTTGTGAGCAATGAAAGATGACTCAGAGGGAAGATTCAAGAGCTCAGAGAGAAAGATTACAGAACCGAAACTGGGGAACAGAACTGGGCTCTAATCAATAAATTCTTCCAGAAACATCACTTTTCTGACAAAGGTCCATCTAGACAAATCTATGGTTTTTCCAGTAGTTATGAGTGCCTGTAAGAGTTGGACCATAAAGAAGGCTGAGTGCCAAAAAATTAATGATTTCAAATTGTGGAGCTGGAGAATACTCTTGAGAGTCCCTTGGACTGCAAGCATATCAAACCAGTCAATCTTAAAGGAAATCGACCCTGAATATTCTTTGGAAGGACTGATATTGAAGCTGAAGCTCCAATACTTTAACCACCTGATACAAAGAGCCAACTCATTGGAAAAGATCCTGATGCTGGGAGAGACTGAAGGCAAAAGGAGAAGGAGGACAGCAAAGGATGAGAGCATCACTGATTCTATGGACATGAATTTGAACAAACTCTGAGAAATAGTGGAGGAGAGAGGAGCCTGGCATGCTGCAGTCCACAGAGTCAAAGAGTAATACACAACTTAGTGACTGAACAAAAGCAAGAATAGGAAGAACTGTACATATGTACACAACTGGATTCCCAAATTGCTATGACTTCTACGTTATAGCACTAGTCACTTAATTGCAGTGACTTCTATGTGCCACCAGTCCCTACTGTTCTGAACGACTGTACACTGTGGTTTTCCTGCTCCTGAACTGCCAGTCTGTGTCAAGCTTTGTAGGGCAGATAAACTGTACTTTTAATTCAAAGACCTCTGCATATGATGAATTGCACCCAAGGAACCATAAGGCCATGATATAAATGATGAAATCCTGGATTTCAAGCTGATGGTACAATTCAGTGAAACTTTCAGTCAATATTTGATTATTAAAAATAATGGGACTAGAAGGCAAGTTGTGAGAGATAGACTTCTAAGAAAGCCACCCTCAAATCCTCCCCTCCTTGTATGCTTTCTACCTTTCAGTAAGTAATCTATGTCCTTCTCAAATCAAGGCAGGACTTAATTTACCTTGACCAATATAATGTGGCAGAAGTGATAATGTATCTTGAATGTAAGAGAACTGACAGCTTTCACTGTCTCTATCTCAAAAGCCAATTGCCATGTAAAAATCTCTTAGACCAACATGCTATGAAGAAATTCAACCCAAATATGTGAAGAGACCACCTGGAGGAGAAAGACCACCCAGGCATGTGAGTGAAGCCTTGCTGGATCCTTCAACCCACCCTGACTGCCAGTTGAGTATGGCTAAATGAGAGACCCCAAACAATGAAACACAGAATAGAAGAACTACCCATAGAAGCCAGCTCAACTCATAGAATAAGAAATAAATTGTTAGTGTTTTCAGCCACAGCATTTTGGGTTGGTTTATTGCACACCATAGATAGCTGGGGAAAAAAATCGTAAAATTAATTTCCTGTTTGTGCAGCTATCTCACAGAAAATGCTATTGTTATTTTCTTAGAAGTAGGGTACAGTGTGCACCCTGAGGAAACAGACAGCATCCTTGAAGAATAGGGAAATTAAAGAAGTAAGATTGCTTTCTGAGTATTACACAGTCACCATGGGATGATTCAGAGAAGAGATATAAAAAGAGATTACATACTTTCTGGTCAAAAAGACTGGACTGAAATCAGAGTGCAGGTATCAACATATGTAAAGGAAAAACAACTAGCAGGGCTCTTTTGAGCCACAGGGATTATCAAACCAGGAAAGTCACAAAGCAAAAGATGGTGGCCTCCGTACCAATGTCTGCAGAACCTAGTATTCTGTTACTTCCCATTGTGGGGATGGGTCCAGCATACTGATAAGAGTCTAAAGTATGACCCTTGTGAGTCATTCCTTCTCTGACTTCTGTTTCATCAACAAACATTTTAATAAGAGAAATAGGCAAAAGAGGAAAGTGAAAAAGTTGACTTAAAGCTCAACACTCAGAAAACTAAGATCATGTCATCTGGGTCCCATCACTTCATGGGAAATAGATGGGGAAACAGTGGAAACAGGGGCTGACTTTATTTTGGGGGGCTCCAAAATCACTGCTGATGGTGATTGAAGACGTGAAATTAAAAGACACTTACTCCTTCAAAGGAAAGTTATGACCAACCTAGATAGCATATTAAAAAGCAAAGACATTACTTTGTCAACAAAGGTCCATCTAGTCAAGGCTATGATTTTTCCAGTTGTCATGTATGGATGTGAGAGTTGGACTATAAAGAAAGCTAAGAGGTGAAGAATTGATGCTTTTGAACTGTGGTGTTGGAGAAGACTCTTGAGAGTCCCTTGGACTGCAAGGAGATCCAACCAGTCCATCCTTAAAGAGATCAGTCCTGGGTGTTCATTGGAAGGGCTGATGTTGAAGCTGAAACTCCAATACTTTGGCCACCTGATGCAAAGAGTTGACTCATTGGAAAAGACCCTGTTGCTGGCAAAGATTGAGGGCAGGAGGAGAAGAGGACAACAGAGGATGAGATGGTTGGATGGCATCAAACATCAAACCATGTCCAAACTCAATGGAGTTGAGTAAACTTGGGAGTTGGTGATGGACAGGGAGGCCTGGCATGCTGCAGTTCATGGGGTCACAAAGAGTTGGACGTGACTGAGTGACTGAACTGAACTGAACTGAACTTTGACATCTTGGTTATTAGACCTTTAATGATGGGTTTTCTTAGTTTATAAATTGAAGGACAGTACTTTACCAAGGAGAGCTTCCTAGATGGCACTAGTGGTAAAGAACCCAACCGCCAATGCAGCAGATGTAAGAGACTGTGTTCGATCCCTGAGTTAGGAAGGTCTCCTGGAGGAGGGCATGGCAACCCACTCCAGTATTCTTGACTGGAGAATGCCATGGACAGAGGAGCATAGTAGGCTATAGTCCTTAGAGTCATAAAGAGTTGGACATGACTGAAGAGACTTAGCACACATGCATGCACTTTAACAGGGAAAATTCATCACAGTAACACATTGCATGGGAATTTGTTCAGAGAGCCAGCCAGCATTCCTAAGGAGACACAACTTTCTATTTATAATAAAAGTGAAAGTAAAAGTCACTCGGTCATGTCTGATGCTGCAGTCTGTGGACTGTAGCCCACCAGGCTCCTCTGTCCATGGAATTCTCCATGGACCTACTGGAGTGGGTTGCTATTTCCTCTATTTATAGTATTTATCACAAATATCCGGTTTGATATTTCCATTCCCTATTGTAATAGTCCTAAATAAAATATGTTTTTACCATTTACTGTCCAGTCTGTTTTTTATTTGATATCCTTGAACTATACATGGCTGACTCCTCCCTATGCATGCATGCTAAGTAACTTCAGTCATGTTCAACTCTTTGCAATCCTATGGACTTTGGCCCTCCAGGCTCCTCTGTCCATGGGATTCTCTAGGCAAGAATACTGGAGTGGGTTTGCCATGCCCTCCTCCAGGAGATCTTCCTAATCCAGGGATTGAACCCACATTTCATGCCTCCTGCATTGACAGGCAAATTCTTAATCATTAGCACCATCTGGGAAGCCCAGCTTCTTCCTAGCACTCAGCAAAAAAAGTCACTTCTTCAGAGAAGTCTTCCATAACCATCCAATCAGTACTTATCACACTGGATATTTCTCTTGTTTTATTATATAAGCATAATGATTTAAAATTTTCAATTCTCTTTCTCATATATTCCTTCAGGTATTTATCACTCTTTCCTCAATTTTTAATCTTTTTTTTTTTAATAAAATTTGACCTCCTTAGAGATTTTAGGCATACTTAACCTTAAAGACTAGTTTTATTTTTAAAAAAAGAAGCTGAACAAAACTCTGTGCCTATATTGCTACAGATTCCCCAAACCAAAATCTCTCTTGGTTTTATCTATGCATATATTTCACTTCCACCCAGTGCTCAACCAAATGATACTTAGGAAGTCTAAGTCATAGAAAGTAACACATATATTTAAAACTTAATATAGCTGAGTTATTAAACCACTTGTTATAGCTCTTTATCCTATCGCCCAAATATTTTAGCAAACTTTACAAGTTCACAGTAGCTATCAGTTGTAACATCACTACCTGTGGAGTAAGGAAGTAAGCAAATAAGTTAATTTCCTGAGTCTTAAGCAAAAAAAAAAAAAGTGACAACAAAAAATGAGCCATGGAAAATGCATGATGCTGAATATCCAACAGAAGCTCAGTTAATTTAGATTCAACCCAGGAGGATACTATGTTAAAGAAAAGTAAGATGGGAGAAAAATCCGATTAACGGTTAGAACATTTTCACCTGTCCCTTGGGCAGCCAACTTTGTAGAAGCTGATTCCCTGCAGTTCCATAGATACAGTCTACTAGGATTATCCTTTGTAAATCTGTCCTGGTTGAGATATAAAGATAGAAATGTTTGTGATCTTTTAAAGTATCTGAGATCATAGAGGAAGCAGCATGAAATTACAGAACCATAAAACATTTCATTCAGTTTCACTGAAGTTGTTGTGTTGATGTGTGCTAACATCTGTAATGAAAGTATAGGAATAATAGAATGAAGGAGAAGGAGGAAGGGGAGGAAGAAGAGGAGGAGGCTACCATGTATCAGATGTATTTTTTTTGGTAACAGGCAATGTGCTTTTGGGAGACAAGTTTATTTAATCCCCACAACATCGCTAGGAGGTAATGCTATTATAAAACCCATTTTATGGGCACTGAAATTACATTATAGAGAAAATAAATTACTTGACCAAGTGGTAGAAACTTGCTTTGAACCCAGTGATCTGACTCTAGGTACCATACTGTCAAAGAATAATTTGCCTTTATATATGATGATGCATTTTTTACAAATCCATAGTTAAGGAGTTTTAAACAATTTTTAAAAAATATTAACAATATTCTTTCATGAGTCAGATTAGCCTAAACTACAAATCCAATTTAGTAGTTGTGTAACCTTGGGAAAGTCAACTCTAATCTCTTTAAGCCTCATTGAACTCAACTGTTAAGTGACTATAATGATGTTTGTTTGCAGGATATTGTGAGAGTTTAAAAAGACACTACACTGAAGTGTTTAGCATACTGCCTGGGCCACAGGAAGGGCTTAAAAAGTAAAGCCAATATCATTATCCATTATTTTCAGTATTCATAAAAAATGTCTCTATGTTGGAAAATATGTAATGAGAGTGTATGCTTTCACGCATACTTCACATTTATTTAGCACTGAGCCATAAAAGTTAATGGCACCAATGCCAGCAAGCCTACCAGTTCTGGGAAATTGTAAAATGAGTGATTGCCTAAATAAATATAGATTTTATGTTCATTGAACTCTGAGATCAATATTTCAGTTTCCTTCAGTATTGGAGTTATATCTTATGTATAGCCACATAATAGAAGTGAATTTATTTGAGAAGATGTAATCCTTCTTTTAGAGATATATAGTTTTTGAAATTTTCTGGATATTATCATTTCAGTGTTGGCACTCTTAGTTTCTTTAAAGCTTAATAGCTTAATTTTTTGTGATTTTTCTTGAGTGGGTTTTAATTTAAAAATGCAATTAAAAATCAAAACAGAAGAGAAAATGTGGATGGAAGTCACAGCATACATGTGGCAATGCAGAAAACTGAACAGATTAACACTTTTTACTCAAACTCTCCTTTTTCCAAACCACAGAGATACTCTCTAGGTTCTGCAAGATGACACTGGGAGCAGCTTTCTGTACTTCAAATTTAAGAAGAGTGTGGACTAGATTCTAAAAAAGAAAAAGAATATTTCCAAACAATGAAGTGGCTCATCTCAAGAACATCTTATTGCTTTATGCTCTATGCATGTAATGAGCATGTATATTGTTTAATATTTATGTAATTCAGTTTGGGATATTATAGATACATCTTTATCCCTGTACAAGCTTCTCTGATGGCTCAGCTATAAAGAATCCTCCTGCAATGCAGAAGACCTGGGTTTGATCCCTGGGTTGGGAAGATCCCCTGGAGAAGGGAACGGCTACCCACTCCAGTATTCTGGCCTGGAGAATTCCATGGACTGTATAGTCCATGGGATCACAAAGAGTCAGACACAACTGAGCAGCTTTCACTCATCCCTGTGTCGTCTTCTCTCCATTTTTGCAGATGAGGATTAGAAAAGTGAAATGATTTCTTTTTGCTTGTGCACAGCATTTATTTGATCCTGATGATTCTCTAATTCTTCTTTAGCAAGCCCTTTGAATAAGTTCCATATTGATCCTTCTAGAAATTCAAATGAGGAAAATGGTTCCATTGGGGACTCAGTGGCATGACCCAGGCCATATGTTCATTGACCAGGAGGAACAGATATTGGTCATTTTTGGTTCTGAATTCTTAAAGATGACCGAAAATGCAGCACACACTGAAGCAGCATTGGTCAATGGGAGAATGTAAGCCTTGACTTTTGGACCTGAGGCCTCAGGTCAGTTTTGCTTCTTATTTCTCCTTTGATTTGGCAGTTCTGTTTAACCACAGTAACTTCAGAGCTGGGGCTCTACAGGCAGCCAACAGTGGGCCATGGGAAGTAACAGTGCAGAGGAGACTACAGTCCTTCTCACCTTGAATGAATTCATGGGCTACATGTGAATCTAGCCTTTCATTGTTCAACCAGTATGACAACTGCAGATTCAGTTTTAGATTTAGATTTGCTTTTTTTCTTTATAATAAAGTCAAGTTGACATGAGCTCTGAACCTACAATGTGAGGGGAGAAAAAAGAGTTTGCCCAGTCTGTATTATTCTTAGATTACTGTCCTCAGAGTTTTCCATGACAGTCTTCCTATATTCAAGTCACACGTTAGATATCTAACTTAAACATCAGCTTGGAATTTTAACCTACAAATTAATCTTCAACTCATAGTTGTTTTGCACAATAATAATGAGAATCTAAATAAATGATCTTAGTTTCAAAGTGTACTTTCAAACTCACATTTGAATTTCTATGTGTGGGTGTACACATATTCACATGTATATGTGTGTGTACATATAAACGTGTATATATAAGTGTATGTAACATATGTATCAGATACACATTTATGAGTCTATCTATTCCCTGTACACCTAGAAATGCCCTGCTTTGTGATAATGAAAATGTTTGATCAGATCTTTTACATATACAGTTGTAACCAGTATAATCAATTAGCTCTGACTATCCCATGAACCCATTCCCCAACCCCTGCTCAAAATCTGGCAATGACTCTTCGTAATCATTATAATAAATAAGATGTTCCACCCTGTGGCTCAAATCTCTTGCTCCAGCTACATCTTGCAGTGCCCATCCCTTTGAGAACTCACTTCAGCCAGAGGCTTCTCTTTCAGCGATTCAGATCTGGAAAATGAGTCTCCATCAAGGACTTCCTATAGTCAGAATGCCCTTCCCAGCACCCTCCCCCACCTCACCACCCCTTACTTCAAGTCTTAGTTTAATTTCCACTCAGGGACCTCTTTCCAGGAAATTCAATCTAAAAATAACCTCCCCTGGAACTCTCTTCTCTTTTTGTGTCCTCATTTCTAGGTGCATGCCTATTTGTATTACCTAATTGATTGTTTCATGTCTTCCTTCTCCCCTAGGTAGGAAAATTATGTTTGTCTTCTTCACCTCTGAAGCCCCAGATCCAAGCACAAAGCACAGTGCCAGTTTTAGAACAAAATTAAATTTTTTGCAAAGTTACAAAGAAAAAGGTGTAAAATTTCAAAGTTCTTATAGAGATACAGATGTAGAAAATGGACTTTTGAATACAGCGTGCGGAGGAGAGGCTGGGACAAACTTAGAGAGTTAGAATTGACATATATCACTACCACGTGTAAAACAGAAAGCTGCTGTATAACACAAGGAGCTCAGCTTGGTGCTCTGCAATGACCCAGAGGGGTGATGGAGGATGAGTGGGAGGCTCAAGAAGGATGGGATATATTTATACTTAAGGCTGATTCACGATGTTGCATGGCAGAAACCAATACAACATTGGAAAGCAACTACCCTCCAATTAAAAATAAATTAAAAAATAATCTAGGCTTTACCCTCACCCTCTCCCAACTCCTAAGAGAAAGATGCTACTCTCCCCACCCCAGGCTAGTATGTCCATTTCACTTTACTTTTTCTTGTATGTCCTTGTACCTTTATACATAGAAATTTTTAATTAAAGAACAAAAAAACTATTTTATATTTATTTAACTTCAAAATAATTTGCAATGAAGTAGGTAAATGGATAGACCTTGTTTCATCATCAGATATCCGTGATCCATGTAGAAAGAACTAATCATAGTATGCTGTCTGTGTGTGCTCAGTCGTGTCCAACTCTTTGCGACCCCATAGACTGTAGCCTGCTAGGCTCCTCTATCTATGGGATTCTACAGCCAAGAATACTGGGGTGGGTTGCCGTTTCCTATTCTAGGGGATCTTCTCGACCCAGAGATGGAACCCACATATCTTGTGTCTCCTGCATTGACAGGTGTGTTATTTACCACTGAGCCACCTGGGAAGCCAATCATAGTATGAGAACCAGCAAAACTGTTACAATTAAAATAGGAGAAGTGATGTGGTGCAGGTTTATCCAAACTAAGATGGTGGTTGAGGTAGAGATAAGATGATTACACAGGAGCCAGTACTGGGGATGTGCAAGTGGGGAGATCAAATGAGGGGAAGTCAATCTTACGGGAACAAGGTTTGGGGTCATGTCCTGGGTCACTCAGCAGGTACAAGCTACACAGAACATGCACACAGTGTAGTTGAAAACAGTGCCTCCTCTTCCATTTCCTGGCCTCTGAACTTTCTCAAGTAAATTTGCTCCTATGATGCTTTTCAAATAGCAGAAAAACCCAAACAGGGAGGACAAACTGTTCCCAGTCAATAGGAATGTCGGTGTTGCCTTGGAGATGAGGATCCTTTGCAATCAAACCCATGTCCCAAAAACCTCTGACAATCACCCTAAAGCACACAGCACTTAGACCAGAGAATAAGAGCTTTCCAGTGGGGTATGCCGGCATGCTACTTGAAACAATAGCTGAAATTCCAGAGTCACGGAGATAATTGAGATATTGGGCACATATGGCAAATGCCCTTAGAATGAGAAGGAAGCCACTTGCCCTGGATTTCTCAGATTATTCTCTGTATTTCTGTGAACAGATTCAAAGAAGAATCATTTTCCTCCTTTATGTATCATTTGTCACCCACCCACACAAAGCCATAGCAGAAACTGTTCTTTCCCCCAGTGAATGTACCATTTAAAGGGGAAACAAAACCACATATAATTTCTAAGTATTTACCAGCAAGTGAGACTCACAACTAACAAAACAAGCAGCAAAAGCACCCATAATCTAAATTGCTGTGCCCACTCTTTCCTGCCCCACCCCGTCTTCCAGGTCTTGCAGATTTCTAGTGAGCTTTTCATAACTTTCTAATCTTTTCACTAAGGTCCAGTTAGGCCCAGAACATTTCAAAAGCAGGAAGTCAGACATTAATTATTCTTCTTGAAGTATTATGTTCACTGCCAAGAATGTGGTGAAAGCCTGTTCCAGACAGAGAGCTGAATGAAAAGAAACAGATGAAAAAATGTGTCCCCTTTCTTCCAGGACCCAGTCCTTTGGGGGTGAGCAGATAACTTAACATTTAATTTCTAAATATGTTTCCAAGGTGGCTCAGTGGTAAAGAATCTGCCTTCCAATGCAGGAAACATAAGAGACTCAGGTTCAATAGATCCTTGTGTATGGAAGATCCCCTGGAGTAGGAAATGGCAACTCACTCCATGTATTCTTGCCTGGAGAATTCCATGGACATAAGAGCCTGGTGTACTATAGTCCATGGAGTCATGGAGTCAGACATGACTGAGCACACAGCATAGTAACCTAATGTGTGAAACAGTAAAACGATGTGTGAAGGCTACTAAATGAAAAATATTGTTTTATTAAAAATAAACTGATTTTTATATTACAGCTGTATGGGTGAATTATTCCCTGGTGGTTATTCCCAGTGGCTCAGCAGTAAAGAATCCACCTGCCAATGCAGGAGATGCAGGTTTGATACCTGGGTCAGGAAGATCCCCTGGAGAAGGAAATGCCAACCCACTGCAGTATTCTTGTCTGGACAATTCCATGGGCAGAGGACCCTGGTGGTTTGCAGTCCATGGGGTTACAACACAGTCAGACATGACTTTGGGAATAAACAATTACAAGTTAACTCACTGAGCTCCAGTTAATGCTGTCTTCCTCACCCATGATAGCTCTATCATAATAAAACACAATTGCTTCAATGACTCCAGAAAAAAAGATGTAAATGTTCTTAGCTCTCATTCATTCTAAACACGTTTTCTTAATTTCAATTCAAAGCTATTTGGCAATGAAGTAGATAAGCGGGTGATCTTGTCTCATCATCAGACATCTTATCTGTGATCCATGTAGAAGGAACTAATAGTACGAAGAGCAGCAAAGACAGTCACAATTAGAACAGGACAAGAGATGTGGTCCAAGTTTACCCAAGCTAAGATGGTAATTTAGAGGAGGTAAGACAAAGGTCCATATAGTCAAGGCTATGATCTTCCCAGTGGTCACACATGGTGTGAGAGATGGATCATAAAGAAGGCAGAATGTCAAAGAATTGATGCCTTCAAACTGTGGTGCTAGAGAAGAGTCCTGAAAGTTCCTTGGACAGCAAGAAGATCAAACCAATCAATCTTAAAGGAGATCAACCCTGAATATTCACTGGAAGGACTGATGCTGAAGCTCCAGTATTTTGGTCATCTGATACACACAGACGACTCACTGATGCTGGAAAAGATTGAGGGCAGAAGGAGAAGAGGAAGTCAGAGGATGAGACAGCTGGATAGCATCAGTGATGTAATGAACATTAACGTGGGCAAACTCTGGGAGATGGTGAGGGACAGGGAGGCCTGATGTGCTACAGTCCATGAGGTTGCAAAGAGTTGAACATGACTGGGCGATGGAACAACAACAAACACAACTATAAAGGAGCTCAGGGCCGGGGGTGTGCAAGCAGGGAGATCACTCCACCCTGGAATGCTCCCTCAGTGAGAGCCCTGCCTGCCTTCATTTTACATATCCAGTGTCTAGCCAGGGCTAGGGGACTAAGCAGAAGCTTTAAGGCATTTGTTGAACAAGTGGCTGTAATGATTCAAAATTGGAGATGCTGTGTAATTCTCATTGTGTCTCATAATGCCATATATTACCCAAAAACGTGTGTCTATCTCCCCAACTTCTTTTCCTACCTGTGTCCTTCTTGCTCACCCTGCTTCTGCCACACTGACCTCCTTTCTCTTCCTAATTGCCAAGCATCTTCTGATCTTAAGACTTTCGTACTTGTCCTTCCCTCTAGCTGGGATGATCTTCCTCCAGATACATGCAAGACTTGTTTCATCATTTCATTTTAATTCTGCTCAAAGGGTTTTATCTGTCCTTCTTTTTAATTTATAAATTATATAATTTCACTGGGTTAATAGATTTTGTTGGAGCAGAGTTGATTTACAAAGTTATGTTTGTTTGGTGCTATAAAGCAAAGTGAATCATGTTCTATGCTAAGTCACTCATATGACCAAGTGACTCTTTGCAACCCCATGGACTGTAGCCCACCAGGCTTCTCTGTCCATGGAATTTTCCAGGCAAGGACACTGGAGGGGGTTTTCACTACATATGTGTGTGCACAACATTCTTTTATAGATTCTAATCCCATTTAGATCATTACAGAGTATGGAGTGAGTTCCCTGTGACATAGAGTAGGTTCTTATTAGTTATCTATTTTATATATCTGAAATAGTCATCCTCTGCCTCTTCACCCCCCTCACCACTGCTCACGTTACATCTTCATAGTATTTATTCAGTTCAGTTGAGTTCAGTCGCTCAGTCGTGTCCTACTATTTGCGACCCCATGAGATGCAGCACTCCAGGCCTCCCTGTCCATCACCTGCTCCCAGAGTCCACCCAAACCCATGACCATTGTGTCAGTGATGCCGTCTAACCATCTCATCCTCTGTCGTCCTCTTCTCCTCCTGCCCTCAGTCTTTCCCAACATCAGGGTATTTTCAAATGAGTCAGCTCTTTGCATCAGGTGGCCAAAGTATTGGAGTTTCAGCTTCAACATTACTCCCTCCAATGAACACCAGGACTGATCTCCTTTAGGATAGACTGGTTGGATCTCCTTGCATTCTAAGGGACTCTCAAGAGTCTTCTCCAGCATCACAGTTCAAAAGCATCAATTCTCTGGCACTCAGCTTTCTTTATAGTCCAATTCTCACATCCATACATGACGACTGGAAAAACCATAGCCTTGACTAGATGAACCTTTGTTGACAAAGTAATGTCTCTGCTTTTTAATATGCTGTCTAGATTGGTCATAACTTTCCTTCCAAGGAGTAAATGTCTTTTAATTTCATAGCTGCAATCACCATCTACAGTGATTTTGGAGCCCCCCAAAATAAAGTCTGACACTGTTTCCACTGTTTCCCCATCTATTTGCCATGAAGAGATAGGTCCAGATGCCATGATCATAGTTTTCTGAATGTTGAGCTTTAAGCCAGTTTTTCCACTCTCCTTTTTCACTTTCATCAAGAGGCTCTTTAGTTCTTCTTCACTTTCTGGCATAAGGATGGTGTCATCTGCATATCTGACGTTATTGATATTTCTCTTGGCAATGTTGATTCCAGCTTGTGCTTCCTCCAGCCCAGCGTTTCTCATAATGTACTCTGCATATAAGTTAAATAAGTAGGATGACAATATACACCCCTGACGTACTCCTTTTTCTATTTGGAACCAGTCTGTCATTCCACATCCAGTTCTAACTGTTGCTTCCTGACATGCATGCAGGTTTCTTAAGAGGCAGGTCAGGTGGTCTGGTATGCCCATCTCTTTCAGAATTTTCCACAGTTTATTCTGACCCCCATAGTCGAAGGCTTTGGCATAGTCAACAAAGCAGAAATGGGTTGTTTTTCTGGAACTCTCTTGCTTTTCCAATGATCCAGTGGATGTTGGCAATTTGATCTCTGGTTCCTCTGTCTTTTCTAAAACCAGCTTGAACATCTGGAAGTTCATAGTTCACATATTGCTGAAGCCTGGCTTGGAGAATTTTGAGCATTACTTTACTAGCGTGTGAGATGAGTGCAATTGTGCAGTAGTTTGAGCATTCTTTAGCATTGCTTTTGGGATAGGAATGAAAACTGACGTTTTCCAGTCCTGTGGCCACTGCTGAGTTTTCCAAATTTGCTGACATATTGAGTGCAGCACTTTCACAGCATCATCTTTTAGGATTTGAAATAGCTCAACTGGAATTCCATCACCTCCACTAGCTTTGTTTCATAGTAATGCTTCCTAAGGCCCACCTGACTTCACCTTCCCAAATGTCTGGCTCTAGGTGAGTGTGAGTGTTCACACTTCCGTGATTATTATCTGGGTCATGAAGATCTTTTTTGTACAGTTCTTCTGTATATTCTTGACACCTCTTCTTAATGTCTTCTGTTAGGTACATACCATTTCTGTCCTTTTTGAGCCCATCTTTGCATGAAATGTTCCCTTGGTATTTCTAATATTCTTGAAGAGATCTCTAGTCTTTACTATTCTATTGTTTTCCTCTATTTCTTTGAATTGATCACTTTAACTACCATTATATTATATATTTCTATCTACTTGTAATAAGTAGAATTGTCTACCTCTCCTAAAACATAAACCTACAAATGTTTGTAGGCATGGCTGTCTCCTCCAGGCCTGTAGAAATGCTTGTCATCTGTCAGTTGCACAAGAAATATATATTGAATTGATAAAGTCATGAGAAGCAACAAAAAACAGTTTGAGGAAGATACTTCCTTTGTAATATGCATCTTTGCCATGTAAAACTTCAACAGAAAATCTGTTCACAAACTAAGCTGAAAGGTGTAGATAGTTCTAAAATACTAAAAAAATAGTAAGAAGAATAAGAAAGGATGTATATGTATGACTAAGTCCCTTCACTCTTCACCTGAAACTATCACAACATTGTTAACTGGCTATATCCCAATGCAAAATAAAAAGTTTTTTAAAAGAAAGTATATTAGAAGGACTCAAATGGATAATCATCATTTTTCCTGGCCCTTTCTCACGAAATCCCCTATAGTTTTGCACAGTTGAGTTACACATGGAAAATTCTGTGCATGTCACAAATCTCCTGCCAGTGCCTGCTTGCAAGAGAATTTCTGCTCCAATTGAACAATTATACCCTCTAAAAATATACCCAATCATCTGACTGTGAATGTAATATTTTATTGGGAAGAAATATACCACTTAATTACCCTGATCCCAGACAAATTTTCCTATGATTATGAAAGGAACCATGCAGTTTTATGAGTAATTCAGCATCCTGTATCAAATGCCTTCAGAAGTACATTTGCTGGCAGATTGTCCTTTTAGTATGGATTCCAAGGTAATTTCCAGTCACATATGAAAAGATACATACAAGAATATGCATGTATCATGGTGTTATTTCGGTCAAAATAAGTTAGAAACAACATTATATCTGGCAAAAGTACTGTGTACTGAATTAGAAGACATTATAGCTATAATATATGACTTCCCTGGTGGCACAGATGGTAAAGCATCTGCCTACAGTGTGGGAGATCCAGGTTCAGTCTCTGGGTTGGGAAGATCCCCTGGAGAAGGAAATGGCAACCCACTCCAGTACTCTTGCCTGGAAAATCCCATGGACAGAGGAGCATGATAGGCTACAGTCCATGGGATCACAAAGAGTCAGACACGATTGAGTGACTTCACATTACATAGCTATAATATATAATGAAGTACACTGCAAATATAGAAACTTATATGGAAAGAGAGCCATGTTTACAAAATTATATTTTTATAAGTATTATATATTTGTATTTGCATGACTTAGGGTAGTATGGCTGTACCTATACATGTATGGAAAAACATATGCACATGTATATTTTTCCATATGTATATATTTACATTAAATCAAGTTTCACTTTTTAAATAATTGTAATATTATAAAAATGGTGAGGATATTTTCGTAAATGTACACTTTCAATTTATATCAAGCATTTACAGCAGGGCAACATCTTCCTCAAGGAGACAAACATTGGTTTGGGAGGCAGGAGGAAAATATCTTACTCTTTTCACATATAAAGCATGAATAGACATATCACACATCATCAGATACATAGTATATCAATGGTATTAAAATATCATGTGAGGGAGGAGAGTGAGGAAGACTATGTCTAGAAGATTCCTTGTGATCATGTGCTAAGTCACTTCAGTTGTGTCTGACTCTGTGTGGCCCCATGGACTGTAGTCCACTAAGCTCCTGTGTCCATGGGATTCTCCAGGCAAGAATACTGGAGTGGGTTCCCATACCCTCCTCCAGGGGTTCTTCCCGTTCCAGGGACTGAACTGTATCTCAAGTATCCTGCATTGGCTGGCAGGTTCTTTACCACTAGCAGGAAGACTCCTTATAGAGAGAGTAATGAGAAAATGCTTGAGGAATTTCACTTCATTGCAACCTTCAATTTTTTTTTATTGTTTTTGCCATACAATGTCATGATATCACCATGGGTTTACATATGTTTCCCCTCCAGAACCCCCCTCCCTCCTCCCTCCCCCCCCTGGAAATCTCACTGCACCAGCCCTGAGCATCAATCCTGAGCTGGCGATTGATTAGACATATGATAATTAACTTGTTTCAATGCCCTTCTCCCATATCATCCCACCCTTACCCTCATCCACAAAGTCCACGAGTCTATTCTATACATCCAATTTTTAATTGTATGTTTATGTATCTTCTCAGAAATATTTGAATTTCTTCCATTATTTTGCACACAATTACCCCTCATCACTTCCAGTAAGCATGAGTTTAAATCCAGTAACAGACGCTAAGGAGAGGGCCCTATATCAATTCATGAGCAGTGTCTGAAAGAAGTAAAGGAATGAGGTTACTAGATCACTAATGGCAAAGAACTTCTACTTAGGAGAGAGTTAACGCCAATCCAGCCAGCCACTTTAGGCGTTTCGAAAGCAATCCTTAGAAATGTTTCTGCTTTTTCTAATTGAGGTCAGACAATGGGAAGCTTTCACTAATCCCTAGACATAGTGCCTTTTTTTTTTTTTGGCATTTGTACAATGCCTTCATTTAAGACCTTCCTTAAAAGCATCATCTCAGTGATAAATGAGCGATGGGGTTGGCAAGCCTTTTCTCTACTGACACTCATATTTCAGAAAGTCAGGATTATGATTAGAGAAGCACAATATCAAAGACAAGGCCCAGATCAGTCCCCAGAGCAAGAGCTGCTGAAATTAGAATTATCACCAGAGTTTCCTCCCAGGAACAATTTGGAATCCATCAAAAAGAAAGAAGGGGATGGTGCTAAAACACAAACAATGGAGGAGGGGGTGGGAAGGCTGCCTTGACCTCCCAATGTAATAGAAAGAATTTCTCCAGGCTGTCACAGAACAGTCTCACAGTGTGATTCAAATTCCAGCTACAAAAGCCAAACAGGCAGAAGTTTTCCCCTTAACATGTCACAAACAGTTCTTAGTCAGAAGCTGAGTGGTGTCACAGTGCTAAGAAAACACTTTCATTAACCTTATGCATTCCCAGGAATCAGTAAAGAATGGCTCTCTCTGGGAAGGCTGCCCACATTCATGGATGTCGCTCATTAATTGCAAGCAAAGCTGGGTAGGGAGAATTGTGGCAGGCTCCAAGATGTCCAGATCCTAAAATCTGGAAATTAGAATTCATGACCTTGAGAAACCTGTATGCAGGTGAGGAAGCAACAGTTAGAACTGGACGTGGAACAACAGACTGGTTCCAAATAGGAAAAGGAGTATGTCAAGGCTGTATATTGTCACCCTGCTTATTTAACTTATATGCAGAGTACATCATGAGAAACACTGGGCTGGAGGAAGCACAAGCTGGAATCAAGATTGCCAGGAGAAATAGCAATAACCTCAGATATGCAGATGACACCACTCTTATGGCAGAAAGTGAAGAAGAACTAAAGAGCCTCTTGATGAAAGTGAAAGAGGAGAGTGAAAAAGTTGGCTTAAAGCTCAACATTCAGAAAACGAAGATCATGGCATCTGGTCCTATCACTTCATGGCAAACAGATGGGGAACAGTGGAAAAAGTGTCAGACTTTATTTTTGGGGGCTCCAAAATCACTGTAGATGATGATTGCAGCCATGAAATTAAAAGACGCTTACTTTCCTTGGAAGGAAAGTTATGACCAACCTAGATAGCATATTCAAAAGCAGAGACATTACTTTGCCAAGAAAGGTCCGTCTAGTCAAGGCTATGGTTTTTCCAGTTGTCATGTATGGATGTGAGAGTTGATCTATAAAGAAAGCTGAGCACCGAAGAATTGATGCTTTTGAACTGCGTTGTTGGAGAAGACTCTTGAGAGTCCCTTGGACTGCAAGGAGATCCAACCAGTCCTTCCTTAAAGAGATCAGTCCTGTTCGTTGGAAGGACTGATATTGAAACTGGAGGGTTTGCCGACCCCTAAAATCTTATTATTAATGTAAGACTGTGACTAACAGATTTTAATAGCAAAGAATTTTTTATTGTAAGGGTGATAGTAAATAGATCAGATCCAGGAAAAGGAAAAGAGAATTGTTCACTGATTAGCCCAGATTTGATCTGACCTTGTTCTGTCTATAATCTGAAAATAGGAAGGACTAGGAAATCAAGTAAAAAGCCAGCTGAAGTGCATGAAGTATATTTTTAAAACCTAAGAGACAAAATTCTTGTTTTTTCCCTCCCACCCTAGCCTATATTTACTTTGTTTGCTCACACCTCTTTCCGAATAGCTGGTCAAAACATAAATCCTTCTGGAATAAAAATCAAGCATGATTATTTTGGTGTACAAAAACCATCCCAAAAGCATTAACATATTTTTTATAGAAAATACATAACGATAAAAAATTGAAAAGGAAAACTGGAAAATGCTCCCAGTTTCTATAAGCTGCTATAATATTGCATTTAGAAAACTGTAATTATTTCACAAATGTTGCTCAAAATCCCATGATCTGTGCATTAGTTGTTACGAAGATCAATGTTTTCAGATGACGCATTTACAGCTGTTTTTGGTTTGGGGAATATTTTTATATCACAAATAGTTTCTATTAAGGCCATAGGAGCACACCAGAAAGAAAAACATGGGCTACTTTTAAAATATGTATTTTTCTGCTTACTGTTTTATTACCACTGAAACATGAAAATTCTAGTATAAAATAAAAAGGAATAGCAGCGAGGGCTAAGAGACAAGGATCAGATTCAGTCAGTTCAGTTCAGTCGCTCAGTTGTATCTGATTCTTTGGGACCCCATGGACTGCAGCATTCCAGGCTTACCTGTCTATCACCAACTCCTGGAGCTTACTCAAACACGTGTCCATTGAGTTGGTGATGCCATCCAATCATCTCATCCTCTGTCATCTCAATCTCCTCCTGCTTTCAATCTTTCCCAGCATCAGGGTCTTTTCCAAGGAGTCAGTTATTCACATCAGGTGGCCAAAGTATTGGAGCTTCAGCTTCATCAGTCCGTCCAATGAACACCCAGGACTGATCTCCTATAGGATGCACTGATTGGATCTCCTTACAGTCCAAGGGACTCTCAAGAGTCTTCTCTCAACACAGTTCAAAACCATCAATTCTTTGGTGCTCAGTTTTCTTTATAGTCCAACTCTCACATCTATACATGACTACTGGAAAAACCATAACTTTGACTAGATGGACCTTTGTTGGCAAAGTAATGTCTCTGCTTTTTAATATGCTGTCTAGGTTGGTCATAACTTTTCTTCCAAGGAGCAAGCGTCTTCTAATTTCATGGCTGCAGTCACCATCTGCAGTGATTTTGGAGCCCCCAAAATTAAAGCCTGTCACTGTTTTCATTGTTTGCCCATCTATTTGTCATGAAGTGATGGACCAGACGCCATGATCTTAGTTTTTCTCATGTTGAGTTTTAAGTGAAACCTTTCGCTCTCAGATTATCATAGGCTTGTTAGTTAAATGAGATTTCCTGGGGGGAGGGAGGAGGGAGGGGGGTTCTGGAGGGGGAGCATATGTAAACCCATGGTGATATCATGTCACTGTTTGGCAAAACTAATTAAAAAAATGCCTATTTTTTGTCTATTTTAGAAAACACTTTCAAAATTATTGATAAAACCTGATCAATTTTCACCCCATTTTAAAGCCAAAATGGGATGCACAGACACTTTATGATATCAGACTCTTTAATGGAATGGTTATGTCCATGAGAATGAAAAATAAGTGGCTCCTGATGAATTCCCCTCCTGGCATGAATGGCTTTGTAAAGCCTCTCCCATATTGACTCTCATTTTAGCCATGAGCCTTGCTTGGCCAATGGTGTTATTAATAAGTATGATGCAAGCAGATAAATACTTGAATATCAGTATAAATACTTGAATATCAAATGTGTCCTCATAGAAATAATCGCCCTTGGAAGCCAGCTGCCATGCTATAATGATAGACTACTGACTTATAAGAATCCGCATGAAGAAAAACCCTGGAGCCTGGAAGGCCATCTTCTTGCCAAGCTCCCAGCTGAATACCATACCATGAGTGATCTTCAGTGACACTACATGGAGCAGAACTACTCTGCTGAGTCCAGTCAAGCCCCGGAATGAGCAATAATAAATCACTATCAAGCCACAACGCCATAGGGTGGTTTGCTACATAGCCGAAGATTACTGGAACACCACCAGAGAGAAATTTCTTTTAGTCTCAGGATCAAATTAAGACACAAGCCAGAATTTATATCCATGTCTTCATTTTCTTTGGGTACGGAGGAAAAAGCCCTAATTGTATCCATGATCTGTTTCAGTTGGAGCAGGGTCTTTCCTCCATTGGTCGCCTCCTTTCTCCTGGCTGTTAGTCTTTCCCTCTTCTCTGGATCCTAACTGACCATTCCTAACACGTTCTTACTCCTCCTGTAGTTCACACAACATGTACACACGTATCATATCCTTATCTCTCATCTCCTTTCAGCTTCAATCCTATTTCTCGGTTCCTTTTCAAAGTCTGCCTTCCAAAAAAAAAAATTACTTTTGCCCTCTCTCCACTTCCTCCTAGTCTGTTTTCCCTTCAACCACCTTTCAATTTCAATTTCTGCCTCCTCCAGTCCCCAGATTATTTCTGTCCTGATCACCAACAACCTCTGTATGGCCAGATCTAATAGGCACACTTTTGCCCTCCACCTAGCTAACCTCTCTATGGCTTGTTCCCATTCATCACTGTATCTTTATAACTTAGTTCCCTTTGGCTTTTAATTTACCCTCTGTTTCCCTCCTAACTTACTGGTTACTTTTTCTGTTTTCTTTCTTGACCTCTTTCATACCTAACTGAATCTGAGTTACACATGGGGTATTTCTAGACCCTTTGATCATTATCTTTCTCTCCCAAGGTGACTCTATCTGATCCAGTGGCTAAATGCTGTCTTTATTCTAATGATCACCAAATCTATAGCTCTACTTGGATTCCCCAGAGAGCTATATCCAATTATTCACTTTTTTCTCCAATTGACATCTTTCAAGCATATCAATCTGAAACTCAGTTATTTCCTAATCTTTCCCGTTGTGGTAATGACTCCATGGTATATTCATTTGCTCAACCTAAAGTCATAAGAGTTGTTTTTGATTCTCTTATTCTTCCAACACATATTTAATTGAGCGCTTACTAGCACCAAACATGTGTTAGATTAACGTGATCTTATCCTACAGAAGTTCACTGCTTCGAGTTGAAAACAGATGTGAAGGGATAATTATAATGAAACTGGGAAACTGTGATAGAAGAGACCAGATAAAATATGTGTATAAGCAGAAAAAAATAGGATTTCAATACTATTCTAGGAAACAGAGAAAACTATTTCAAATGGCCAAGTTCTGAAAAATTTTGCTCTCATTACAGGAACCATTTAGTATCTTGCTTGGCTTATTATTTGAAAGTAACTAGACAATTTACCTCACAATTAGTTATCCCTTAGGATGAGGAGTTCTTAGGTTTGAAGTAAATGTGTCCAGAAGCATTTCCTAGTGCAGCAACTTTTGTTAAGCTGCGGATTTTTGTTGTTGCATAGAATTTGATTATTCCTGTCCTCATCACATGTCTTTAAGTTATTTTTCCTTCACTATTCTTGGAGGATATGGCAATAAAACCCACATCATTTCTTTCTCTCTGCATTTTTGTTGTGCTCCAAACTAGCATAACTTCAGAGCTGCAGGAAATTTACATCCCCAGTAAACCTCCTACTCTCCAGAGATACATGAGCATTATATAATCAAGTAGTGAGGTACATTGCTTAATATGCAGACATTAAGTACTTATATTTGATGACAACTTGAGGATTAATAAAGGTATGTGAATATTTCATGCATCATATTTCACTCAGGAAGTGCTAAAAGATTAAGGATCACAGACAATTTCATGTGTCTAGTGTGATAGTCCCTGGAAGAGCAAGAATTAACAGAAACTAATGGTGGTTCATAGGAAAAGGTATTTAAATAATTAATAAACGGTGTCTTTTATTGTACCTGGAGAGGTGGGAAATTCCACAGATAATCCTATTGCAAAGAATTACTTCTCAGTTCAATACTCCAGGGGAGTAATTATTGGTCACAGACCTAACTTGGCATATAAGGGTGGAAAATTGTGAGAATGATCTCAACTCTTCTTAGATAATGTATGTCTAATTAGTAGATTTAATATTCATCTCTACAGCTTTCTTTCCAAATAAATAAAGACTAACTTCAATATGTATTTATTAAGTATAGCAGGCTTTGGGGAATTCAGTAGGCATACAAAGAAGAGTAAGATCTTTAAGAAAACACAACTTAGCCTGGTGGCTCAGAGGTTAAAGCATCTGCCTGCAGTGTGGGAGACCTGGGTTCAATCCCAAGGTTGGGAAGATCCCCTGGAGAAGGAAATGGCAACACACTCCAGTATTCTTGCCTAGAGAATCCCATGGACAGAGGAGCCTGGTACACCACAGTCCATGGGGGTCTCAAAGAGTCAGACACGACTGAGAGACTTCATTTTCACTTTCCAGTATTCTTAGCTGGAAAATCCCACGGACAGAGGATCCTGGAGGGCTACTGTCCATAAGGTTGCAAAGAGTCAGACACAACTTAGTGACTAAACAGCAACAACAAATTTCTGGAAAGGAACTGGGTAAGTCTTCACTCCAAGAGGTATGGGGCAGGAGAGTGGAGGACATGAGGATTTGCCCAGGGCCAGGGGAAAGTAGACTGGCATTTCAATGCAGGTGAGGCTAGGAGCATTCGCCAAGGAAAGGGAGGGGTGTGTTTGGAGAGCTGGAGGAAAACCCAAGCTTCAGATGTGGGCACAACCTAGGCTGAGCAGCAGAAAAGCAAGGCTGGGACAGCTGGAGAGGGTTTGGGGGCTGCTCTATAGGGAGGCCCTTAAAACATATTTTATATGTTTGTGTTTTGAAAACACAAATGAAAATACAACCTTTTGCATTTATTTCTTTGATCAACTAGCCATGCCTGCTATATTTATAATTTAAGCACCTATAGACCTTTTACTAAAACTCATTCTTGACTTACAACATTTCAGATTACCAGAAAAAAATAAATATATATAAATGCAATCAACAGCACACATTTAATGAGTTTTCATGGATATGGAACACTAGTATCCTTTTCTCAAGGAAAAAGTTTTCACAGCTAGGACAAGGTTGCCCTAAGTATATCTAGGTATCTATAGCTATATCCAGATCTACACCTGTATCTACATTTATATCTATAGCATTGGTAAGGAAGGAATGAAGATAGGATTTTGAGTAACTGTTACAACAGAAAAGGTTATACTTTTTCTATTTTTCACCAATTCCACTTCTACTTTGATCTAAGCCAGGGGTCTCCCACCTCTGGGATCTAATGCCAGATGACCTAAGGTGGAGGTAATGTAACAATAATAGAAATAAAGTGCACAATAAAAGTAAAGTGTTTGAATCATCCCGAAACCATCTCCTCTCACACCACTCCCAGTCCATGGAAAAACTGTCCTCCACAAACCAGTTCCTGGTGCTGAAAAGATTGAGGACCACTGGTAAGCAACCTTGGTCTAAGCACTCATTTGTATGACTGCAACAGCGTCCCGGCTGGCCTTCCTGATTCTATATCTGACCCCTACAAATTTATCCTCACCACAGTCACCACAAAGATTCTTTACAAACACATCCTGCCACTCTTCTGCTCCACCCCCTACAATGGCTCCCTTGGACACCATGCCCTAGGAAGACGTATGAGGAAGATTCTACAGGGTCTCACCTTCTTTTCCTCTCTGACCTCACTTCCTGGTCTTGTCATTTTTACCCACAATGCTCCCCCTACACTGACCTTCTCCTTACGCAAATTCCAGCTTTTGGACCTTCCCAGCAACTGTTTTCTCCACTGGGAATGCTCTCCCTCAAGACATTGACCGAAGTAGGTGTCCTTACCTCCTTTCTGTCCACGTGAGTTATCAACTAAGCAACTCTCACTTCCAAATGCATCCTCTTTTCCTGCTTGTTACAAGGGGTTTAGGCCCTATAAATATCTTCTCCTGGGCCATCTGGTACAATGTTAAGGTTTGTCTACAGAGGATGCTGGAGAAACATTACAGCAGAAAAGGGTTTTACGTCCTGGTTCCCGGGCTCACTCGCCAGCCTTCTGCTGCACAAAGTGGCTTTCTCATATTTAATTCCCACCCAACAGCAGACAGCTTCACTAGCATCTGGCTCCCAAAACATCAGCTGCCTGCAGCAAGCCAAATCCCAGGTAGTAGAGTACCACTCATGAGAAACTCCTATGAACACCAGCTCATTAAAAGGTGGTTTTTCAGGAAGTTCCAGAAGATGAATTTTCAGTAAGAGTACCGTTGCACCACTCAATAATCCAGCTATGCCCTCCAACAGAGCATGGGTCTCACCCAGGTTGGAGGGATCACTCTATCTCAGCCTTTGGACCAGTGACCGTTCCTTGTATCTTCGATCCTGTAGTCACTGAAGTTTTCTTTACTGCTTTATGACTGCTCCTATTACTCTAATCCTTAGTTACAATTAGTGGTTCTTTACAGTGAGCATCCCCTGTTCAAATAACTGCATGTTTTTTTCTCTCGTGATCAAATCTAGATTGACCCAATGTTGTTGTTGTTCAGTTGCTAAGTCGTGTCTGACTCTTTGTGACCCCATGGACTGTAGCATGCCAGGCTTCCCTGTCCTCCACTATCTCCCAGAGGTTGCTCTGATTCATGCTATTGAGTTGATGATGCTATCTAACCACCTCATCCTCTGATGAGACTGAGTGCATACCTTAACTCAATGAAATTTTTTCTGCCCTCTCCTCTTAAAGGTGCCCCAGCCTCTTGGATCTCTTTGCCTTGGTCTAGATCTTCCTTTCTCCCATAGCATTTATAACATCCTAACATGCTAGTTGGGCTTCTCTGGTGGCTCAGACGGTAAAGCATGTGCCTGCAATGCAGGAGACATGTGTTCGATCCCTAGGTCGGGAAGATCCCATGGAGAGGAAGTGGTAATACACTTTAGTATTCTTGCTTGGAGAACCCCATGGACAGAGGAGCCTTGCAGGCTATAGTCCATGGGGTCACAAAGAATTGGACATGACTGAGCAACTAACACACATAACATACTAGCCAATGTGTGGGTTTAGTACGTCTATTATATATCAGTTTTTACTTCTGAGGGGATGTAAATACTTCAAAAGTCATGCACCTTTTGCAAAAATTTGTTCATGGATGTATCTGAAACTCCTAGAACAGTGACAAGGTACTCAATAAATATTTGTTCAAAGAACAGTCTCATAGATCACAAGAAGTTGCCTCTCTGTACATATTGGCCCATAATGGAGGAATTTAACTTGCTTTCAGTGTCTATAGTCAGCATTTCCATATTGTTTAGGGACTGAGAAAGATGGTAATCCTTCCATTACATACATCCCAGATTACAATTACAGAAGTTCTTCATCATTCTCTGTTCCATCCGTAAGACATAGCTCTTTCTCTATCACCATGTAAGAATGTTGTTTCAGCACTCATTTTTCCATTGTAACCAAATCAACAACTTTTTACTCAACTATTTTTAATGTGACAATTAATTTTATATTTAATCCAGTACCCACTGTCAAGCTGGTGTTCATGCATGTATGCTCAGTCGCTTCAGTCATGTTCAACTCTTTGCAACCTCATGGGCTATAGACCTCCAGGTTCCTCTGTCCATGGGATTGTCCAGGCAAGAATACTGGAATGGAGAATTGCCATCCTCCAGGGGATCCTCCCAAACCAGGGATCAAATGGATGTCTCATGTCCCCTACATTGGCAGCTGGGTTCTTTACCACTAGCACCATGTAAGAAGTCCTAAGCTGGTGTGTACATATTGCTAAAACAAAGATTTTCACAGCCACAGAAATCTAAACATTGGATAGGAATAGGAGGAAGCATCTCAGCTAAGGGACAGATCTACAAGGCTCTGGCTTCTTTGATCTAAGGGAGCATAGATAGAACATACATTTTCTTTCCCCCTAAAGCTTATATATCACATAAACCTTGTGCTTTGTGCTCAGTTGTGTCTGACCTTTTGTGACCCCATGAACTGTAGCCCACCAGGCTCTTCTGTCCATGGGATTGTTCAGGCAAGAATACAGAATGGGTTGCCAATTCCTCCTTCAGGGGAACTTCCCAACCCAGGGATCAAACCCACATTCCAATGTCTCTTGCATTGCAGGCATCTTCTTTGCTGTTGAGCCACTAGGAAGCCCCATACCACTGCAGGCAGATTCTTTACCAGCTGAGCTACCAGGGAAGCCCCATCATGTAAACAATCATGGCCATATTATCCAGACACAGCTAGGAGAAATAAAATTAAATGAAAATGTATAAAAACAAGCCAGTTCTAATTTTCATGTTTCTTGTTTATATTTCACATATGGGTGCAAGGTCTATTTAATATTTTGTGGAAGTGAGTATCTCAGCTTGAATTTCATCTCTGTGAACACTTATCTTTCTCTTACAGATAACCCAGCCCTTCACATCACCTAGAGATGGAAAATTAGACAAAATAAAATAAACATCTGAATTTCCCAAAAAAATTATATATGGACAGTAAAGTTTTGGTTATTTAGAGATACAAGGATGTAAATCAGTTTGCCTTGCCATATTTTCTGGAGGAAGAAGAGTTTTCTCATTCAGTTGCAATACACTTTTTCATTTTAAGTATTTTTACACAGAATATTTCTAAAATATCTTGCATCTTTATTTTCATCATTCATGACACTTCCTCTAAGAACCCACCTCTAACTCTTTAACTTGGGGTAGGTGCCCTTGATTTAGGCTCACAGAATGGGCCCTATACTCTGCACCCCCACCCAGGAACTGATCCCACTTTACCATGACTGCCTGTTTGATTGTTAGTGAACCTCCTTGGGTTGTCAAGTCTTTGAGGGGCGATAACATATCTTTCCTGTTTCTCTGTTACCTAACATAGTACCTGGCACATGATACATATTTAATAAATAATTTTTGACAAATGACATCCTCGGGTCATTATATTAACCCTGAAAAGAAAAGGGGATTAATTATAATCAAGGCCTTTTGATGCTCTTTGACTTGATACTAAATATATACATTCTTTAAATGCTTCTCTTCCCTATATATCAGTAAAACAATCCTTCCTTTTCCTTTTCCCATGCTCATTCATTGCTCATAACAAATTTATATCAGTTTAAAAAAATAAGAAAAAACTCTGCAGTTTATATTCTGTAAAATTTCATAAGCCTTAGTGCAAGAAGGACTCTGGCTCCCCTAAGCTCTTTTTTTTTTTTTTAAATTATTGTTAGTTTTCAGCTGTTCTCATTAGATGGAGCTGTCAGAAAGCAGGGATTTTCAAAGGGCAATGTGTTCCCATGTTCTGCTCCATATAATCAACTTAATTTAATACATATTAATAGAAAAAAATTAAAAAGAGCTTGTCTTAAATCACTGCCCTTCCACTTAACAAGAAAAAGCGTAGAAAGCAATACATATTCTAGAAACTCTCAGGAAAGACACAGGGCCATTAAATCAAGGGACCCATTCTGCAATGAGTGTATGCTTCGTCGAGGTCAATTAAAGGCAAGATTTATGCACACATGCAGTCGCTCTGCCTTAAAAAATGGCTTTACACATGCTTCTTCATGGTAGAGTGAAGAACTGTTCAGAAGCTGCATGCCTATAGAATGGAAAAATACAATTAATCTGGAAGAGCATATCTGGCCTCTTAAAATGATGATATAAACAACCACAGGAAACCCCATAGTATATAAGGATGAGAAAGACTAAAACAACTTTCAAAAGTCATTTAAGAGAAAGCAACCTCAGTTCTCTCTTGCATATTGAGAAACTTTTTTGAAAAGCTTATCTGAAGGGCACAAGCAGAATATTTTTTTATTTATAACATGAAGATAAACCAATAAGTACATGGTGCCAATAATACATTACAGCCTGTCAACAGTATTTTTCAGATTCAGAACCTACCAAGATTCATAAATGTAAAACAATGGAGGAAGTATATTGTAAGATATTATAAACCTAACGTAAAGGCAAGCAGAGCCATTTCATCTTTTAAATCATTCAGAGTGGTTACTGTATCGTAAACAAAGCTGGGACTGAAGGGTAGATGGATGGCCAGGATACTCACTCCCTGAGTATCATGAATCACCCTGCTTTTCCTCTAAGCTCTCCAAATGCTTTAACTTCTTTCTACTCTAAATATGCTTGAAAGTGCAATAACTCTTCATAGCAATTAGCCTGTTGGAAGACTCATTAATGAAAGAGTGTGTTATTAAAAATATGCTCCTTCAACATTACCTATTAAGCCTTACTCTGTGGTAGGCATTGAAGGCACAAAGACGAAAAGAACAGGTCCACATTTCTAAGACGTGTTTAGACTCATTAGGATACAAAAATTAAGCAAATATTTAGCATTTGATATAAAATAGGGACTTCCCAGGTGGTGTTAGTGGTAAGAGAACCTGACTGCCAATGTGGGAGACATGGGTTCGATCCCTGGGTTTGGAAGATTCCCTAGAGGAAGCCATGGCAACCCACTCCAGTATCCTTGCCTGGAGAATCCCATGGACAGTGGGACCTGGTGGGTTACAGTCCATAGTATTGCAAAAAGTGGGACATGACTAAAGTGACTTAGCACAGCACATAACAACAGATGGGCTTCATGGATGGCTCAGTGGTAAAGAATTTGCCTCCAATGTAGGAGATGCAGGAAATACAGGTTCGATTCCTGGGTCAGGAAGATTCCCTGGAGAAGGAAATGGTAACCCATTCCAGTATTCTGGCCTGGGAAATTCCATGGACAGAGGAACCTGGTAGGCTACAGTCCATGGGGCTCACAAAGAGTCAGACATGACTGAATTTACTGAGCACATAACAATAGATATACTGGAATTATATACAAACTACACAGAAGAATGTGCCTACATACATTATCACAGAGAAGGTAACAGTTACATTGGGTTCCTAATACACGAGTGGAAATTTGCCATGGAAGCTAATGAGGAGATGGTGTTACAGAAAGAAGAGATTTCACCCTCAAGGGTACAGAGGCAGGAACAAGCTTGCTGCCTTTGTTCAGAGAAAAGTATATGATTTGGGAATGCTGTGAGAAGCATGACCATTTGGAGATGTGGTTCTGGGGACTGGCAGGGATCAGATGATGAGGGTTATGCTAAAGTGTTATCATTTTATCAGGTAAATGAAGAACAGGACATGATTAAGTGAAATCAGGAGATGAGTAATAATGTAATCTGGTATGTATGTGAGAAAAATCCTCTCTGGATGTAGTAAAAATGATGGGCTTGAAAAGGTGATGGTGCAGGAAAGGAGACCAATGAGGTTCCTGAGCAGCTGTTCAAGTGAGAAATGATGATGGCCTGAGATAGGAGAGAAAGAGTGAAGATGATAAGAGGGTCAGGCAGCAGAAGTATGAGGAGCAGAACTGGCTACACTTGTTAACTGATTAGATGTCAGGGCTAAGCTAAGGAGAGAAATCTGATAAGGCTCTCACTTTTCTAAACTGAGTATCAGGTTAGGAAACATGGAGGAAACTGCTGGGTCAATGTGGATATGATGAGTTTTAAAACTCGTAAAGAAAATAAATAATAAAAAAGAAAAAAATGAAAACTCTGTGATGTCTACAGACATATGTGGGTTCAGAGATGCAGTCAGACACTCACTGTGTAAAATTCATCACTTGTTTATTCAACAAATATAGCATAACATAAAAGAGAAGAAAATATTCATAAGAATCAATGGTCTCATTAATCTAGAAACATCATCTAGATGCATCTAGATGTTTCTTGAAAAAGCATCTAGAAACATTATCGCTGAAGAATCAGGCAGAACAAGAGATACCCTCAAAGAAGACTTAGAAGGCAGAGGGATAAAACCAGTAGGGAGCCATGCATGAATAACAAAGGAATAGTGGATTTAGGAAATATGGGGATGATCAACCGTAAAACGCTGAAGAGAAATACAAAAGACAGACATAAAAAGAAGTCACTGAGCTGGGGACCAAGATGGGATTCCGTGAGAGTGAAGGTGGAGTCAGCAATAAATTGTGGATCTGGGGCAAATGAACATTGAGGCCATGGAGCATGGGCATGCAGAAGGCCTTTTAGAAACCAGCTAAACAAGAAAGGAGAGATGCAAGACTGTGGTGCGAAGAGGCCACTAGGCCAAGGTTAGAAGTAGGTAAGACTAGTAGTCAAGGTCAGATTCTCCTGAAAGGAGATAATCTCATTTCCATCATACCTTGAGGGAAGTTCACCTGTTGGAAAGACTCCTTCCAATGACTGTTAAATCTGTGAGGATCTATGAGGTGGTCTGTACAAGTATAAAAGAGATTATGCCACTTTTTAAAAAATAAAAAATACATTTCAATTGTGTCAAATGCTTTATGTAGCCAAATGGAAGAAAATGTTTCTATCAGAAATACCCTGAGACATGCATTGACCGAGGTTGGAAAGATTGAGAAGGGGCTGGGTTACTTGCAGGAAACATGTTTATGTAAGTGCAAGGAGGTTCTGAATTGCCTTCTAAGGATGATGTTCTCAGTTAGCTTCAGAATTTAGGGGCCAGGCTGAGGCACAGAGAAGCAGAGGAGACGTGAGAGTTGAGAGTTTTGTAGAGAAGAGAGCTAAAGGAGGTAGGAACCATTTAAGGAAGGCAGGCCATCAACTGTTATCCTTCACTTTCCTTTTGAAATCTTAGTAATTTAAGAATTTACCACATTATTTCCTAATCTTTCAGTATAAATGCATAGAAGAAATAACACCCTATTCGAGTTTGAGGCATGGCAAAAACAGAGATTTATTTATCAATTATCTAGATGTCTTGTGGTATTTGCATTAATCTATTAAATTTCAACAGAAAGTTGCACTGAGGGTTACATTTAGTATCTTCTTCATTGAGGACACATGCTTTCTGAAGTCTGTTTTCCTATAATTGGAAATTGATAAAATTTTTGCAGTTGAGAAGTTGCATAATTTAGAAACACGCAGTCTCATCTTTACTTGTCATCAAAATACTACTCAACAGGTAGACAGAGGACAGGAAATCACTTTGTATAAATTACAACCACTAATTCCTACAATACTGGGGTTCTGGAGTTGACAAGCCAAAGCTTGGGGAGCATCTTTGCCATATCAAAGATGCGTGGATTATCTAGCCCACATCCATCTGATGTTTTAGGAGACAATGACAGTGTTGGGTCAAGCTAGCTCTTTGGGTCAACAAAAGAGCTCCCCAGCTAGCAAAACTGGCAGGGAGGATCAAGTAGACTGAAAATTATGCACAATACAACTTTTCTTATTTGTACCATTTTGGTGTCAATACTTGTATCTTTAAGTTCTAGAATTCTTTTGGCCTGGGAGCTGCTGGACTAAGCAACATATTTTATCATGTCTTCCAGGGAAGGCTGAGGCCAAAATAAATGAGATTTTCTCACTTTCAACACTAAAATAATAATTCAGATCTTTTGCAACAGGGATAACTTCTCTTATATGGAAAAAGATAAAAACAGGGAGAAATGGGGTGATGTGCCATTTTTATTTACCAATTGTTTAGACGCATTGTGGTATTTGAATTATTCCACCTGACCTGCCTCCTGAGAAATCTGTGTGCAGGTAAAGAAGCAACAATTAAAACCAGACGAGGAACAACAGACTGGTTCCAAATTGGGAAAACAGTATGTCAAAGCTGTATATTTCACCCTGCTTATTTAACTTATATGCAGAGTACATTATGAAAAATGCCAGGATGGATGAAGCACAAGCTGGAATCAAGATTTCTGGAAGAAATATCAATAACCTCAGATATACAGATGACACCACTTTTATAGCAGAAAGTGAAGAGGAATTAAAGAGCCTCGTGATGAAAGTAAAAGAGGAGAGTGGAAAATCTGGCTTAAACTCAACATTCAAAAAACTAAGATCATGGCATCCAGTCCCATCACTCCATGGCAAGTAGATGAAGAAACAACAGAAACAGTGACAGACTTTATTTTCTTCAGTTGCAAAATCACTGCAGATGGTGACTGCAGCCATGAAATTAAAAGACGCTTGCTCCTTGGAAGGAAAGTTATGACCAACCTAGACAGCATATTAAAAAGCAGAGACATTACTTTGTCAACAAAGGTCTGTCTAGTCAAGGCTATGGTTTTTCCAGTAGTCATGTATAGATGTGAGAGTTGGACTATAAAGAAAGCTGAGCACTGAAGAATTGATGCTTTTGAACTGTGGTGCTGGGAAGACACTTGAGAATCCCCTGGACTGCAAGGAGATCAAATCTGTCAATCTTAAAGGAAATATTCAGTCCTGAATATTTATTGGAAGGACTGATGCTGAAGTTCCAATACTTTGGCCACCTGATGTGAAGAACTAAATTACTGGAAAAGACCTTGATGCTGGGAAAGATTGAAGGCAGGAAGATAAGGGGATGACAGAGGATGAGATGGTTGGATGGCATCACTGATTTAATGGACAAGAGTTTGAGCTAGCTGCAGGAGTTGGTGTTAGACAGGGAAGCCTGGTGTGCTGCAGTACATGGGGTCACAAAGAGTCAGACATGACTGAGTGACTGAACTGAACTGAATCAGTTGACTCTGCTTTTATCAGACGGGAGATTATCCTGGTTAACTCTTTAAAGGAAGATGCAGGCCTTTCCTGAAATAAGAGTAACAAAGGGGGAGAAACAATTTATCCTTGTGTCCTTGAAGTGAGATATCATTTTCTACAACCACAAGGAAATGGATGCTGCCAAAATCCACATGAACCAAAAAGGACTTTGAGCCTCAGATAAGACCTCAGCCCCAGCTGGCACCTGGACTGAAGCTTTGGGAGATGCTGTGGAAATTCCTGACTCTCAGAAACTGTGAAATAATCAAGATGTGTAGTGTAAGCCACAAATTTGTGCCAACTATTACAGCAGAGGTTCTGGGTGCAGTAGACCTGGGTACAGCCTAAGCCTTCTTGGTGGAGGTCACTATTAACCCCACCATAGAGCCATTAGAACTTACACAGGATAGGGAAACAGACTCTTGGTGGGCACAAACAAAACCTTGTGCACACGAGGACACAGGAGAAAGGAGCAGTGACCCCACTAGAGACTGACTCAGACTTGACTGTGAGTGTCCAGGAGTCTTGGGCAGAGGCATGGGTCGGCGGTGACCTGCTGCAGGGTGGTCTGCATTCTCCCAATGCAGACACACAGGAAGTCAGACTCTAGAAAACCTGACAAAGACAGACTGCACTGTCTACTTTAAGCCAGGGCAGGGCTAATCTGATCTTTGTAATAGGTCATTATTTATGGTGATATCTTGTCTCTGAAGTGAAGTGTTGTAATCAACTTGACACTGAACCAGGAGAATAGGGCCTCAGAACTGTTATCCTCAGCTGCTCTAAACTTGTTATTCTGACTGATTCAGTAAACACTTATTAAGCAGCATTCCATAGACTTGACCCTAGAAAATCTGAAATAAATAACATAGTACAGTATTGAGGATTTACTAAGCATGGCCCAACCCATCAGAACAAGACCCAGTTTCCCTCTCAGTCAGTCTCTCCCATCAGGAAGCTTCCATAAGCCTCTTATCCTTATCCATCAGAGGGCAGACAGAATGAAAGCCACAGTCACAGAAATCTAACCAATCCGATCACATGGACCACAGCCTTGTCTAACTCAAGGAAACTATGAGGAATGCTGTGTAGGACCAACCAAGCCAGATAGGACATGGTGGAAAATTCTGACAAAACACGGTCCACTGGAGAAGGGAATGGCAAACCATTTCAGTATTCTTGCCTTGAGAACCCCATGAACAGTATGAAAAGGCAAAAAGATAGGATACTGAAAGATGAACTCTTCAGTTCAGTAGGTGCCCAATATGCTACTGGATATATCAGTGGAGAAATAGCTTCAGAAAGAATGAAGAGACAGAGCCAAGGCAGAAACAACACCCAGTTATGGATGTGATTGGTGATAGAAGCAAGGCTTGATGCTATAAGAGCAATATTGTATAGGAATTTGGAATGTTAGGTCCATGAATCAAGGCAAATTGGATGTGGTCAAATAGGAGATGGCAAGAGGGAACATCGACATTTTAAGAATCAGTGAACTAAAATGGATCGGAATGGGTGAATTTAATTCAGATGACCCTTAGATCTACTACTGTGGGCAAGAATCCCTTAGAAGAAATGGAGTAGCCATCATAATCAACAAAAGAGTCTGAAATGCAGTACTTGGATGCTATCTCAAAAATGACAGAATGATCTCTGTTCATTTCCAAGACAAACCATTCAGTATCATGGTAATCCAGGTCTAGGCGCCGACTAGTAATGCTGAAGAAGCTGAAGTTGAATGGTTCTATGAAGAAATACAAGACCTTATAGAATTAACACACAGAAAAGATGTATTTCATTATAGGGGAGTGGAATGCAAAAGTAGGAAGTCAAGAAACACCTGGAGAAACAGGCAAATTTGGCCTTGGAGTACAGAATGAAGCAGGGCAAAGGCTAACAGAGTTCTGCCAAAAGAACACACTGGTCATAGCAAACACCCTCTTCTAACAACACAAGAGAAGACTCTACACATGGACATCACCAGATGGTCAACACTGAAATCAGATTATATTCTTTGCAGCCAAAGATGGAGAAGCTCTATAGAGTCAGCAAAAACAAGACCAAGAGTTGACTGTGGCTCAGATCATGAACTTTTATTGCCAAATTCAGACTTAAATTGAAGAAAATAGGGAAAACACTAGACCATTCAGGTATGACCTAAATCAAACCCCTTATGATTATACAGTGGAAGAGACAAAAAGATTCAAGGACTTAGATCTGACAGGCAGAGTGCCTAAACAGCTATGGACAGAGGTTTGTGACGTTGTACAGGAGGCAATGATCAGGACCATTCCCAAGAAAAAGAAATGCAAAGAGGCAAAATGGTTGAGGATGGCTTACAAATAGCTGTGAAAAGAAGAGAAGCAAAAGCCAAAGGAGAAAAGGAAAGATATACCCATTTGAATGCAGAGTTCCAAAGAATAGCAAGGAGAGGTAAGAAAGCCTTCCTCAATGATCAGTGAAAAAAAAAAAAATAGAGGAAAACAGTAGAATAGGAAAGGCTAAGATCTCTTCAAGAAAATTAGAGATACCAAGAGAACATTTCATGCAAAGATGGGCTCAATAAAGGACAGAAATGGTATGGACCTAACAGAAGCATAAAATATTAAGAAGAGGTGGCAAGAATACACAGAAGAACTGTACAAAAAAGATATTCATGACCCAGATAATCATGAAAGTGTGAACACTCACACTCACCTAGAGCCGGACATCCTGGAATGTGAAGTCAGGTGGGCCTTAGGAAGATCACTATGAAACAAAGCTAGTGAAGGTGATGGAATTCCAATTGAGCTATTTCAAATCCTGAAAGATGATGCTGTGAAAGTGCTGCAGTCAATATGCCAGAAAACTTGGAAAACTCAGCAGTGGCCACAGGACTGGAAAAGTTCAGTTTTCATTCCAATCCCAAAGAAAGTCAATGCCAAAAAGTGCTAAAACTACCACACAATTACACTTATCTTGCACACTAGCAAATTAATGCTCAAAATTCTCCAAGCCAGGCTTCAACAGTATGTAAACTGTGAACTTTCAGATGTTCAATCTGGATTTACAAAAGGCAGAGGAATGAGGGATCAAATTGCCAATATCTGTTGGATCATCGAAAAAGCAAGAGAGTTCCAGAAAAAATCTGTTTCTGCTTTACTGATTATGCCAAAGCCTTTAACTATGTGGATCACAACATTCTTCAGGAGATGGGAATACCAGACTGCCTGACTTGCCTCCTGAGAATTATGTAGCAGGCCAAGAAGTAACAGTTAGAATGGGACATGGAACAATAGACTGGTTCCAAATTGGGAAAGGAGTACATCAAGGCTGTATACTGTCACCCTGCTTGTTTCACTTATATGCAGAGTACCTCATGTGACATGCCAGGATGTAAGAAAACACAAGCTGGAATCAAAATTTCCAGAAGAAATATCAATAACCACAGGTACTCAGAAGACAACACCCTAATGGCAGAAAGCAAAGAAGAACTAAAGAGCCTCTTGATAAAAGCAAAAGAGGAGAGTGAAAAAGTTTGCTTAAAACTCAATATCCATAAAACTAAGATCATGGCATCTGGTCCCATCACTTCATGACAAATAGAAGGGGAAACAATGGAAACAGTGACAGGTTTTATTTTGGGGGGCTCCAAAAATCACTGTAGATGGTGGTTGCAGCCATGAAATTAAAAGACACTTGCTTCTTGGAAGAAAAGTTATGATCAACCCAGACAGCATTTGAAAAGCAGAGGCATTACTTTGCCAACAAAGGTCTGTCTAGTCAAAGCTATGGTTTTACTAGTAGTCATGTGTGGATGTGAGAGTTGGGCTATAGAGAAAGGTGAGCGCCAAAGAATTGATGCTTTTGAACTGTGGTGTTAGAGAAGACTCTTGAGAGTCCCTTGGACAGTAAGGAGATCCAACCAATCCATCCTAAAGGAAATCAGTCCTGAATATTTATTGGGAGGACTGATGCTGAAGCTGAAACTCCAATACTTTGGACACCTGCTGTGTAGAACTGACTCATTTGAAAAGACACTGATGCTGAGAGGGATTGATGGCAGGAGGAGAAAGGGATGACAGAGGATGAGGTGGTTGGATGGCCTCACTGACTCAATGGACATGAGTTTGAGTAAGCTCCGGGAGTTGGTGATGGACAGGGAATCCTGGTGTGCTGCAGCCCATGGGATCACAAAGAGTTGGACATGACTGAAGGACTGAACTGAACTGAGTACAGCAATGGGACTTTCCCGGTGACTTAGACAGTAAGGAATCTCCCTGCAATGCAGGAAAGCCAGGTTCAAACCCTGGGCTGGGAAATCTCCTGGAGAAGGGAATGACTACCCACTCCAGTATTCTTGCCTGGAGAATCCCATGGAGAGAGGAGCCTGTCAGGCTAAAGTCCATGGGGTTGCAAAGAGTCAGACAGGACTCAGTGACTAAGCTCAGCATAGCAATAGAATACTCTATAATCAATGCCATGATCAGAGCAGATACTCAGGAAGTTTGAGCTTATTGGTTTCTTGTGGAAGATGCCATTGGTAGCAACAACATGGATAAAAATCCTCTTATGAATTTCAGACACTAAGACAAATGAGACCAAATCCAGTGTGTTACTGAAAGGGTGTTGGGTGAGATCAGAAAGAGGCACGGTAGTTCTCTGGACTAGAATCAATAGCCAGGACCAAGAGAAAGATGATTTGACTTACAAATAGTTTCATTCATGCGCCTTGGGGTACGTTTAGAAAAAGATCACACGCTGTAGTCATACAACTCTATCTCTGTCTGAGCAGCCTGGTTTGACAGATGGCTTTTACACCAGGAAGCCTAGCAGCTTCTGATTCTGTCAACCTGGAAAGTGAAACCTAGGAATGTGGGCCTTCAGTGACAATTCCCCATGTCTCACCCCATCAAACCAACAAGAACGTACACTAAAACACTACCCAGTGCCAAAACGATGAAGATTTCAAGAGCTTGTTTTCCACTTTCCTTGTGTTTCATTAGTGTGGTGCTAAATGGAGCTTTGAAGACTTCTAGAAAGCCTGCTGTGAACTACAAGTGCCACTTGTTACATGAAAAAAAGGCACTAAGCCTGCAAGTTGCAGTCATTTAAATGAGTCATTGAAAACAGCACTGAAAAGCCATCACTGAGTCCTTTGAAAGAACAAAAACTGTTGGCAAGAAAGGACAGACCCTCTCAGGAAAAGATCCACACAACTTCAGAAAGAGTTAAGCAGACATTCAAGAGACCTAACATGTCAGCATTTTCTGGGCTTCTATCATCTCATTTACTTTCAAAGTCTGATCCGGGAAATCTGGAAAACCACCAGCACTGTCTTAGTGGTAAAGAATCTGTCTATAATGGAGGAGACACAAGAGTCATAGGTTTGATCTCTGTGTCAGAAAGATCTCCTGGAGGAGGGCATGATAACCTACTCTCGTATTCTTGCCTGGGAAATTCCATGGACAGAGGAGGTAGTGGGCTACAGTCCATAGGATCATAAAGAGGCAGACATGACTGAAGAGTCTGAGCACGCACACACACACACACTGAGAAAGGCAGCAAGGTTGCTGAGGATCTGCTCCTCTCCAGGCTCCTAGCTATGTGCTTTGCCAATGAATTTTACTCCACTTTTTCTGCCCAATAATTTAGTAAAATGGATTATTTTTCTATCACTACAATAACAAGTTATCATAAATACAGCAACTTAAAAATCAGTATCCCTTGATTAACTCTTTGTTCTATACATCAGAACTCTGGACATGGCCGGGCTTCCTTTGTAGCTCTGTTGGTAAAGAATCCGCCTGCAATGCAGTAGACCCCAGGTTGATTCCTGGATTGGGAAGGTCCACTGGAGAACAGATAGGCTACCCACTCCAGTATTCTTGGGCTTCCCTTGTGGCTCAGCTGGTAAAGAATCTATTTGCATTGCGGAATACCTGGGTTTGATCCCTGGGTTGGGAAGATCCCCTGGAAAAAGGAAAGGCTATCCACTCCAGTATTCTGGCCTGGAGAATTCCATGGACTGTATAGTCCATGGGGTCACAATGAGTCTGGACATGACTGAGTGACTTTCACTTTCATTGGGCATGGCCAGAACCCAGAGGCTAGGAGCTCTGCTCAGGGTCCTATTGGCTGATATCTAACTGGCAGCCAGGCTATATTTTTGGAGATTCTAGAATCAACTCTGCTTCTAAGCTGAGTATTGTTGTTGGCAGAATTCAGATCTTGTAGTTACAGGACTGAAGTCCCTGTTTCCTTGCTGGCTTTTAGCCAGAGACTATGCTCAGTTGTTAGAGATCACTCGTATTCCTTGACTTTAAAGACCCTAATGCTAGGAAAGATTGAGGGCAGGAGGAGAAGAGGACAACAGAAGATGAGATGATTGGATGGCATCAACGACTCAATGGACATGGGTTTGAGCAAACTCTGGGAGATAGTGAGGGACTGGGAAGCCTGATAAGCTGCAGTCCATGGGATCACAAAGACTCAGAAATGACTAGGTGACTGAATAACAACAAGCACATTCCTTGCCACATTGCCCCCTTAATTTTAAGGCCACCAGTGGTATGAGACTTCCAGGGAATATCCAAGGTGAGTATACCAGGGAGTGGAGAATCCTAAATAAAAATCTTAGACAAGATTCGACCCACCGCCTAAGACCAATATTGTTATTCCCATTGTACAGATGAGAAAACTGTGTCTGTGAGAGAGAATGTATTAAATATTGGCAGCACTGACATGAAGTGTTTGTTTCCCTCTGAAGCCAATATTTTTCTAATATTTCATGCTGAGTCATAAAAGGCACAGTCTAATTTTTATAAATGTCTTGTAACGATCAGAAATCTGGGCTAGTCACTGAGAAAAAGCAAAGTTGAGTTTATGGCTGGCTCTGACAAGGGCTTAGTCAAGTTCCCAAACTGGAATTCTGACCTGGGAAACTTGTAAATTCCCCAACATAAAAAGCACATTCAATCTGTTTCTCCTCTCCCCTCAAATGCCCATAGGTTGCCTACAAAGCTGTACATTGGTACAAAATCAGATACAGGCATCTTTAAATTGTTAGCACTGAACAATGAGCGAACAGCAAATATTCTTTGTAGGACAAAAACACATTATTAAAATGTGCTAAACTGTTTCTTCCAGAGTTAAACAACTAATTACACAGATGATGCTCACGTGGTTGTCATGCCAGATTTTCTGTTTTTCAGAAAAGATTCCTGTAAATCAGTACTGAGAAACATGTATGCAAGTCAAGAAGCAATAGTTAGAACCAGACACAAGAGTTTGAGCAAGCTTTGGGAGGTGAAGGACAGGGCGGTTACAAAGAGTTGGACACAACTGAGCAACTGAAGAACAACAACAAATCAGTGCTTGCCTCACGGTGTAAATAGAGAGAAACAGGCTAAATTAGACAACTGGAAACAAAATTGATTGTAAGTAACATGAAGGAAGAGCTTCCCATGTGGCAATAGTGGTAAAGAAACTGCCTGCCAATGCAGGAGATAAAACAGACCTCTGGGTCTGGGTCGGGAAGATCCCCTGGAAGAGGGCATGGCTCCCCACTCCAGTGTTCTTGCCTGGAGAATCCCATGGACAGAGGAGCCTAGTGGGCTTACAGTCCATGGGGTTGCAGAGTTGGACACGACTGATGTGACTGAGCTCATACAAAGAACATGAAGGAAAGGACCATTTCTAATTTGTTCACTGCAGGATTTCCCTACAGCCAGGTAGACACTCAAAGAATTGGCAGAATAAATAAAGAAAAGAAAAGCAACATTGCTGAAGACTGTAATATACTTTGGTAATCTTGAAAGAGGGATTTGCATTTTTTTTTTTTTTAAGGCAGTGACCCAAAATGAGCTTAGTCTTCCTTTGGTTCTGACTCAACCTCACAGTTCAAGTTTTGGAGGACACGTTGTGACTCCAAATGTTTCTGCACATATTCCAAATTTTGATTCGTAGACATGACTTTAACAAATATATCTAGAAGGTAATATCAGAAACCAGGAGTACCATCCCAATTTATTGTCTTCTGAAGATAATTATCAAGTAATATAATATAGCTTAACACAAAATTAAGTATTGAGAATTACTTGAAAGAAGAGTTTAAAACAAAAGAAAGTTAAGAACACTTAGTTTTGGAGGTGTGTGAGAAATGGTGAAGAGGTTAAAAAGAAGAACAGACTTCCAGTAAGTCCTGGGAATGGAATGTACAGCATGGTGACTACAGTTAATAATACTGTATTGCATTCTTAAAAGTTGCTAAGAGAATAAATTCTAAAAGTTCTCATCACCAAAAAGTAGGTAATATGTATGAGGGTGGATGCTAATTAGACTTATCATGGTGATCATTATGCAACATATCCAAATATTGAATCAATATTTTGTACAGCTGAAACTAACATAATGCATGCATGCTTCAGTTGCATCTGATTCTTTGTGACCTTAGGGACTGTAGGCCACCAGGCTCCTCTGTCCATGGGATTCTCCAGGTAAAAATACTAGAATAGGTGGCCATACCCTCCTCCAAAGGATCTTCCCAACCCAGGGATTGAACCCATGTCTCTTAATATCTCCTGCATTGGCAGTCCAATTCCTTTCCACTAGCTCCATCTGGGAAGCACCAACTAACATAATGGCATACCTTAAATATACTTCAAAAAAAGAATATTTAAGTTTTTTAATGGAGTCTAAAGTATAGAAATACTTGATTTAATAAAAATATGTTTTCTTCATTACACTAAACATATTGATGCCATGCTATTATGAAGAGTTTATTACAACTAGAGAATATTTCTTTGTTCATTTTGGTCACTGTGTAAAAATTTTAAGCCTAACATATAAGGTATGTGTGCATGGCTTTTCTTTTCCTGTCTTACATATTTATTAATTTATTCAATTTTACTGGAGTGTAGTTGATTTACAATATTGTGTTAATTTCAAGTGTACAGTAAAGTGATTCAGTGATGTACATATGTATATTCATTCTTTTTGGGATTGTTTTCTCATACAAGTTATCACAGAATATTGAGTAGAGTTCCCTGTGCTATATAGAGGTCCTTGTGCTATATAGAGATCATACATAGAGTAGTGTGTATATGTTCATCCCAAACTCATGTTACCCCTCCCCCCACATACATTTTCCCTTCATTAACCATAGTTTGTTTCTGATGTCTGTAAGTATGTTTCTGTTTGTGAACTATATGTCAATAAAAGTGAAAAGACAGACAAATTCTTAGAAAGGTACAACCTTCCAAGATTGAAACTGAAAGAAACAGAAAATATGAACAGACCAATAACAGGTTCTGAAATTGAAACAGTGATTTAAAAACTTCCAACTAACAAAAGTCCAGGTCCATATGGCTTCACAGGTGAATTCTCTCAAACATTTGGAGAAGACTTAACACCAATCTTTCCAAACTTTTCCCCAAAATATTGAAGAAGGAACACTCACAAGGTCATTCTGCAAGGCCACTATCACCCTGATGCCAAAACCAGAAGAAGATATCACAAAAAAAGAAAATTACAGATCAAGATGAGGGCTTCCCTAGTGACTCAGATGGTAAAGAGTCTGCATGCAACGCAGGAGACAGGGGTTCAAGCCCTGGATCAGGAAGAGAAAACCTACTTCAGTATTCCTGCCTGGAGAATTCCATGGACAGAGGAGCCTGGCAGGCTATAATCCATGGGGTCACAAAGAGTTGGACATGACTGAGTGACCAACATTTTTATCACTGATGAACTTAGATGCAAAAATTCTCTGGAAAATACTAGCAAGTTGAATCCAACAAAACATTAAAAGGATCACACAACATGATCAAGTGGGACTTATCCAAGGAATACAAGGACTCTTCAATATCTTCAAATCCGTGTGAGACAACACCAGTAACAAACTGAAAAATAAAAACCATATGATCATCTCAATAGATGCAAAAAAAGTTTTTGATAAAATTCAACACCCATTAATAATAAAATCTCTTCAGAAAGTGGGCAAAGAGGGAACCAACCTCTATATTTCTCCTATTTATTTTTAACATATGTGCTATGGGAAGATCCCCTGCAGAGGGAATGGCAATGCACTCCAGTATTCTTGCCTGGAGAATCCCATGGACAGAGGAGCCTGGCAGGCTACAGTTCATGAGGTCACAAAGAGTCAGATGTCACAGAAGCAACTTAGCATGCATGCACGTGAAACCAAAATTTTGTGTTATTCTGGCTTGTTAATAAGTCAGTTCAATTCAGTTAATAAGTATAAGTAGACATTTAAAATCATATGAACTTACATTTCTGTAGCATTTTCTTTTTATCATGCACAGTTATGGGCATTAGCCAACTGTATGGTCATAAGGCTGTGAGAGGAGCAGGGCATGATTAGTTTTCAGTGCTTCATCATCATTTTAAAGGTGAAGAAACAGTCTCATTAGATCACTGTCTCAAAGTCAGTGTTTTCTTGTAGATTCTAAGCACAGTCTCTTTTGCCTGCACCACAAAGCATCTCTACGAATGACTCTATTAAGAAATGAAATACGTGTTGGCCTGAACAATGGGAATGGAGAACGTGAGTTTGCACAGTTACTGCTCTTTCCTGAATCTTACAGATGTAGTTGTCAGGTCTCTCATCCTTTCTAGTTAGCTCCTTTTACTTCATCTAATCTTCCTCAAACTCAGCAGGTATTACACTGAAGCAATAGAAAGAGCAATTAAAATATCTATTGCATATTTATGGTCAATTTATCTCCTCTACTGCATACATTTTGAAATGTGTCATTATGAAAGATCTTAAAATAGAATTGCAAATATATATTTTCAGTATGACACAATTACAATTCTTAAAAGCTAAATTATACTCTTCCTGGTGTGTGACTTTTTTGTGTTCATCATTAAACTATTTCTTTCCTACTCTGAAAGCTGTTTTGCTACAAGGCCATTTCCTTTTTACTTTCATCCTCAGGGAAGTCATAATCCCTCACTTAAATAGAAGCTGGTTACCATGGAAATCATTCTAATGCCCCAGAATCAATATTTTGATTTTGCTGACATTTAATGTAAAAGGCAAAGACAAACCAGGATTTATAAAAGTCATTCTTCATCTTTGTTATAATTCTGATAGCTAGAAAAATTGTAAAGAAAACATATGCTCCATAATGAAGTCCAGTTAACTCATAATTGTAAAGAGTTGAGGATTCATAAAAGAACAATCTACATAGTCATATAATTTTGGCTTTGAGTACACACATATGAATGCATGCATTTGGACTCAAGATTTTTTTCCCATCTTTGAATTGAACTCTGATTCTCTCCTGTTATTGAAGTCATACCTTGGTAAAAGAGATTTGAATATATCCAGTTCTGCAGTTGCTTTTTGATTAAGTGCTCCAAAGAGAAGCTGAAATTTGCATTGAAAAATCACTCTTCTATTAAAGTTGACTATTTCTGCACTGAATCTTAATAGTCCATCTGGTCCATTGGCCATCTTCAAAGAGGCACTACAGCTGAAGGCTCTTTAACTACCCTAGAAGTCCTTTTGAGAAGAGATGTTAAACTTGAACTTAGTGTTTAATAAGCCTTACTGGCCATAAGGTAGTTTTCCAAGTCTGAGATAAGCCTTTGCTACTGCTTTAATTTACTCACTGTCTTCTCTTCTGCCTCAGAAGTAATAAAGATAACAGACTTCCTGTCTTCTCTTTGATAATGAGCTATTTAGAGCCTTAGATCTTGAGATGGTGAAGGGATCTGAAAGACTTATGAGTTTCTCTATCTCAGGATTTAGCTGCCTGAAGCATCTCAAATGAATGGTAATCAGTTCTGTCTTTAAGACAATTGAATCACCACTCAAATGTTTCTTCTGTGGGACAATCATAATTTCCCTCATGACCACTTTGAAAACCCCAAGCTCCCCTCCCCAGGGAGGGGACTATTTTGAAGCGTGTGTGTTATACTGCTTCCAGGAGTGTTTACAGCAGCATTACCTAGCCTGCTAACACACCCTTTACTGGCTGCTCACCTTGTCTGATTCCTTTTCCCCTCCCCTTCCAATGGTTCTTTTATCCCCCTTTATTCTTGAATCATTTTAGATTACATCCAGGCCCTCATCATTCAGAGACCATTGTTCTTAATCATAATCTGCTTTTGAAAACAATACAATGTAATTGATCATGTAGTTTTCTGGGAGTACAAGTAAGAAGAGGTGACTTCTGGAAATAACCTCATAGACTATAAAGAGAAATGAAAGGCACCATGTATCAATATCAGGGAAAACTTAAGAGCAATACTTAAAATTTACAAAATGCAGATATCTAAAGCATTTTAGTTTATTAACAAGTAAATTAAACACTATCTCTAAAACATCAGTGTGCTGCAAGTTGAAGGAAATACTGATGACCTTGAATCATGAGAAAAAAGACTCAGAATTCAAATCTGTTTCAAGATAGAGGAACAAAAGAGTTACACAAACAGATACCCCCCCCCCCCACACACACACAATCTTTCATTGCAGTGTGATTGATTACAGCAGAACAGACTAGAACCAATCTAGTGTGTTGAGTATTAGTCACTCAGTCTTGTCTGACCCTGAGGCTCCATGGGCTGTAGCCTGTCAGGCTCATATGTCCATGGAATTCTTCAGGCAAGAATACTGGAGTGGGTTGCCATTTCCTTCTCCAGGGGATCTTCCTGACCCAGGGATTGAACTAGGGTCTCCAGCATTGTATGCAGATTCTTTACCATCTGAGCCACCAGGGAAGCCTGACTAAGACTTCATCACAGAACTAGCAATTGCATAAAGTACCATGATGTACATGCTTTTCCTCAAAAACAGCGTTTCCCAACAAACTGAATGCCATGGAAAATAATCATAAGAAAACAAGTGAAAGTAAAGCACAAAACTATGCAGTAGGATTTCAATTTTATAAATATGCACAAATGCACATTATTCATACATATAATCTCACACAAATACCCATACTTGTGATGTATTTCTGGCTATATATGAAGCAGGGAAAATTGAGCCTAAGTGAAGATTTTCCCTGAAGAAAGTATGGATTAGCTCAATCTCCAGGCATTTGTTTGTATCCTTTAGTCTGAAGCTTTTGCTTTTTGGCTAAATATGCCCTTGGACACTGTTACATGTGAAAGGAGGGATGAAGACATTAGAAGAGACAGAATATGCTTCATGGGTAAGTGTACCGTAGGCTAGGTCTAAGTTTCTGTGGGGGGATTAGACCACAAGATGAGGGGGATTTTGTGAAGGACTGGGGAGTCTAAGTGACAAAGAAAACTGCCCAGTTAAGGAAGGGACCAGCTGGTGTCCACTCTCTGCTGCAAGCTACTGGGAAACTTGGGGCACCAGGTGCTCAGGTGAGCCATTGGGGAATAATGTCAGGGACAGACAGGGTAAGAGAAAGACCATGGGACCTGGAGGAGACATGCTCTCAAGCCAGTCACTGTCAGCACTGGACATCTGAAGCATCTTCCACAACTGACACACAACGATCTAAATGCACTTGTATCAAAACTCACTTGGGACTACTCGCCCTCCAAGGGACTCTCGGGAAAATTTCAGGAAAGCTGAAACTGATTTATTCAGCAAGGCTAAAGTGCCAGTGAGATCTGGGGTTAATCTGACTTAATTTACAATTATAGACCAACAAAGAGACTAAGATATATTTGATTTATGTACTTTGTGGCTGGGAAAAAAGCATAGATATGGTAAAAAAAAAAAAAAAAAGACAAGGATTGAAGTAGAGGCTACAAACGTACATACATACATACATAAATTCATATTCATTGGAAGTACACCAAAATGTTTAAAAAATAATTATTTCTAAAGATGATTATGATTTTTTAAATATTTTCCAGCATTACAAACCCCCCTTATAATTTCATTATGCGTGCAATTGTGCTAAATTGCTCAGTCGTGTTCCACTCTTTGCAAACCCATGGACTGCAGCCTTCCAGGCTCCTCTGACCTTGGGATTTTCCAGGCAAGAATCCTGGAGTGGGTTGCCATGCCCTTCTCCAGGGGATCTTCTCCACCCAGGGATCCAACTTGCCTCTCACCTCTCCTGCATTGGCAGGTGAGTTCTTTACCACTACCACCTGGGAATCTCATGATACTTCTATAATTATACAAGTAATAGGAATAAAAGCAAGAAAATATAGATTTTAGATAAACTGCTAGGCAAAATAATTTCCTAATGATTCAAACCCCCTTAAAGAGGGCTAGAAAACTCACATCCCTTTCGGATGATATAAATTAAATATACTGTGGGGAGTGTCATTTGGCAACACTCCAATGAACAGTCACTGTCCCCCTTCCCCGGATTCTTCTTTCCTAAGACTTAAGGTGGAGGAGACAAGATCAGGTGACCCAGGAAAGAAGGCAGATGCTCGTGGGTATGCGGACCCCGACACCTGGTGTGAAGCCTCTTTTTAGGTGAAATGGGCCTGGCCGGTTTTACCTTCAGTCCGCTCCGGGCCTTTCCCGCTCTTACTGGCTGCCGTACTGTTGACCGTCTCAGATGATGTGCTCAGTTTGGTACTGGGGTCCCGCTTGGGCTTGGGGGGTGGTTGTCTCCGAGAGCCACAGCTGCTGTCGTCATCTGTGCCCCCAACCGAATGCAGCGACTGCGACCTGACGGAGAAGCCACTGGAGCAAGGATGGGGCAGCCGGTCCTGGGGCGCGGGCATTGTCATGAATCCCATACGGAAATGTTTGCCCACGTAAGTTCCTTCGTGGCCTCGCCCCACTTCTCCACCTATCCTGTAAGGGAAAGACGAAACCGGCGCCAGGTGAGCCAGGATGGGCAACATCATGGGCACAAGTATATCTATAGCTGATGACAGGTCACATTTTAACTTGAGACTGGGAAAGAAACATTTCCAACGCGTGAATATATTCTATACTTTTGCATATGATATTTAAAGCAATATGATTTGACCGTAATCAGAAATTCTGCTATACTGATATCCAGATACTCAAGAATTAGCATTCCAAAGAAAAAAAAAAAGCCCCAAATTACCACATAGAACATTTCATCCTCAATCGTCTTTCCTTACTTTCAAGTAAATCTTGTCAGACACTTACTCCTTGGAAGGGAAGCTATGACCCACATAGACAGCATATAAAAAGCAGAGACATTACTTTGTCAACAAAGGTCCATCTGGTCAAGGCTATGGTTTTTCCAGTAGTCATGTATGGATGTGAGAGTTGGACTATAAAGAAAGCTGAGTGCAGAAGAATTGATGCTTTTGAATTGTGATGTTGGAGAAGACTCTTGAGAGTCCCTTGGACTGCAAGCAGATCCAACCAGTCCATCCTAAAGGAGATCAATCTTGAGTGTTCATTGGAAGGACTAATGTTGAAGCTGAGACTCCAATACTTCGGCTACCTGATGTGAAGAGGTAACTCATTGGAAAAGACCCTGATCCTGGGAAAGATTGAGGGCAGGAGGAGAAGAGGATGACAGAGGATGAGATGGTTGGATGGCATCACCAACTCAATGGACATGAGTTTGGATAAACTCCGGGGGTTGATGATGGACAGGGAGGCCTGGCATGCTACAGTCCATGGGGTTACAAAGAGTTGGGGATGACTGAGCGACTGAACTGAACTGAAATCTTGTCAGTATCTTAAAAAGGAAACAAGAATCTATGAAAATGACTTGCAGACTGCTTTTTCAGAAAATGTTTCTTGGTGTATAGTTGATTTAAAATGTTGTGTTGGTTTCAGGTTTACAGCAAAGTGAATCAGTTATGCATATACATAAATCCATACTTTTTAAGATTCATTTCCCATATATGCCATTATAGAGTATTAAGTCAAGTTCCTTGTGCTGTACAATAGGTCCTTATTAGTTATCCATTTTATATATACTTGGAGAAGGAAATGCCACCCCACTCCAGTATTCTTGCCTGGAAAATTCCTTGGACAGTGGAGCCTGGCAGGCTGCAGTCCATGGAGTCGCAAAGAGTTGGACATGACTGAGTGGTTTTTCACTCACTTCACTTAAATATACTAGTACATATATGTTGTAAATTGCCCTTTGACACATAACTGAGGTCGAGGGGGCGGCACTTGAAACTCTTCTCTACTTCACAAGCCCATCTCTACTTTTACCTAGTTAGCATAGAGGGAAAAGCAAAACAAGCAGCAACTACAAAGGGGGTTCTTCTATGAATACAAGGGGGGAGAGAGACAGGAAGAGGTGAGGAAGTGAATGAAGGAAGGAAGAAAGAAAGAATGGGAAAATACTTGCTTGAATCAATAAAATAATGGTCAGTCTCTCTTCAGTTTTCTGAATCATTTGGTTACATTAGTAACTTAGTTCTACTAATAAATTAGTAGATCAGCCGGGAGTGGCTGGGAGGAGCTACCCCAGGCCCAAGTTCAGGGGAGGCGGCCAAGAGGAGCTACCCCACGTTCAATGTCAGGAGCAGTGGCTGCGCTTTGCTGGAGCAGCCGTGAAGAGATACCCCACATCCAAGGTAAAAGAAACCCAAATAAGACGGTAGGTGCTGAGAGAGGACATCAGAGAGCAGACAGACTGAAACCACAATCACAGACAACTAGCTAACCTAATTTCATGGACCACAGCCTTGTCTAACTCAATGAAACTAACCCATGCCATGTGGGGCCACCCAAAATGGACAGATCATGGTGGAGAGGTCTGATAGAATGTGGTCCACTGGAGAAGGGAATGGCAAACCACTTCAGTATTCTTACCTTGAGAACCCCATGAACAGTATAAAAAGGTAAAAAGATAGAACACTGAAAGATGAATTCCCCAGGTTGGTAGGTGCCCAGTATGCTACTGGATATCAGTGGAGAAATAACTCCAGGAAGAATGAAGGGATGGAGCCAAAGCAAAAACAACACCCAGCTGTGGATGTGACTGGTGATAGAAGCAAGGTCCGATGCTATAAAGAGCAATATTGCATAGGAACCTGGATTGTTAGGTCCATGAATCAAGGAAAATTGGAAGTGGTCAAACAGGAGATGGCAAGAGTGAATGTAGATAGTCTAGGAATCAGTGAGCTAAGATGGACTGGAATGGGTGAATTTAATTCAGATGGCCGTTATATCAACTACTGTGTGCAGGAATCCCTTAGAAGAAATGGAGTAGCCATCAAAGCACAACAGAGTCTAAAATGCAGTACTTGGATGAAATCTCAAAAATGACAGAATGATCTCTTTGTTTCCAAGGCAAACCATTCAATATCACAGTAATTCAAGTCTGTATCCTGACCAGTAACACTGAAGAAGCTGAAGTTGAATGGTTCTATGAAGAAATACAAGACCTTATAGAATTAACACCCAGAAAAGATGTCCTTTTCATTATAAGACAGTGGAATGCAAAAGTAGGAAGTCAAGAAACACCTGGAGAAACAGGCAAATTTGGCCTTGGAGTACAGAATGAAGCAGGGCAAAGGCTAATAGAGTTCTGCCAGGAGAACACACTGGTCATAGAAAACACCCTATTTCAACAACACAAGGGGAGACTCTACACATGGACATCACCAGATGGTCAACACCGAAATCAGATTGATTATATTCTTTGCAGCCAAAGATGGAGAAGCTCTATAAAGTCAGCAAAAAGAAGACCAGGAGCAGACTATGGCTCAGATCATGAAATTCTATTGTCAAATTCAGACTTAAATTGAAGAAAGTGGGTAAAACCACTAGACTATTCAGATATGACCTAAATCCAATCCCTTATGATTAGGAAGTGGAAGTGAGAAATAGATCTAATGGACTAGATCTGACAGACAGAGGGCCTGAAAAACTATGGACTTAGGTTCGTGACATTGTACAGGAGAGAGGGAGTAAGATCATCTCCAAGAAAAAGAAATGCAAAAAGGCAAAATGGCTCTCTGAGAAGGCCTTTTAAATAGCTGTGAAAAGAAGAGAAGTGAAAAGCAAAGTAGAAAAAGAAAGGTATATCCATTTGAATGCAGAGTTCCAAAGAACAGCAAGGAGAGGTAAGAGAGCCTTCCTCAGTGATCAGTGCAAAGAAATAGAGGAAAACAATAGAATAGGAAAGACTAGAGATCTCTTCAAGAAAATTAGAGATACCAAGGAAACATTTCATGCAAAGAAGGGCTCAATAAGGGACAGAAATTGTATGGACCTAACAGAAGCAGAAGATATTAAGAAGAGGTGGCAAGAATATACAGAACTGTACAAAAAAGATCGTCATGATCCAGATAATCATGATGGTGTGATCACTCGCCTAGAACCAGACATCCTGGAATGTGAAGTCAAGTAGGCGTAAGAAAGTATCACTATCAACAGAGGTGATGGGATTCCAGCTGAGCTATTTCAAATCCTGAAAGATGATGCTGTGAAAGTATTTCACTCAATATGTCAGCAAATTTTGAGAACTCAGCAGCAGCCACAGGACTGGAAAAGGTCAGTTTTCATTCCAATCCCAAAGAAAGGCAATGCCAAAAAATGCTCAAACTACCACACAATTACACTCATCTTACACATTAGCAAAGTAATGCTCAAAATTCTCCAAGCCAGGCTTCAGTAATATGTTAACCGTGAACTTTCAGATGTTCAAGCTGGTTTTAGAAAAGGCAGAGGAACCAGAGATCAAATTGCCATCATCTGCTGGATCATCAATAAAGCAAGAGAGTTCCAGAAAAATATCTATTTCTGCTTTATTGACTATGCCAAAGCTTTTGACTGTGTGGATCACAATAAACTGTGGCAAATTATGAAAGAGATGGGAATACTAGACCTCCTGACTTGCCTCTTGAGAAACCTGTATACAAGTCAGGAAACAACAGTTAGAACTGGACATGGAACAACAGTCCAGTTCTGGAACAGTTCTTAATACTTTATAAATATCTGGAGTATGAAAGTTATCCAAATGTAAGTTTTGTAAGTTTTACACAGGAATGTTTGAACAAAAATTTTAAATATATAAGAAGTCTCTCTCAGTTGAAGCTCAACTCATCATAGAGAAAATTACCCTTCTGCCTTTTTCTATGCTATTAAGTCATGTTGACTCTTTTATGAACAAAAAGGACGTGAATGTCACTGTGAATTTTTAAAAGATGGTTTTCTAGAGTTTTCCCCATTTATGCTCATTCATCAATAAAGGGGAAAAATGAAACATTATTAGAAATATTTGATTTCCTTAGACATGCATGAAGTATAAAAAGTATCTATGAGCATATGAATTTTGGAAGCCTCCTGAATCTACCTTTACAAACACAAGTTTAATATGCTTTTTAAAAATTTCTTTAAATTTCATTTATTTATTCATTTATTCTGGCTGTGCCGTGCGGCATGCAGTCTTATTTCTCTCATCAGGAATCAAGCCCATGTCCCTCGCAATGGAAGTTGGGGTCTTAACCACTAGACCACCAGGGAATTCCTAATTTTAATTTCAGTTGTCTCTTTATTGTATCTTTCATGACTCTAAGGTTTGTCATACATTTTATATCCCAGTAGGAACAATAATTATAAATGAGCCTTTTTTCCCAACTTCAGTGAAGCAGTTATGACAGCTATATGACCCTTGAGAATGGAGCAAGTGAGTCTGATTCTGGCATTTAATTTTGATCACAATTTGCTATTCAATCAAAAATGTTTTTTTATATTTATTTCATATTTTTCTGAGTATTTTGATTTGATAGACACTCAACATACTGTCTTTGTAAAATGAAATAAAGGAATTTCACTGTACTGTCCAGAGCAGTTGATATCTAGAAATATGAATGAAATCAAGCAAATGATTAGGTGGAAGTTTTCACATCATAGTAGTCAGTCTCCTAAATTCATTCAGTGTCCTCATGCATTTCACATTCTGTGTTTTCTTCTAGAACATCAGTCAAAAAATAAGCGAGAATAAATTCAAATGGAACAGTTTGTGAAAAATCAGTAAGAATTTAAGGCAGAAGTGGTGGTAGAGGGTGGATCAGGGTGTGATGGAATGGGAAAGTTTATCACTAATTTATGATGATTGTGACCTTAATCTTTCTCATGGAAGATGAAATATTTGATCCATCTAACTTTGCCTCAATCATTTTATGTGTCTTTTCCTTACTTCTACTGCCATACCACTGAACAAAAGGTACTTTGAACGTTTATTTAGGCAGTCATCCTCAAGAACATATCCAAGTGAGAGGATTTATGCATGCATTAATGCATAAAGGCATTTATGAGAGTGTTACTAGGAATAATTGTATCAGCAATTTCTCTGTTACTTTTGACCTGAATAGCTCAAAACCTAAATATGTACCTTTCCCAGAGAGATAATTAGCTCTGCTGCTTCATTTCAAAATTACCTTTTTCAGCATAATACAATTTTCTCTAACTATCCTTTTGTTCATATATGTCATGTATACACACATAGACACACATGCATACACACAAATACACATACACACTAACAACTTTTCCAAAGAGAAATTCATTGTATGCTTTAAACAATGGTAGGTCTCAGGTCAAATTTCATTTGACCAGGCTGTGAATGCAGGATGAAGATATGGGGCTAAGTCTAAAATCTAAGGCCATTATTCAAGGCTAAAGTTGAGCAATAAAAGTTATGGTACATTTAAGTTCAAGAGATCAGCAAAGATAATTAGTCTAAAGCAAATTGAAGACTATGGAATATAACATACAACTAACTCCTGAATGTATGAGAGGACTATGTGTAGTTTTTAAGATATGCAAATCTCTGGACCAACGACAGAGACTCAGGACTAATGACAACTACTGAATCATATTTGTTGAATCAGTATCTCTGTAGCCAATGAACCAAATTCTGTAGTCAATAATTTCTTAAAAACTATATCCAGATGTCTCTGATGTAGTCAATCCGGAGACCCCCTTGAAATATTAAGAACAATACTTAGAGATGTTTATGACAGATGTGTTAGTTAGAAACAGGGAGGGAGACACAGGTATCAGAAATCAAGCAAAGGAAACTTGCCAGAGACCAGGGAAAATATCACAGATAAGACAAGGTACCATGCATTAGTATGATCTCATTAGGTTATCCTGAACTAACAAATAATGCCTAATTCTTAATCATTTTTAACTAAGTTATTTTTAACAACACAGGTTTATTTTTTGCTTGTATTCTTTGGATTAACTGTGCATCAGCTGTGGCTCTACTCCACATGTCTACTTCATTCTAGGAACTAACCCCTACTGGGATATGTTCTCATGGCAGAAAGAGAAAAACACTCACTGAGCCACACAGTTGGGCTCCCAAATCACTGTAGATGGTGACTGCAGCCATGAAATTAAGACACTTGCTCCTTGGAAGAAAAGCTATGACCAACCTAGGCAGCAAGTTGCAAAACAGAGACATTACTGTGCCAACAAAGGTCCATCTAGTCAAAGCTATGGTTTTTCCAGTAGTCATGTATAGATGTGAGACTTGGATTCTAAAGAATGCTGAGTGCCAAAAAATTGATGCTTTTGAACTGTGGTGCTGGAGAAGACTCTTGAGAGTCCCTTGGACTGCAAGGAGATCCAACCAGTCCATCCTAAAGGAAATCAGTCCTGAATATTCATTGGAAAGACTGATGCTGAAGCTGAAACTTCTTTGGCCACCTGATGCGAAGAACTGACTCATTGGAAAAGACCCTGATGCTGGAAAAGAGTGAAGGCGGGAGGAGAAGGGGACGACAGAGGATGAGATGGTTGGATGGCATCACCAACTCAATGGACATAAGTTTGAGTAAACTCCAGGAGTTGGTGATTGACAAGGAGGCCTGGCTTGCTGCAGTCCATGGGGTTGCAAAGAATCAGACATGACTAGGCGCCTGAACTGAACTGAACCACACAGTGTTTCTCAAAGCTTCTGTTCAGATGGAGTGTATATCATGATGGATATATATGTATATATATATATATACACACATATATATATATCAGATGGAGTATATAACAGTGGAAGTGAGAAATAGATTTAAGGGACTGGATCTTATCAGATCAGACAGAATGCCTGATGAACTATGGATGGAGGTTTGTGATGTTGTACAGGAGACAGGGATTAAGACTATCTCCATGGAAAAGAAATGCAAAGAAACAAAATGGCTCTCCGAGGAGGCCTGACAAATAGCTGTGAAAAGAAGAGAAGAGAAAAGTAAAGGAGAAAAGGAAAGATATTCCCATCTGAATGCAGAGTTCCAAAGAATAGCAAGGAGAGATAAGAAAGCCTTCCTCAGAGATCAATGCAAAGATATAGAGGAAAGCAACAGAATGGGAAAGACTAGAGATCTCTTCAAGAAAATTAGAGATACCAAGGGAACATTCATGCAAAGATACGCTTGATAAAGTATAGAAATGGTATGGACATAATAGAAGCAGAAGCTAGTAAGAAGAGGTGGCAAGAATATACAGAAGAACTGTACAAAAAAGATCTTCATGACACAGATAATCACGATGGTATGATCACTCACCTAGACCCAGACATCCTGGAATGTGAAGTCAAGTGGGCCTTAGAAAGCATCACTACAAACAAAGCTAGTGGAGGTGATGGAATTCCAGCTGAGCTATTTCAAATCCTGAAAGATGATGCTGTGAAAGTGCTTCACTCAATATGCCAGCAAATTTTGAGAACTCAGCAGCAGCCACAGGACTGGAAAATGTCAGTTTTCATTCCAATCCCAAAGAAAGGCAATGCCAAAGAATGCTTGAACTACTGCACAATTGCACTCATCTCACATGATAGTAAAGTAATGCTCAAAATTCTCCAAGCCAGGCTTCAGCAATACATGAACCGTGAACTTCCAGATGTCCAAGCTGGTTTTAGAAAAGGCAGAGGAACCAGAGATCAAATTGCCAACATCCACCGGATCATTGAAAAAGCAAGAAAGTTCCATAAAAATATCTTTTTCTGCTTTATTGACTATGCCAAAGCCTTTGACTGTGTGGATCACAATAAACTGTGGAAAATTCTGAAAGAGAAGGGAATACCAGACCATCTGGCCTGTCTCTTGAGAAACCTGTATGCAGGTCAAGAAGCAACAGTTAGAACTGGATGTGGAACAACAGACTGGTTCCAAATAGGAAAAGGAGTACGTCAAGGCTTATATTATAACCCTGCTTATTTAACTTATATGCAGAGTACATCATGAGAAGCGCTGGCTTGGAAGAAGCACAAGCTGGAATCAAGATGGTGGGAAGAAATGTCAATAACCTCAGATATGCAGATGACACCACCTGTATGGCAGAAAGTGAAGAGGAACTAAAAAGCCTCTTGATGAAACTGAAAGAGGAGAGTGAAAAAATTGACTTAAATCTCAACATTCAGAAAACTAAGATCATGTCATCTGGTCCCATCACTTCATGGGAAATAGATGGGGAAACAGTGTAAACAGGGCTGACTTTATTTTGTGGGGCTTCAAAATCACTGCAGATGGTGATTACAGTCATGAAATTAAAATACCCTTACTCTTTGGAAGGAAAATTATTACCAACCTATATAGCATATTGAAAAGCAGAGACATTACTTTGCCAACAAAGGTCTGCCTAGTCAAGGCTATGGTTTTTCCAGTAATCATGTATGGATGTGAGAGATGGGCAGTGAAGAAAGCTGAGTGCCAAAGAATTGATGCTTGGTAGAAGTTGAAGAAGATTCTTGAGAGTCCCTTGGACTGCAAGGAGAGCCAACCAGTCCATCCTAAAGGAGATCAGTCCTGAGTGTTCATTGGAAGGACTGATGTTGAAGCTGAAACTCCAATACTTTGGCCACCTCATGTGAAGAGCTGACTCATTGGAAAAGAACCTAGTGTTGGGAAGGATTGGGGGCAGGAGGAGAAGAGGATGACAGAGGACGAGATGGCTGGATGGCATCACCTACTTGATGGACGTGGGTTTGGATGGACTCTGGAAGTTGGTCATGGACAGGGAGGCTTGGCGTGCTGTGATTCATGTGGTGGCAAAGAGTCAGACATGACTGAGCGACTGAACTGAACTGAACTGATATATCATGAACTCACATTCATTGGCTAAAACCATTCTTATGGACAAGCTTGATTTTGATGGGATGAGGACTGAATCCCCCCAACAGGAAAACACTGCAAATTACATGACCATTCAAGGGGACATATAGTCCTCTCTAAGACAAAGGGCCAAGCACTGGTAGAGCACCTATGGTATATGCCTCCGAGATCTCTCTTCAAGAGGAGATTTGACATTAGGAATAAAGGTAGCTGACAACCAGCAACCCATTGAGGGATTTTGTGCTTCTTACCCCCATAATTCTGGTCTCTACTGAGTTAGAAGTCCTGGTCTTCAAAGAAGGCACACTCTTTCTAGACAACACAGCAAGGATCTCATATAACATCAAAGCTGCCTCCTAAGTAATTTGAGCTTTCTTTGTATACTGGCCAGCAGTCAAGAAGATAAGGTATCCATTACAGAAGAGATCATAGGAGAAGGTGCACCTACTTTTACAAGATGGGGCAGAGAGAAAAATGTGTGAGACATCCCTGGATACTTCCTTGCCCAGTATGGCTTTGAAAGGTCACATGCAGCAAACTAGCAAGAGAAGATTTTGTTTACCAGACATCCCAACCTCTCATTAAATTAGTCTCACTACTAAGTGAGTGACAGAGACCAACAGAGGTATTAGCTGAGTATGAGAGTGAGGTAAATTTAGAATAGGTGTTGGAGGAGGGAGATAATGAGAATTAATTGCAGCCCCTATATGAACTGGATGGAGTTGTCAGGTGGCACTAGTAGTAAAGAACCCACTGGAAGAAGAGACATAAGAAATGCAGGTTTGATCCCTGGGTTAGGAAGATCATCTGGAAGGCATGTAACCTATTCCAGTATTCTTGCCTAGAAATTCCCATGAACGGAGGAGCCTGGAAGGCTACAGTCCATAGGGTTGCAAAGAGTAGGACATGACTGAAGCGACTTGGCTTGCATTTGAACTGGAGGGAAGGGGCCTATAGCTGGTCATACAAACTGTTCCCTTGTAAGTTTCCCCTAAGGAAGAGTCCAGTGGAGCCATGAAAGAGCTCATCCCCAGATCTGCAGAAGAGCATCTGCTGAGCATAAGAGCTCAATGAGAGCAGCCATAAAATTTCTCCATGGATAATGGTTTGCTGCCAGCCACCAGCCACAGAGTCTTCAAATCGGATGCAGCCTTTAGGTCAAGGCAGCTCTGCCCATGGAAATCTTCTGGCTAATGGTTGAGCATGATGAGGTATGGGACTTGGCTATTTCTGTCTAGTGTGGGAGTCCTTGTGTCTGAGGGCCCTATTATCTCCCATAGGGCTGGCTGAGCCTGCCCCATAGGTGCACCATGATCTGAGGCTCTTCCTATCCAATTATCTTTCCTTGCCCCTCTCCTTTCACAGGTGTCATATTGCACTGTGGCCTGAAGCCTTCCTGCTTTTTCTTGCTCCCTTTTTATCCCAGGCATCCTCCTCAATAAATCTCTTATTCCAAATTCCATCTGTCTTGGTGTCTGCATTCTGGAGGGCATGAACTGACATACTTGGGAACAATCATATAATCTCACATTTGGAAACCAAAGAAGGAGGAAAGGGAAAGCCTAAAAACAGAAGTGAAACCCCAGAAATAAGAAATGCACATGAAAATACAGCAGACTCTTGCCTCGGACTGAGCATTTAAACGCTGGTTAGGGAAGTAAGAACCAACTCCACTACAGGAATACTTGGCTTGAAGTGAAACTTACGTGGGCTGAAGAAGGCAGAGTCTTTTTGCAGTGAGACTCTAGAGCTCAAGATAGACTAGGCCTGACACATCTCATGTTATAAAAATACAAATAAGTTTCATAACCCTGAATTTAAACAAGTGTGCTTTTCTCACACAATGAAGGTGATATTGCGAGATCTAATTGTCTGTTGGTTAGTTTTTCTATTATAAAATAATAAATAAATAAAGCACTACTTAAATCAATGGAGGTTGTATTCCTAGAAGTGATAGATAAAATATTTGTAAACTTCTCCAAACAAGTTATTGGCTTATGAACAGGCTGCACATGAGCTCTGGAATCACCGAGTTATGGTTTCTATTCTCAGCTCCATCATTTAGCACCTCTCCTTAGGCTACTGATCCCAAAGACTATTTCCTTAAGAGAATTGTAGTACTGGCCCCATGGAATTGTTATCAAGTTAACCTGAAATACTACACTGAAGCATTTACCACAGAGTCTGACATATAATAAGATTCCCTGGGAGCGCAGCTGGTAAAAAATCTGCCTGCAATGCAGGAGATTTCCTGGGTCGATTCCGGCATAGGGAAGTTCCCCTGGAGAAAGGAGAGGCTATCGACTCCAATATTCTTGGGCTTCCCTCATGATTCAGACAGTAAAGAATCTTCCTGCAATGTGGGAGACCTGGGTTCAATTCTTATGTCAGAAGATCCCCTGGAGGGGGGCATGGCAACCTACTCCAATAATCTTGCCTGGAGAATCCCCATGGACAGAGAAGCCTGGCAGGATATAGTCTATGGGGTTGCAAAGAGTCAGACACAAATGAATGACTAAGCACAGCACAGCACAGCACAGCACTGACATATAATATGCAGTCAATAATTTTAGCTTTGCAATTCCTTCTCTTAAGTCCAACCCTCCAGAATTTTGTTTATGAGGTCATCATTTGCAGTGTTAGTCTACATCTCTAAAAAGTGGTGTATGGTACCACATAACCTCAACAAAACTTCACACAAAGTCAAAACAGAATCTTACATTTAACTCAAAATAATCTAGCCTTTTTCTTCAACACTTTGCTTCGATTTTTTAAAGTACCTGTTGATCAAGATTAACAAAAAAAGGTACAAAACAGGAACTTCAAAACTGCTTTGACAACACTGTTCAACAAAGATTGTTATTTGTCTCGCTGTCTTCTTGAAAATCCATCAGCATTAATGTTTTATATCTCCTTCTGAGAAATGCCTGTTTTCAGAGGAAAAACACAACCTCTGAGAAGGATGAGCTTCCAAGGTGAGATGTCAGCTCTAAGAGTGACAGAGGTATTGCTTGTCTGTGTAATTTTGAAGCAAACATGCCAATAGCTCATCGTAGAGTCGTCCTGGGAACCACTGGAAAAAAATAGAACCCTAGTTCATATGTTTATCCTCTTTCAAGCATATCTTGGAAGTTGGGATGCAAACTCAGGGGTTCCCTAAGAGTTTGCTTGCTTGGATTTATTTATTAAGGGAAGTAAGAGTTCTGTGAAAAGCATTGTAGTAAAGAGTTAGTTGCTCAGTACTGTCTGACTCTTTGTGATCCTACGGACTATAGCCCGCCAGACTCCTCTGTTCATGGAATTCTCCAGGCAGGAATCCTGGCTTGGGTAGTCATTCCCTTCTCCAAGGGATCTGCCTGACCCCAGAGTGCTGATGGCTCAGATGATAAGAAATATGCCTGCAATGCAGGAGACATGGGTTTGATCCCTGGGTTGGGAAGTTGGGAAGATCCCCTAGAAAAAGGAATGCCTACCCACTCCAGTATTCTTGCCTGGAGAATTCTATGGACAGAGCAACCTGGGGGGCTACAGTCCATAGGGTCACAAAGAGTCAAACAGTCCTGTGAAGCTAAGTTCAAAAATCCATCTCTGACCCTGATGCACAATCCAGTGTATTTTAACCTTTGCAAAATTCTGAACCACTCGGAATTTTTTCTGTTGATTTTTCAAGATGATTTAATCATCTTAGGGAGAAGGAAAATTAAATCATAAAATAAATGGGGTAAGTCTGACAGGGAAATGAAGACTGTATCTTTAAAGGAGATAATAAAACTTGCCTGTGGGCAAGCTGACCACTGTTATCTGCTAACTATTCAAATCTCTCATGTTAGGCATTTTACAATGAATGAATAGAAGGAAATTAATATTTTATTCAATAAAATAATTACTTTAAAAGTGTGTATTTGATGCTGTCTTCCTCTTACTTTCTCCACAGCTACATGGGACCAAAAGCTAATGACCCTCTACTTCCCCATGAGTCCCCACTGTCCCACTCACCAGGGGGATCCTGGTCTAGAACTTGTCACTTGCCCCCTCAGCAATGGCCTTTGTAGGCATTTCCCATGAAACAACCTGAGCTTATGAACAACTAGACACAGAAAGAACCAAGAGATTGGTATGTTATACTTTACCCTCTTTTGATAGCAATATGCCCCAGCCCATAGTCAGACTTTTAAGAGAGAGCATGATTCATTACATTTTCTACAATTTTTGATGGATGTAAGTTGTCATACAATTCATCTTCACAGCCCCATTAGTCCTTGATGAGTACAAGTTACTCTTCAGAGTCACTCATCTTGAGCTTCATGCAGGTGAGAGTCTTGTCTTCTTGCTCACTGCTGTAAACACTATCATATTACACGTGCTCCAACATTCATGTTTTATGAAGGAAAACATGAAGAAAGGAAGGAATTCCACTCTAGGAAGAGAGAGGGATGGCTTAGAGGATTCCCTAAACATTTGTCATCTGTGCCTCCCTGGGATTCATTCTCTCTGCTCCTGGCAATGGTACCTCCTATGTGGAGATCAGTCTTCTCCCTCTCAGGCTAACATGTTACTCAGCCAATCAACCACCAGATCCTGTGGCCACTGGAGCCACAGGAGACTGGAAAATTCCTCAAGTTGGTTGAACTAGAGTAAACCCAGGCACTGTGTAGCAGTTCAAATGTGCCTCAACCCTCTTGCCAGAACAAAGGGAGACTAGTGGAACCAGGTCTGTTGCATTGTAGACCTGGATCTAGATATGCATGCAGCTAGGTCAGGTGGCTAAGTGGTAAAGAATCTCCCTGCCAGGGCAGGAGACACAGGTTTGATCCTTGGGTTAGGAAGATCCCCTGGAGGAAGAAATGACAACCAATCCAGTTTTCTTGGCTGGAAAATCCCATGGACAGGAGAACTGGCGGGCTACAGTTCATGGGGTCACAAAGAGTCAGACATGACTGAGCACACACACATGCACAGAAGTCAGCTGTAAGACCAACTTTGGACAAAATGGTGTTAGAATGAGTCTCAGTGTCCTTTCAGCATCTTCTCTGTTACATTCACCCTGATTATGACCCTTTCTTCTATAGAATTGCTAGTTTAAGGTCTACAGTTCATGGGGTTGCAAAGAATCAGACACAACTGACCACATAGGTCAATCCCAGGACTCATCAGTTTTGTCAAATACTAAATTCCCTTTCATTAAAACCCAGTATAGTTGGGTTTTCTGGCACTTACACTGTAATGCAGTTCTCAATGAACTATTACAATGCAGCAATTACTAAATAAACGTTAGTGGGGGCTAACATCTCAGAAACGTAGTTGATATCAGGAAAGGACTAGGAATGACACAAGGCAGGAAATTAATGCATCATTTTTAATTACTGCTTGAAAATACCTTTTCTATTTAACAATATAAGTGGCAATAGTTAACTACTGAATACGTTTGCCCCAAATGTATGTCTTTACCAACATGCAGTATACTTTGATGTGGAAACTGGCCTTTAGTAACATCAAACTATGTTCATATTTTCTTCCAAACTGTTCACCCACCATTACCATTAATGTCTTCCCTGAGCCCAACTTGCTTATTCAGAGCCATAATATGTGGATTTCTTGCCTTAGGCTCAAACAGTCATTTTTACCACTTCATATCCTCAGTGACATCTGTTTCCTACATTTGTGCTACTAATATCTTAACTCTCTCACATTTTTTTCCAGACATCAATTTCCCATGTCTGGCTGTTTACTAATGCTTCTCAGGTCTTAAGATCAAGTGTTAAAAATGGGATCATTACATATCTTTTTATTACCTGCTATGGTGACTTGTAATAGCAAAACAAAACAATGGGAAACAAAGAAACTTGTCCCAAAAAGAAGGGATGAAGTTCCTATTAACTTCAGATGTTATGTTTAAACCTGATATACTTAAGCAACAATTGTATTATTTCTCCTTGCTAAAAGATATTTTAACTCTGCCCAAAATTTGATATCTTGTAAAGAATATTAAATGTGTAATTAACGATTGACTAGCCATCTAATTTTAGATGGGCAACACATACTTTCTGAAACTCCATTACCTTTATCTTAATACTTTCCAGAGCTATTATAAGTTAAAAAAGATCAAATATGTCAAAGATACCTAGTAAGGTACCCTGTATAAGTCGAGGACATTTCCTCCATTTGGCACCTCTTAAAAAAATACTTTAAGAGTAAAAATACATTTTGCATATTTCTCTAAGGGGGCTTTGGCAATAATTGTTAGGCAATATACTCCCAAGACCAAATTGGGGGGAAGGGGAAGATCCTGCTTGAAAATGGAAAAGGAATAAAAATAAATAATTTATACTTTCTGTCATAATTATATTAGGTATCATACAGAGTTGAGCAGATCTTTTGAATGGATTTTATGGTTATTTCTGTAAAAACTATAATAACTCAAGATTTTTATGAAAGTTAGGGCTTAAGGTAATCATGGAAAGTGAGTTATGCTTGAAAAACAAATATGTCATTATTTATCATAGGTGCTATTGCCAAGAGTTTGAAGGTGATATTGTGGCCCATTGATTGGTCAAAAAGTAAAGAAGTTAGAATAAGGAGTAGAGAGATTTTTTTAAACTTTATCAACGTTCTTATTATTCACTTCTGAGGTTCTAAAAAGACAGAATTGAAATCTAATGCTTATTAAAGGCAGAACAAATTCTATGGAACATCTTTAAGAGACTTATTTTTACTTGAAACATGACAAGTGCTTTTAAGATTAACATATGCTATTATCTATGGTACTTTGAAATCTAAAAATAAAACAGTCCTTATTCCTATACACAAATAAGACTTCTCTACTCTTTAAAGTGTCATGGCTTGAATAAGAGTGTATGAAAAATTCAAATCAAATCATGATATTCACATTCAACTTAGAATATAGTCTACAGAAGTTCACAATGTGGGAGATATTTTCCAAAAATTCAACTGAAGAAGGGGAGGTTCTGGAAAATATATGTTTTATTTGTATCTTCAAAACTAGCATAAGCTTTGAATATGGTTTGAGAACATGCCAAGTTTTTACAAATGAGTTTAGCTAACCTTATGTGGCTCATTTCTCAATCTAGAAGTAGAGACTAGAAATACAGGATGCTAACATATAATGGCCTTGAGCTCCCTGGGCATAAGACTAACATAATGCCAGTGTAAAGTATAATGATAAGTTTGGCTTCCTAAAGTTATTGACTTTATGGAGGAAGAAAAAATTCTATGTGTTGAGCCACTTAATTCATTGATACACTATTTATTCATGAAGTATCCGTGTGCCTACCCTTGGCTGGGCAGTGACCAGAGCAGAGAGGTCCTGGTTCTCAGGGCATCACAGGCTGTTGAACTAGCATGATTTCAGCCTCATGTGATCAGACATTCTTTGAGGGGAAGTACGAGGCAGGTGAAATGAAAGCACAAGTCCTGGGGCCCCAACCATGGCTGAAGGTTTGGGAAGTCCCTTGGGAAGAAGTGACTCTCCAGGTCATGCAGAGCATGAGTAAAACACAGATAAGGGATAGCTGTAGAGAGAAGAGAATGTGTGTAATGACAGCTGAAATCAAGAGAAAGTGAAAAATTGCAGAGGTATTTGGGCAGAACTTCACTGGACCCATTAGTCTCGTATTTCAATGGCTGGAACTGTGCTTGGCTCACAAAAGAAACCCAGTAAGTATTTATTAATGAAATGAATGGAGCAATGTGTATATGATTGGGCATAGTTCAAGAATAACTCCCAGATTTCTTAAGCACACTTAATAATATTCTGCTCTATGTGCTTCCCAGGTATTACTAGTGGTAAAGAACCTGCCACCAATGCAGGAGACATAAGAGATGTGAATTCGATTCCTGGGTTGGGAAGATCCCCTGGAGGAGGGCATGGCAACCCACTCCAGTATTCTTGCCTGGAGAATCCCATGGACAGAGGAGCCTGGATACAGAGGCAGGCTACAGTCCATGAGCGACATAGCACACACATTTTGCTCTATTTCTTCCTCCCCTTCAGTTGCCATTTTCTTAGTTTATGATGAAGGAGAAAGGAAAAATCTGTGAATATTCACACACTGTTAATTCTTGTCCTTGTCATAAGAGTAATCTGAAGGCAGGGATCAGTTTAATTCCCTCCTCTCCGTTTCCTCTGGCCTGCCTGGTTTTAGGTGCTCATCAATTCTGGGCTAATTTAATGCAGTTGCCTCTTAGCGGATCTTTCTCCACGGTGCCGCCAGATTTATCCTTGTAAATGCAGATCTGCTCATGTCACTCCCTAAATTAAAACCCTGTGATAGCTTTTCCATTTCTTCAGACTAAAAATCCAAACTTTTATGTGACATTCAAGGCTTTTTCAGATTTTGATCCTATACCAAATCTCATCTGCCATGTTTTTTCCCCTTGACCTTAAAATCACCCGAATACAAGGTGTTCCCACCTTAACTTTGTTCCAGATGGTTGATCCAGGGATAGAATTCAAGAGTGACTCTGTGATGAAGGGCGGCGATGACTTTTGAGGACCCAGGCAGGTTAAATTGTGACATCAGTCAGCAGTCACACTGCTCTGTCTGCTTGAGCTTCTTCTTTTGGCTAAGTCATATTTAAAGACCTAGTTCAGGACTTCCCTGGCTGTCCAATGGTTAGGTCTCAGCGCTTCCACTGCGGGGGGTGCAGTTTTGATCCCTGATCACGGAACTAAGATCCCATATGCCATGCAGCCAAAAAGAACCACAACAAAAAGCAATCCAGATGTGGTTTTTTTGAGAAAGGTTTATATAATATGTGCACTGGGTTGCTCAGTCATGTCCGGCTCTTTGTGACCCCATAGACTGTAGTCTGCCAGGCTTCCTTGTATTAAGAGCCAGCCTTTTCGAGTTTGATCGCCACGCCTCTCTCTGGCTGACAGAGGGCTCTGACCTTCTCCATATCAGAGCGCCTCCTTCAAGATACTCTACAGTTGTCATCTATGAGTTGATCTCTTCTCGTCTGTGGGCTATATGAGGGACAGACCATGAATTATTTGCAGCTAGTGGAAAGTTAAGTAGAGATAATGGAAGGGAAGGAAAGATGATCCATGAAAATTTGTTTGATATTTCCAGAGCCTTTATTTTTAAAAACTCTTTTGATTTGGGAATTTTTAAACTATCATTAGAAAGAAAAGCTTTCCAGGACACCGTGGAACTCAAATATCCAATAATTATTTTCACTGTTCAAACAAAACAGAGGCTTTTAATAGTCACCTGTCATACTGTGTACAGACCGTCTGGATGCCTGAAATGACACAGTGGAAGTTTAGAGAACTAATTTTTATTTAATAAATCCCTGGATTAGATAAAATCCTTAAACTTTGTAAAAACATTTTGACTAACAGCCACAGCATTCTGAATGCCTATGGGCTTTATGTTGTAAAGACTGAATTGTATGCAGAGTCAGTTAAGTTTGCCCTCAAAACTGCTTATGTCAATCGTACTTGTTCCTGTAACTATATTATCAAATAGTATATAAACCAAAGAAATGTGAGTTTGAACAGTTAGTGAGAGTTTCTCTGAAAACTCTGTTGAGAAACTATGTCAATGGTTTTTAAGATACTCAATAAAAGGAGTTCTACTGAAAAAAAAAATTGATGTTATTAGATGTGGTGAGATTAGGGTAAATTTGTTAAATCTAAAAGGAATCTGAAATGTGTTTGTTTTTCTAAAGGTCTTTAAATTTGGACTCAGCTTTAAAGAAACTGAAAATAAATTAAAAAGTGAAAACTAATAGACATATTTTGGGCATAAAGATTATATGGAAATCCAATTAGGGAAAACACACACAAATCAAAGACTGTATTTCAAACTTTGGTAAACAGTGTGTATTACATTTTAAAGAGTTTTATATGGGTTTATGTGTTCTTTTTTTAAAAAAAATATTGCTCCAATTTTTCCTTTTTTTTCTTGTAACAAATTCAAGAATTTTTTTTTACATTATTGCGTTGGCTTTGCCATTCATTGACATGAATCTGCCATGGGTATACATGTATTCCCCTTCCAGAACCCCCCTTCCACCTCCCTCCTGATTCCATCCCTCTGGGTCATTTGATATTTTGTTTAATCAGTCCCAATCATACGAGATCTAGATCTTCTATATTTATATCCTATTAAAACATCATCAAGCAAAGAGCCTGGCACACAGTAGTCTCAATAAGCCTCAATGTTGATTTCCTTTCTCCCTACAAAAAAAAAAAAATCACACAAAATTATGCACCAAAGACTCAAAGATAATTGATTTAAAGAAAGTTATTTTGGAGATAGCCACTGACCTACAGGAAGTCAAATTTTTATTCAGGTAGAATTGTGTACAGTCAATTATATACAGTCAGTAAAATAATGTAAAAGGTTAATTTACTCATAGAAAATTATTTGAGCAGTTATATTCTTTAAGGCACTTTGGAAATGGCTCTGGAGCTAGAACATATATTCCTAGTGGTGATGACATACAAAGCAATGCCCTGAATTCAGGAAAGTGAAAAGTCACTCAGTCGTGTCCAGCTCTTTGTGACTCCATGGACTATACCATGCATGGAATTCTCCAAGCTAGAATACTGGAGTGTGTAGCCATTTCCTTCTCCAGGGGACTTTCCCAACCCAGGGATCGAACCCAGGTCTCCCACATGGAAGGCAGATTCTTTACCAGCTGAGCTACCAGGAAAGCCCAAGAACTGGACAATTCAAGAAAGCAGCAAGTGTCTAGCTCTTCAGTACCATTTCAAGATATTTTCTCTTCTGAGAAGGTACAAATCAGCATTTGGGTACCTAATGACTTTCCCAGCCCAATCTATTATTCATGACATCACATTAGATGCTGACATCACCACTGAAAGTTTCTGCTATTGTTTATGTTCAAAACTAGCAAAACATGTATCACATTTTGGTGAGTCTATATTATCTATAATATAGGCAAAAGGGAATTTGTATAGCCCAAAGTTATTTTTCACATGATTTTATACCCCTAAAGTAATTTTTCCTTGAATCTGTAAAGTTCCCAAGTACAAAACCACCTACCTATTCACCGACCTTCTACAAGCAGCATGATACAATTTGCCAAGAAAAATCAAGGAACCGGAATAAAAATACCTTTGGTGTCAGTTCTGTCTTAAACATAAGGCATTCACCCTTTCCAATCACTTGAAATACACTCTTCTGTCAGTAATGGCATCTTAAAATTTAATGGAATGATGCTCTAAATGTTTTGGGCAAAAGGAAACTTCAAAAGCGTTATAGAAAGTACCTACAAATGCAGAGTATCTGAACACTGTGAAATATTACTTGCAAACTATTTTGCTCAGGTCTCAGCAATATTGTGAAGTTTAAATAGAGCTATGAGGCTGAAAGGGAATAATACACTTCAGAAAGTTCAAGAAGTTCTAGAATAATTGTGAAAAATGAGCTACCAATGAATAAAAAGATACTGCTCTTTCATCTTCCATATCAAACCAATAATCATATCTTTCTAAATAACATTTTCAAATTATTCAAATACAACTTAGTTTATCTTCCCTAAATGTGAAGATAATATTATGCTGACAAATGGTTCATGGAATAATGACTGTTTAGGACACCTCGTGTGTGTTATGTTATGTGTGTTAGTTGCTCAGTTGTGTCTAACTCTTTGCAACCCCATGGACTGTAGCCCACCAGACTTCTATGTCCATGGAATTCTCCAGGCAAAAATACTGGAGTGGATTGCCATTCCCTTCTCCACTTCCCTAAAGGTTAAGATAATGTTAGACTGACAAATGGTACATGGCATAATGACTATTTAGGACACCTCAGTTTTGGTAAATCCAAGCCCAGGAACTTCAGGAGAGCTCACTTCAAAGTCTCTTTCACTGAGAAGATTGTTACCCTCTAATGAAGAGACCCTTGCTTCTTCATCGATGAATCTCTCCACATCATTAGCTATATACTCTTCCTCTGGTTTTCTGACTCAATCTCTCTCATATGATTTTCTGATATACATTCTCCCTTCTTCTGCATTCTCCATTGCCTTAATCTCATCGACAATCCAGAAGATTTCAGCTTCCCCTTTCTTTGGAAATACTTTCCTTCAAACTTTTGTGAGCTCCTGCCCATCTCTCTCATTTTTTCTTTTTTCCTTTCACTCCCTCTCTCCCTCCTTCTTCTTTCCCCTTCTACTCAGTCTTCCTGCCTTTCCTCCCTCCTGCACATTCATTTATATTTAATTGGCAAATATTTACTGAGCATCTCTTTTGCATCCAAAATATCATTAGCTGCTGAAGATGCACCTTGAAACAGGATGTCAAATTCTCAAAAGTCTGGCCTCCTTTGTGACTGATCCACAGATCACACCCTCCCTGTGTTGGTTGTTATCTGACTTTTGCCATCGAAGTCTACTGAAATGGTTTCCTTAAAAAACACTCTTTCCTTGCAAAGTCTATAATCTAGGAGATTTTCTTTTTTCTTTGTCTAGATTCCTGTTGGTCTCTTTAGAGCTGTTTTCACTCTTTTAGACCACAGCTGCTTTCTAGAATGCCCCATTTTTCTTGGCTTCCCTGAAAATGTCCTCTGCTGTTTTTGCATCTTTCTGGTTGCTCCTGCTTGTTGTCTTTACTGACTTCTCTTCTTGCCCCTCAGGCTTCAGTATAAACCTTGGTTTATACTTGGTTCTATTTCCATTATTGTCCTTTCTCTGTGCATGCCCTTGACAGCTATCCATTTTTAAGAGTTCAACACTATTCTATTCACATGATTTCTAAATCCAATATTCTACTGTTTCTTAAATTCTGATCCATGCACTCCCCACAAATGCTGGATGTTTTCAAATGGATGTCCCTTTGATAATCAAGGTCAGTATGTTCCAAAACCCATTCAGCATCATCTCTTAACTTCCTTCTATTGAAACTTCGTGTTCAATAGCATCCTCATGCTACCAGTCACAGAACAGAAATTCCCAAGCAATTTCACACCTACAGTCTTCCTATGTACATTCTGGTCAGCAAATCCTTCCTCTACTCTTTGACTCTCACATTGGTCTCCTATTTTCAAACCATCAGTGAGGCTTTAATTGACTTTTGTCTTGGTTACTAGGTGGATTGTCTATCTGAATCCCACCCCAATATTCACTAATCTCAACAATGATCCTAAAAAAAAAAAAGAAATAAGACCACTTCTTCTTCTATAGAGCCTTCAGTACTACCTAAATTAGAGTCTCATTTATCTATAAGGCAATTCAGACTTTGTACATATGTCCCAACCTCGTTTCCACCCACTCCATAATTCTGTCTCCCTAGGATCGCTTCTTCTTCAAACTATATCTCGATTTGGGGAAAAAAATAAATTCATGTTCCTCAGAGCCTAACTTGAGTGCCACATTCTCCCTGAACCTTTTATCAATATTCTCTCTCTTCTCTATCTTGAATTTCTTGTGTGTTTTTTTTTGTCACTTTCTGCCATATAGCTATTATACACAAACATGAGATTCTAGAATTTTTTGAGAATGGGGATCAAATTTTGTACATTTCTTTATCTCCCATAGCATCAGATATGCTTCTTTGCACATAGAAAGTAACATGTAAATGTTTAGGAATTTAAAGTAAATTTAGACAATAATGAAAATGAATATAGAGTAAATTATTTTAGCTCAGTATTTCCAAGTGTATATTAAATTAAAGGATTAAAACTGTCTAGAAATTTTCTTCAGTAAATAAGTCTGGAAGACCTTTGTTTTTTTTTTAAATAGAAGTTTGAGTTTGAAGGAAAAGAAGATGTAAAGTGAAGTTTAGAGAATTTCACTTCTTCTAGAAATTCCCAGCCTCTAAAGAAGACAGAGCTCAAGGTCTACAATTGAATAAATAATCAAGCCATTGTTTTTCTAGGAAGTACTGATAAAGTGGGAAATATATATATAATCTTTGTGTCTACAGAAAAACACACTATAACTCTCACACAGACAGATAGACATGCATACACACACACACACACACACACACACACACACACACACACACACACACTGTATTCATGCTTTTTCCATCCTAGTTGGAGATTTCTGTTTCTAGCTCTGCTTGTACATCACCATATGACCATAAGGCCACTGGAGAAATCATGTCCAAATAGATTCATTCATCTACCACTAGGGTAGTATTATAATACCTTACCCAGCAATCATTCATATTTGTGGTATTAAAATGTGAGCATAAAACAAAGCCAGGTTATATTCATAAAGTGTTTTTCCTATTTAAAAACAGAAAATTTTTTATTCTATTGAACACACTATCTTGGCAAACTAGTAAGTCTGAAAACTGTATTCCTTGGCATTTTTAAAGTTCATTTAAAAAAAATGCCTGCCATTTTAAAATCCAGCCTTCTATCCCTCACCCATATAATGAGTGACATGTAAATGGATTCGCTAGAGAAACTGCTTAAGAAAAAAACACTCATGCATAGATGCATTAGTTACTGTAAACAGAGTGGCCAGTGTGCTGTCTTTATACACATCAGGTTTACATCTGCTTAATGCACCCAAATGTAATAATATAAAAGACTGAAATATAGATGCCGTAGACTGCCTACGCAGATGTCAGAAGCTTGACTCTGCTTCTCTAGAATGACTTTCCGGGAACAATTTGCCAGATTGGTTTCCTTCAGACAAAATGATTGAACCCAATGCTCTCTGTCAATGCATGCACTCGGGTTATTCACTTTAAAGTGCAACCCTTAAGGGCTTCAGGGTCCAGTGTTAAAAATTTGCTCTTGATCAAACCTCATCCTCTCCTACACATCTTTATTCATAACAAATTAGAAGCTATTATCACAACAGTTTCGCAACAGTTTTAATGCCCACAGTGCATCTTAAAATAAAAAGAAACAATTTCCCCATCATAATGGATGTGGTATCTTAGCTGGCCTCATTATAATATTTATCATCTGTTATTTGTTGCCTGTGTTACACAATAGTGAAAAATACACAGCCCCCAGGGTTTACGGTTTAATGGAAAGCACATTTGAATTTAAGATCTAACCTATTAAAATAAACCCTTCTTATTCACATCTAAGGGGAGCAAGGACATGAGACTTTGTGGCTGCCTTATTGAAAAGGAAGTTTCTTGTTTTCTGAGGAATGGTTCAACTTAAGGAGGACAATTAACATAATGATTCTTTGGCAAAGGTTGATTTTTACCACATTTATAACTGTCATTTGTGAGCATCTGTTTTAATTTTTTTAAGCATTTGCAAACTTTGGATTCCAGATTGGAATCACCAAAAGAAATTTTCATTGCAACTCATTTATTTTAAAAAATGGAAAAATTGATAAAAAAATTTTAGGCTAATTTAGGAATATGTAAGACACAGTGTTAAATATAGACACATTCCCTGGCCACTCAGTTTTTGAAATCTTTTCCTCAAATATTTCCTTTTTTTCTTCCTATCTCAGCCCCCTCTCTCATAGTCAGAACCTATCCTTTCAATAACCAGTAACTTCACTCCCTCCATAACCTTAATTTTAAGCATCTGTATCATCGACTACCAACATCTGTCTTTTCCTGCTCACTACTTCTGTTTGCTTAATCTCAATTCTCCTTTGACACTTTTTTGAAACCTCTTATCTATTGGTCTTGCAATCATCTCATGTTCCTCCTCAATTGCTGTAAAACTTGTGTTTCTGCAAGCAGCTTAAGTGTTATGAACAATTGTTATTATCACTGTTTGGCAACTACCCTCAACACCCTTGTCCTTGTGCTGTAATATTAATATGATGAACATGGGTGTATCAAGTGCAGAAGTCGTGATCAGTCATTTCTGGGTAAAAGCAGCAAAGCTGTCATAATCACATGCAGATGACCTCAAGCAAAGAACCAGATTTACTCTGCAGCCTTCTCCTCTCATGGTTCTCCCAGAGCATTACTAGGTCAGTCTACTGAAGATCTATTGAATGGAACACTCCGTTGCTCAAATGTCCCTAGTAGTATTTGACCTTAAAATATTTTCTAATGTGACAACACCATACACATTCAAACTTATTTTCTGATACTATACTTCTCAATATTCTTTCTTTGTTGACAATCCCCTTCAAAAACACAGATACCTGCTTAGTTAAAAATTTGCTATTTAAACTCATAATTATTGAAGACCTATCTGTGCCAGCTAGTGTACTAAGTCCCCGTCTTTCAACCAAGACCAAGATTGTTTATCTTTCCCAAACTTGAGAGGCTAGCAGAACCAGGTGATCAAGAATAATGCCAGGTGATAAAGAACCTGCCTGCCAATGCAAGAGACAGAAGAGATGCAGGTTCGATCCCTGAGTCAGGAAGATGCCCTAGAGGAGGGCATGGAAATCCACTCCAATATTCTTGCCTGGAGAATCCCATGAACAAAGGAGCCTGACAGGCTACAGTCCAAAGGGTCACAGAGTCAGACACAAATAAAGCAACCCAGCAAGCAAGGAAGAAAATAGAGTGAAAGTGAAAGATGTGATGGAAGAAAATGGAGGGACCTGCCTTAGACAGGGGGATGAGGGAATAATTAATTCTTCATAGAAGATATCCCTTCCACTTCTGCAAATTCTACATGTCCTTTAAAATATACCATCTATTCATCTTTCAATTCACTCTCATTAGTAGTTTATTTCTCTAAGCTTCTCTACTTTCTTAGCCTTCAGAAGTGCAAATATAACAGATTCTTTTCCAATTAATTTCATAATTTTGAGTTTTTGTTCCCAACTTAATTATAAGTTCCTAAAATGAGAGAGAATCAGTGTTGTCTCTTATGCTTATCTTTAGCTCCCATAGGTCCTAGCACAGTCCTGAAAATTTAGAAGACTATATTGACAGAAAAATTGATGTGGCAATATTTCTTTATAAATTATCAAAATAAGTACAAGTGTAGAATTTTTGCAATGAAGAAGTTACATGAGCAGTTTCATTTAATTCTGTGTGATAAGCAAATAAATACTTTCAATTTTTTTTCTGAGCCAAATTTAAAGAGTTCAGATAAAGATGCATTGTTTTGGGTTGGTATTATTAGCTTTAATGATAGTGGAATAAAAAACATAGATATAAACAAGCTGCATACATTTAACATTCTTGTGAATCCAGGCTAACAAGATCCACTCCCCCACCCCCACCCTGCATAAGGATGTAAGTAAAGAAGTGATTACCTTGTGTATACAAGCTCAAAGAGCAGAAAGCAATCTATGCCGCACTAAGTCACTTCAACCATGTCTGACTCTTTGCACCCTACTGACTGTAGACCACCAGGCACCTCTGTCCATGGGATTATCCAGACAGCGATACTGAAGTAGGTTGCCATGCCCTCCTCCGAGGGATATATCTCCTCACCTTTTTTCCCACTGTACCTCAATTCCCAAGGCATCATTAACATAAACAGAAAATAACATTCCCCTACACAATATGACCAAGTTCAGATAATACCAAAAAAAAAAAAAAGTCATACCTTGACAGATACATGTGGAAGGTCTATTTTCAAACCATTTCTTTCAAACCTCTTTTACCCTTTCTAAGACACAGTTTCTTGGAAGGAATGAAATTTTATATCCTGATATCTGGTATCTTCCCTTCAAAAACCACAAGCAGGTTCTGGAGCAGAAATGAATGGCTAATTGAGACAATAAGGTGAATCCAGCCAAACTGGTCACTTCAAAGTAAAGTACTAGTGACTGAATCTACAAAACAGAGAGGATTTGATGTGACTGTATGCATCACGGCAAATGACTCATTCCTGCCTTTTGAAATCATCCTCAAAATCAAGCAAACTAATACTTCCCTTTTTCACCCAGAGATCTAGAGACTATTCACAGAAAATCAGGTGACAGAAACTTTGGCTCACATCCAGTTTTGTGGGGAGACACAGTCATTGAGTAATTTGTCTGGCGCAGTGAATGTCAGTGATGTATGTGTCACATTCCCTCATATTCAGGGAACTGCCAGTGTTCCCACCAACTTGGATTTATACAATATTTGCCTTCTTGGGAGTACTGAGTGCTGTCATACTTTTCATGTGATGTGTCCTCACAAGCACATCCCCATTTTACCAATTAAATAACTGAGTAATAAAGAGTGAAACTAACAAGAAGAGACTTGGATTGGAAGTGAGATTAAAGAGGTAACTGGAAATATGGGCATAATTCATAGCTACTGGATTCCACTTTGAGTGGCTTGCGATGTTGCTGGGGAGATTTCCAGTAATGCGTGGAACTGATTATCCTGGCTAGGCAGAACATCTCCTGCACTTATCTTCCCAACTTTAAGGTGACTTCACACTGCTGGTTTAAAATTAGTCACAGTAGATAGAAATATTTAAATAGGGGGAACTTAGCAAATGTCACTCATCAAGGCTCTTTATTTATTTTTGTCCAGGTAAAGGTGATTGTTAAAGTTTTTGGTGATTTAAACAAGAGTGAGATGGTGTAAAGTTCCAATTTAATAATGGGTGTTGAGGGGTAAGAATGTATGTGTGTGTGTGTATGCGCTCAGTCATGTCTGACTCTTTGCAACCCCATGGCCTGTAGCCCGCCAGGCTCCTCTATCCAGAACATTTTCCAGGCAAGAATTCTGGAGCAGGTTGCCATTTCCAAGAGATCTTTCCAACCCAGGGATCAAACCAGCGTCTCTCGTGTTTCTTGCCTTGGCAGGTGGATTCTTTACCTCTGTGCCACCTGAGAAGCCCCAGAGCAAGAATAAAGTGAGATAGACCAAATGGTCAGACCATTGTGCTAATCTTGGAGAGAACCCCAAGTGACTTGAGCTGGGGTCGTAACCATGGATACAGAAAGAAGAGTTTTCTTGCAAATCTGCTATTAAGAAAACAACTCTACTAGTCATGTTGGAAAAGTATAAAAATACTTTTGTGCAACATCTCCCATTATTTTTATGTTGGCCTTTCTGCACACCACATTTAGGTAACCATGTCTATGAGCAGATGTCATTCTTCAGCTTTCAGTTCACCGCCCTGAACCAACCCATTTTCTTACTGAGACAGAGTATAATGACATCACTCTTTACTAATATATGCTTTGGAAATGCATTTTAAACACTCTTTTTAAAAAACATAAAAGTTGTTATAAACCATGTTATTTTCCCCCTAAACCACAATATCAAAAAAAAAAAAAATCTCTCATAAGAGGCAGCCTCCCTACATTATCCTTTCCTAAATCATGGTAGAAGAAAGAGCTCTGAACTAAAGATCAAGAACTCCTGACTTTTGGTCTTGGCTCTGTCATGCATTGAATCTTTCTGATTCTCAGTTTTGTCAACTACAAAATGTGAATAATTACACCTCTGCTCTCGGTGTTGTCAGGAAAGTCTAGCAGATACAAAGTAGCATATAAAAATTGGATAAACAAAATCCTACTCTATAACACAGAGAACTATATTCAATACCCTGTGATAAACTATAATGGAAAATAATATGAAAAAGAACATATATATATATATATATAACTGTCAGCAGAAATTAACACAATATTATAAATCAACTATACTTCAATGAAATAAATTTTTAGAAATATTCTTATTTCAACAGACCCTACTTTATACTCTGCACCATACTGACAGAATACATTGTTGAAATAGCATCCAAATTATGAGTATTTTGCATTTATACAAGATACATTTATCCCTCAAGTGATATGCTTGTCAGTGTCCTTGTGAATATGCCATATAGTATGATTATATCTGATTTATGAATAAAGAAACACACCCCAATTGGTAAATGGACTGGTAGAGTCAATGCTGAAACATTTGACTTCTACAACACTCTGTGTCCTGTGGGGAGTCACATGGCTCACATTTGAATTGAAGATTAATGGTCCCAGGTACTTCATTTAATGAAGATGTGTGTTAAATGAGTGCATGGATTAAATTATCTGTAACAATAATGGTAGTGATATTGAAATCATAATCATCTATGTATAAGATGCTATCCTATACATGACTTACACATGACTTATTGATCCTATATATAAGACTTATCTCCAAATAGCCCTATGAATTAGGGACTGTTAGTTGTCCATGTTTTACAGATGGAATACGAACTTTAAGGAGCTTAATAGTTTGTATGAGGTCTTAGAGCTTCCAACTAAGTTGCTTTTGAACAAGGCCTGCCTGGCCCCAGAATTTGTGCACAGGCTTATGACTCATGGATCATGGGGATTTTCAAAAGAAAAACTCTAACTATAGAATCATAGATAAAAATAAAATGTGGAATTAAAATAGTGTGGCCTCTGATGGCCCTGATACAGATGCTTCTAATAATCAACAGGCAAAGGGGTTGCCGGTGTGACCTCTGGACTTCACTCTTCCTGTCACACTACCACATGTTCCATGGGCCATGGGGTAGTCAATATGTGAGGGGGGACACATTTCTGCCCTTGATCTTCTCCACCTGGTTCCTGGACTCAACCCACATCATTTTGATCCTTACCACCACCTCCTCCATTATGTCTGTTCATCAGTTCCTGTTCCACAGCCAGACAGGATATAGGTTTCTAATCTTTTACTACCTGAGAATATGCAGACAATACATAATAAAAATACAAGGTTAAGTAATGAGCTTTCACAGGCTAGGAAATCTTTTATTGCATTGAAGGAAGTGTCACAGAATCAGTGAATTTTACAGTGAAGATGAGCCTTCCATAGATCATACCCAACCTGGAAATGTCTCCTGCAAAATTCAGCAGTGCTACAAGCATCTCTCATGGCTTGAAACATCGCTAACTACAAAGAAAAGACCCCTGCTCAACCCACTGGGAATAAGTCATCAATAGCAAATGGCTTTGCAGCACACGGATTACAGGAGGAGGAAATTTTACTAAGTTCTTTCTAAAGACAAACTATAGTAAAAATTATAGAATTACAGTTGGTGAAGATTCTAGAGTTAAATATGAATTTCAAGGGGCTGCTGAGAGATTATAAATGTACAGATATAAATTCTCTGATATAAAACTAATATATAAAATGAATTCTCTAATATAAAATAAAATCAGAGACACATAAATTCTCTAATATAAAACCTATAATGAAAGAAGAACACATTTCAGACAGGTGGGGTGATAGTGTTCAACAGGAGATGTGATGTGTGCATAATAAGAATGATAGGACCACAGTACCTGAGGAAGTAGAAATGGATGAACCAGCAATGGGACCTTCCCTTTAACCACAGTCCAGCCAAAGGATTCACTATCACTACCTCTTTAGAAAGCAAGTTGATTGAAATTTATTCCTTGCATCATATTTCAGGGAATGTATAGACAGAGGAGCCTGGCAGTCTACAGTCCATGGGGTCACAAAGAGTTGGACATAACTTAGTGACTAAACAACAATAAATTTGTTTATTGCTTACATAATCATGCTACCGTTAATAAACCATAATTATTCTGTAATGTGGTGATTTTATTTAACTTTTTTTTCCCACTTTTCAAATCTTGAGTAAAGAACTCTTCGGGCACCATTAGGAAGGGTTATTGGATTGGCCAGATGGTATTCAGAAGACCCTAAGCTTTGTTCATCTTGACTCTCATTCTGAATCCAACATCAAGTGTATTACTTGGAATGCCTTCAAGAAGCTCTGGTTAAATAACAAACCAAACAAGCAATCCCATAAGGGCAGTCAAGAGTGTAAAGCTTAGGTGGGTGAATATGAATCTCAATCCCTCTTAACAGAAACTAGTCATTTGACCCACTACACAAGTACCCAGACGTGTTTGAGATTCCTTGGCTAACAGCAAACTGTTGGACAAATTTAGGAATTCCATGTTTGAAAGAAAACAAAGGTCTATCAAAATTTTAATTTACATAATTAGTTCTTTCTGTCTACTCAGGACCCATACTATCTAACACTCCTCTAAGATTCAGCCCTGCATAAACTCCTCTGTGGGGCTTTGGATTGGTAATCTTGGTTTGTGGCTACTTCATCCTCTTAAGCATTATGCCTTTCCCAATCTCATTGACATTTCTGTTACCCAGGAGACTTCACTGTAGGAACAGAGATGCTACTTGCAATGCTTAACTTACAAAGCAGGTCAAGGAGAGGTATTTGCATCTACAAGGAAAATCCCCAATCTTCCTCAAAATTAATCTTCCCCTTCATTTAGCAACAAGCATTCAAAATCACTGCTCCAAAGCTTTATTCATGGAGATGCCTTGAAAATTTCTCTTCAAAGGATAATGTTTATGGGTCTCACGTGTTGTTGCTAAGGGAGTTGAACAAGAGTTATATGTTGTAAGTAATCAAAGGGATACCTTTGGGACAACACTGTACATTGGATGGTATAGAATAGAACAGGATTGAATGGAAAATGAATCTCAGAGCTAGAAGCTGCCGTAAATCCTTAGAACCTAGTGCTTCCTGAAGATCTCTGACAAACAGAAGCTCCTCTAAGGGGTGACAGTGAGTTAAAAGAGCTTCATAATCAAGTTATTAAAAGCAGCCAAATTAAAGACAGTTCAGTAATTTTCTCACCTGCAGGTCATGAGGATAAACCACATGTGAATGTGTACTGTGACCATCCTAGAAACTTTTACAGTTTTCAGTGTTTCCCAATCTGGTTTTCTGAGAATCTCATAGAGCTATGAGCATCCTTTGAAGAATGGACTTGTGGTTAGTGATTTTCAACCTGTATAGGCCCCACTTGGGGAGATTTAAAAATCTAGGGTTGGGATCAGTCCCTGGAAGTAACTACTATATTATCTGGGTCAAGGTCCCTGGCTCTGCTATTTAAGAAGCTCCCCAGAGTCTCTTAGTGGTCAGGTTAGGGTTGAGGAGCAAGCACTGTGTGAATTTAACCTCTATACTTTGGAGATGAATAAAGCCTGCTTACGTACACACCTACACTCTGGCTGCATCAGCCCATGTTGATTTTATGACCACCGTAAATGTTGGGAATCTCAGAACATGGTAAACATAGGTACTTGTTTCATCTATAAAAAGAATAATAAAATTTTATTAGACTTTTTATAAGAAAGGAAAATAGGAATCTATTGGCTTTTGTTATGATTAATTACCAGCTATGGGCAAATGAGACAACACATGTTTGAAAGAAAAAGGGGAACTTCTAGTCTACGAGGAAGCAGCTAGAAAAACATGAGTATGATGCAAACTTTGGAGCGGGCGTGCAGCTGAGTGAAACTTTATTGCAGCTGGGAGGTGATATCTTCAGTCATTGAATAGTTTTGTAGATGAAGTTGGAATCCCTCTCCTCCCTGAGTTCTTAGCAAAGTTATGCTGGAAAGCCTCCATTTCCTTACCTGGAAATATGCTCATTTCCCTCTTGTCAGGTGATTTTGAGCTAGATGGTTCTTTAAGGGAAGTGCTTGTTTCGATGTTAGTGACACACTCACACTTAGCAATCATCACAGTGGAATTCATTTCATGACAATTGTTCTCCTGGGCTCTGTAGACCCTCATGGAAAAAGGCTAAAATCCACCCTGAAAGAATGTTCCTTTTGAGAAGAATTAAGATGCAATCTGCCTACTCAGAAAGTTTGGGAAATAAAAGTCATATCAAAGAAATGAAATAAAAATTTCATTAAGTTTCCACAATTGGCTTACAAAATGAGCAGTCTGATTTTCTTTCTTAAATTAAATACACAGAATCTGTTTGTTATATTTCTAAAGGCCAAGGATTATCATTATTTTCCTGGCACTCATGACTTCGTTAGGCATATGCTGCCAAGTATGTTTGTTCTCCTTCAAACTATGTTGGGAGAACAATGAAGATTTTTTTTTCCTCTGTTATTCCTTTTTCCAAGCAGCAGCAGGATTAAGGAATGGAAATGACATAGCATTTTGATTTAAGTCTTATGATGGTCAATCGATACGAATCAGAAGAAACTTCTTAAATGAACGAAAAGAGCTTTGTGAATGCTGTGGACAAATTTTCCTCTCAAGTCCCCAATGGGACATTTCCTTTCCTCTTCTCCCAAGCACCCTGAAAATGTCAGCCAAGCTTCTGCCAGAACTGCCAAAGATGTGTTACCATACACAGAGAAAGAAGATTAGTTTAAAATGTTGTCTATGCAATTTTTCCTGTGGATGTAAATGTAAGTGTGTGGGGGGAGGGCTTTGTGAGACTGATGGAAAAGGGACTGCTGAATGATCTGAAAATGTGTCTAAATAAACAGTACCACCAGAAATACTGCATGTTGTCTTATAGAATGGGGTAAAACTGGTCTATGAAAACTAACTTTGAAAAATTGTATTCTGTCCGGTTGAAAGTTACCTATGAGAAAGCAGGAAAGGAGCTTGAGGCTGAGTTACAGGTCGAGGGGAAGTTGAGGATTTGCCCAGGTTTGAAGGTCACACCCAAGTATGTGCGTTGTCCCCTCCCATCATTCCCAGAGCAAAAGCAGAAAATGTGCGGAGATGCTCCTTCCCAGAGAAAAAGGGAAGTCAGCCCCAGAAAGCATCCCAGAGGACAGAAGCCAGAGACTGGCCTTGGGTACCAGATGCTGCAGTTGATGCCTTTGTCTCTGTGATTTCTGAAGTGTTGGTCATATATATCCCATACCCAGTGCCATTGTCTCCTGCACTGCTGGCTAAAGTTTCTGCTACGTGGACTTAACTGGTTCCAGCTGGCTACAGGTCCCTTAACTGGAAAGGCCTTTCTGTTGGAATATGTTTCAATGTAGGGGTTCTGAGGAAGAACTGAAGCTTAGATGTTCACTGGGGAAGAGTTGTCAGACCATTTCTTCAAAGGGGACGGGCCAGAGAGATTGGACTGTGCAGGTGAAGAGGGAAACGGGGGTAGAGGATGAGAAAATATTCTCTCAGAGCCTGAAAGAGGGTGTCATCTGCAGCCAACACACCTACCTCCCATGTGGGCTCTGATGGAGTTTCTTCTTCTGTATTTTAAAATAGCCACACATGCTTTTGTCTGGGGGCAATGAATTTACATGAACAGTGCCAGGAAATAAACCCAAAGGTTACTTCAAAGATTATTGATGAGAAGCAAATATCTCCATGGAGGAAATGCATGGCATTTGAAAGTAGAGATCACTTCTACCTAATACCATAAGCCCAGCTCAGCAGCAGGCAAGGCTCTGTGCCTATGTCTGCTTGCTCCTCGGGCTCACCCACTGAACTGTTTACACAGGCCTTGAGAGAATTCTCTATAGCATCAAAGCCTGGGATATTTACTTCCTACAGAAGTGCTAATAGCTGCAGTTCTCAAGCTCCTCTTCTTCCTTCGCTCTCACCCTTGGCTATTCTTTCAAAATGGGCTGTCAACAGGAGTATCAGCTCAGTGAATACCATCTTGGCTTCGCCATCTCCCTCTACTTCTCATTTATTTTCCACTCACAGCCACAAAGCTTCTCAAGAATCTGGTTCTTCTCTTTTTATGTTGGTCCTGAAATAATGGCCAGGAGAAGGAAGTCTCAGAGGCTATGGCTATTTCAATCAGGGTACCATGCACTCAGCTCAGAGTTGGCACTGTGAAATGGGGAAAGTGAGAGGGGGATACCGTATGACACTTGTTCTCAAGAAAAGTGGAGGCATGTTTGCTCCCCAGGGGCCAGGTAACAATGTCCAGTGACACTTTTGTCTGCCATGACTGTAGCAGGGCTAGGTCCTGGCACCTAGTGAGTAGAAGCCAGAGATGCTGTTAAAGCTTTTCATTACATAGGACAGCTGCCACAGCAAAGAGTTATCCAGTCCAAAACAGCAACTGTATACTTTATATATAGCACCAATAGTGTGGCTTCCCTGGTGGCTCAGTGGTAAAGAACCGACCTGCCAATGCAAGAGACGTGGGTTCGATCCCTGGGTCTAGAAGATCCCCTAGAGAAGGAAATAGCAACCCACTCCAGTATTCTTGCCTGGGAAATCCCACGTACAGAGGAGTCTGTCAGGCTACATTCCATGGGTCGCAAAGGAGTTTTACACTACTGAGCAACTAAACAACAGCAACAACAAATCAGTAGCATATATATGTCAATAGACAACTAATAAGAACCTACTGTGTAGCACAAGGAACGCTATTCAATTCTCTGTGGTGTCCTAAATGGGAAGGAAATCCAAGAAAGAGGGGATATATCTATACTTATAGCTGATTCATTTTCCTGTGTAGTAAAACCCTAACACAACATTGTAAAGCAATTATACTCCAATAAAAATTAATTAAAGAAAAGTAGCAACTGTGCCGTTGCTGAGACAATGTAACCTCAGTGTTCTGAAAATTTTCAAGGTGATGACGTAGTACTCTCCTCTCATGCCCATCATTTAGTCATTTCAGAAATTTGGAAAATATTCATCTTCTCCTTCCTAGCATGGTGCTAAGTGTGGGGCTATGGAATTCAATGAGAGGGAGTTATATCTATATGTACTCTGTGGACTTTTCCTGGCCAAGTGAATATCTGTGTACCATCTACTTCTCCCTACTGCTCTGCTGCATTTAAACAGTCCTCTGGAAAATATCATAAAGTCAGAAACTAAATAAAGTACATTATCTTATAGGCATCTTGCTCTGTTTCCTTCTCCAGTAATCTTTCTTAAAAAACTTTTGGGTTAAAGCAAGTACAAACCTAACTCAGGAGAGATGTTATTAAGTTTTCAGAGTCGGTGACCCACTAAAGCGAATACATCAACATGAGTCTGAATAAGCTAGGCTAGTGATCCTAAACTTCATTCAGAGGATCTCAAGATTACCTGGAGGGCTTGTTGAGCCCCCAGTGAATGGGCCCTTCCCTTAGAGCTTCTGGTTTGGTAGATCTGGTGTGAGGCCCAAGAATTGTCATTTGCATTAATAGCCAGCACCCGAGTGGCACTAGGCTCAGCTCGTTGGGGACCACACATTGAGATCCACTTGACTAGGTGCATCAATTGATTCCCAAGCTCATGATCAAACATTAAGATTCACAAATAACATTCTACAGCAGTAATTAACCTTAGCGATAACTCTGAGGCAACTCAGCATTAAGCTACTCAACACGAAACAAGAGGCTTAAGGTCAGGTAGAAAGAGTAAAGAAGGTCACATCATAGCACCTGAATTCTAGACAGGAGGGTGCCTTAACTTATAAGTTAGTTGAACTAAGTAGTCTTAGGGAAGTCATTTAATTTCTGATCTTCAACCTCACCTCTTCAACAGAGAGAAAATAGTTACCTTATCTACTTCACAGTGTCATGGAGACTACAAAATGAAATTTTTTAAATGACAAATGATGACACTAGAGGCAAATAGATGTAAGAATGCTTACTATTCTGCAACTAGCCTGAATAGTGGCTGAGTCCTAGTAAAGGGCTGTATTCCCAACCCAGTACTGTTGCTCATTTGGGATTTATAAGCTAGAAAACTTCTATGATGGAGGATCATACTCTCAAGATCCTTAGCAATGTTGACCCTCAAATCTTCCCTGCAAACCACAATCCCAAAATACATCTTGGCAGATATGAGTCTTTTGATTTTAAAAGCTGCATTTATTTTGAAATTTGACATTAAATTCCCTACATGTATTTATCATACATTCGATACCTTAAGCAAACAGGTTTGCTCCTTGATAGAATTTAAAAAGGCTTAAAGTACACTTTTCAAGAGTTATTTTCCTGAGCCTGAAATAGGGAAATGGCTATAACATTTTTATTCATTTACCGATTGTTATCAAGTTAGTTCCATATAAAACTTGGAGGGACTCAAACATTAATAAAATTATTTCCATTCTTTGTGTAAAACTCAAAACTTTAACAAGTATTTTGAGCACTAAGTAAAATATTTCCTTAGAATCAATATTCTTCCTAGGCACAGTTTTACTCACAGTATATTTTAATAGTGTGTACATGTTGTATATGTGTGTGTATACCTCATAACATTTCTATGAGTACCTTTTGTCAAAATTACAAATAATTATTAAAAGTAGAATTCTGACCAGTGTTTTACCCAGCATTTCCTAGTTCTAGAAAATTTAAAAACATAAATAAACATGAAATCCTTTTTAAAGTCTCAAACAATTAAAAATAAATGAAAGAATTTCACAGTACTCATATCTACATACAAGTTACCAACACGGAAGAGTCACACAGGTGTACCATAGCAACATACTCTTTAAGGTAAACATAAGCTAATCTCTTCTCAATAAAATAGATGAAATATTTACCAGCTATCTGAAGAAGTCCTGAACAGTCCATGGAATCCCTGTAATAATGAGTCCACAGACTTCTGCCTTCCTCTAAACACCATTTCATCCATTTCTCTCACCCTGATGTTTTTCTCATTTGTAGCAAGACTGAACATTTGTTTACCTAAGTCATTTGCTTGGGTAGGGCCAGCTGGGGAAAAGAAACCACCTTAGGGATTCCAGCTAAGAGACCTGGAGGAGGGAACTTGAGTTTTAAAGAACTGACAATCCTAGAAGGGAAGGGGGGGTTGGCAATAAAGCAAATAACCATGGTGTAGACGTAGCAGCAAGTACATAAAATTACATTCTTGGAGGTCTGGTTTTCTGTTGCCTCTGAATAAAGAGGAAATGAAGAAGGGGTGTGTATATGAATTTCCCCAACTGCTCAGCAATCTCCACCTTTCCACTGAAATGACTTCTATATCCATCGTTAGGAGCTACATTTTCCATTTAATATTCTTTTAAGCTGTTGCTAACCTAGTGAAGAAGAAAAAATGGCCTCTTAGTTGGTATGTTACCTAATGATAGCAAGGAAGGCCAAGAAGGGGAGAAACAGCAGAAGAGCCATCATGCTTTGGGGATGAACAAGGGTCTACCACCCTAGCATGTAGCATTCTGTTTTCAGTCTTTTTCCTTTTTCACATCAGTCACTATATACACATAAGCAAAGAGTTGAAGAGCAGCCCAACAAAATTGCCCAACTTTTATTTGAAAAAACAGATAGAAAGATGTTTTGTAATGAAACCATCTTGAATGAAACTTTTTCTGTCAAATTGTAAGTAGGGATGCTTAAGGGGTTTAACTACAAGAATTCTATAAAAAAAAAAAGAAAGAAAATGCCAAAAAAATCATCATCATGCTTCCCGTATAAGGATAAGATGTTTGTATACTGCTGTTTTATTTTTTGTTCTTATTACACTCTTTCAAATTCTATGTATCATTGCATGCATATTCAGTCCTTCAGTCTTGTCCCATTCCTTGTGACCCCATAGAATGTAAGCCACCAGATTCCTCTGTCCATGGAGTTGTCTCAGCAAGATTACTGGAGTGAGATGTCATTTCCTTCTCCAGGGGATCTTCCCCATCCAGGGACCAAACCATGGCTCCTGCATCTCCTACACTGTTGGTGAATTCTTTACCGCTGAGGCACCAGGGAAACTCCCTAGGTATTATTGCTTTTTATCAGTTATCATACAGTTGCCATTGAATGTTTGTGTGTATGTGTGTATTTGTTGTTACTATTTTGATGTCGCTCTCTTTCAGTTTGAATCAAAAACTGCAGGGGTTCTGAGTTTGCCTCATTTTGATCTCCAGCACTTAGCACAATGTTTGGCCAAATTAGGAATCAACAACATGCATTGAGTACATGATAAACAAATGCCTTAGAATGAAAATTTGCTTCTTGAAGGCCCATTCTGAACCAGAACATCACAAACTTTATTTCACATATTTGGTTTCCAATATAGAAAATATTCTGTGACCATGTTTTGAGACATATTACTTTATATCAGGGCTTCCCAGGTGCTGCAGCGGTAAAGAATCCACCTGCCAATACAGAAGAACAAGAGACATGAGTTCGATCCTTGGGTCAGGAGATCCTCAGGAGGAGGAAATGGCAACCCACTCCAGTATTCTTGCCTGGGAAATCCCATGGACAGAGCAGCCTGGCAGGCTACAGCTCTTGGGGTATCAAATGGTTGGACACAACTGAGTGCGTGTGCACGCGCACACACACACACACACACACACACACACACACACACACACACACACATACACACACTTAATTTACAACATTGTTTAAGGAGAGACCTGGTTCACAAGTAAATACTATCCATTTAAATCAGTCAGCTGAGATTGAAAACTTAATAAATTAGTAGCAAGTCCCAACTGGGCTTCCCTGATGTCTCAGTGGTAAAGGATCCACCTGCCAATGCAGGTTTCATCCCTGGGTGGGAAGGATCCCTTGGAGAAGGAAATGATAACCCACTCCAGTATTATTGCCTGGAGAATTCCATGGACAGAGGAACCTGGCAGGCTACACAGTACTTGTGGTCACAGAAGAGTCAGACCCAATATGTTGACTAACCAAACAATAACACAGGTCCCAAAACTCTTTTCTCATCATTTTTATTCTTAACTCACTCAGTTCTTTATTCAGTTCAGTTCAGTCACTCAGTCGTGTCCGACTCTTTGCAACCCCATGGACTGTAGCACACCAGGCTTCCCTGTCCATCACCAGCTCCTGGAGCTTGCCATCCAGCCATCTCATCCTCTGTTGTAACCTTCTTCTCCTGATGAGTGCAATTATGCAGTAGTTTGAACATTCTTTGGCATTACCTTTCTTTGGGCCTGGGATGAAAACTGACCTTTTCCAGTCCTGTTGCCACTGCTGAGTTTTTCAAATTTGCAGGCATATCAAGGATGACACTTTCACAGCATCATCTTTTAACATTTGAAATAGCTCAGCTGGAATTCCATCACCTTCACTAACTTTGTTCATAGAGATACTTCCTAAGGCCACTTAATTTCCCATTCCAAGATGTCTGGCTCTAGGTGAGTGATCACACCATCGTTGTTATCTGGGTCATGAAGGTCTGTTTTATATAGTCCTTCTGTGTATTCTTGCCACCTGTTCTTAATATCTTCTGCTTCTGTTAAGTCCATACAATTTCTGTCCTTTATTGTGCCTGTCTTTGCATGAACTGTTCCTTTGCTATCTCTAATTTTCTTGAAGAGATCTCTAGTCTTTCCCATTCCAGTGTTTTCCTCTGTCTTCATATTGCTCACTTAAAAGGGCTTTCTTATCTCCCCTTGCTATTCTTTGGAACTCTGCATTCAGATGGGTATATCTTTCCTTTCCTCCTTTGCCTTTCACTTCTCTTCTTTTCTCAGCTATTTGTAAGACCTCTTCAGACAACCATTTTGCCTTTCTTTTCCTTGAGGCTGGTTTTGATCACCACCTCCTGTACAATGTTATGAACCTCCATTCATAACACTTCAGGCTCTCTGTCTATCAGATCTAACCCCTTGAATCTTTTTGTCACTTCTACTGTATAATCTTGGCTTCCCTTGTAGCTCATTTAGTAAAGAATCTGCCTGCAGTGCAGGAGACTCAGGTTCGATCCCTGGGTTGGGAAGATCCCCTGGAGAAGGAAACGGCAACACACTCCAGTATCCTTGCCTGGAAAATCTCATGGACAGAGGAGCCTGGTGGGCTGCAGTCCATGGGGTCACAAAGAGTCAGGCACGACTGAGCGACCGACACTTACTTTATAATCATAAGGGATTTGATTTAGGTCATACCTGAATGGTCTAGTAGTTTTCCCTACCTTCTTCAATGTAAGTGTGATTTCTTTTTTTTTTTTTTTTTCAATAAATAGTTCATAATCTGAGCCATGGTCAGCTCCCAGTCTTGTTTTTGCTGACTGTATAGAGCTTCTCCATCTTTGGCTGCAAAGAATATAATCAATCTGATTTCAGTATTGACCATCTGGTGATATGTCCAGGGGCAAAGGAAAAGCCCCAACAAGATGGTAGGAAAGGTGAAATCACATTTAGAATCAAACTCCCTACCTGCCAGAGACACTCCAAGGGTTCAAACGAATCCTTGGGTGCACCAGGACCCTGGAACCCCACAGAGAATAAGCTAGACCTGCCTTTGAGTGTGTGAGTGTCTCCTGTGGAGGCGTGGGTCAGCAGTGGCCTGCCGCAGGGACAGGGGTTCTTACTGCAGCAGACCTGAGCGGCAAGGCATGTGGCATTAGTCCTCTTGGAGGAGGTGGCTATTAGCCCCATCATTGAACCACTGAGCAGATGACCCACAAACTGGAGAACAATTATACCAAAGAAGTTCTGGCACTTTTACAAAAGTTCTAGGACCCACACCAGATTTCTCAACCTGGGGATCTGGCAAAGGGACTGAGAGCCCCAAGGGAATTTGACTTTGGAGGCCAGTGGGATTTGATTACAGAACTTTTATAGGACTGGCTGGGGAAGCAGAATCTTGGAGGGCACAAACAAAACTTTGTGCACACCAGGACTCAGGAGAAAGGAGCAGTGACCCCTGCAAGAGACTGACCCAGACTTGCCTGCAAGTGTTCAGAAATCTGTGGTAGAGGAGTGGGTTGACAAAGGCCTGCCATGGGATCAGTGGCACTGAATACAAGAGTCCTGGCATAAATCCTTTTGAAGGAGGTTACCATTACCACCATTACTCCTAACATAGATTTGCCTCAGGCCAAAAAACAGGGAGGGAACACAGCCCCACCCATCTATAGAAAATTGGATTAAAGATTTACTGAGCATGACCCTGCCCATCAGAACAAAACCCCGATTCCCCCACAGCCAGTCCTTCCCATCAGGATGCTTCCACAAGCCTCTTATCCTTATCCATCAGAGGACAGACAGAATGAAAACCATAATCACAGAAAACTAACCAATGAATGTATCACAGCGAAACTATGAGCCAAGCTGTGTAGGGCCACCCAAGACAGATGGGTCATGGTGGAGGGTTCTGACAAAACATGGTCTACTAGAGAAGGGAATGCCAAACCACTTCAGCATCCTTGCCTTGAGAATCCCATTAACAGTATGAAAAGGCAAAAAGATATAACAATGAAAGACGAACTCTCCAGGTCCATAGAAGCCCAAGATGCTACTGGAAATGAGTGGAAAAATAGCTCTAGAAAGAATTAAGAGGCTGAATGAACCCAAGTGAAAACAATGCCCAGTTGTGGATGTGACTGGTGATGAAAGTAAAGTCTGATGCTGTAAAGAACAATACTGCATAAGAATCTGGAATGTTAGGTCCATGAATCAAGGTAAATTGGAAGCGGTCAAACAGAAGACGGCAAGAGGGAACATCAACATTTTAGGAATCAATGAAATAAAATGGACTGGAATGGGTGAATTTAATTCAGATGATCATTATATCTACTACCGTGGGCAAGAATCCCTTAGAAGAAACGAAGTAGCCCGCATGAGTCTGAAATGCAGTACTTGGGTGCGATCTCAAGAACAACATAAGAATCTCTGTTTGTTTCCAAAGCAAACCATTCAATATCACAATAATCCAAGTCCATGCCCCAACCATTAATGCTGTAAAAGCTGAATTTGAATGGTTCTTTGATGACCTACAAGACTTTCTATAACCAACACCAAAAAAAAAAATGTCCTTTTCATTGTGGGGACTGGAATGCAAAAGTAGGAATTCAAGAGATACCTGGAGTAACAGAAAAGTTTGGCCTTGGAATACAAAATGAAGCAGAGCAAAGACTAACAGAGTTTTGCCAAGAGATGAAGAATTATAAATAAGGTAATTCTTTTAACTGACAAATATTTCATAGCAAACACCCTCTTCCAACAACACAATTCTTTATTGTGACATCATCACCATCATTATTATCATTATATTATTATTATGTGACCTAATAATTCTTTACTAGGACATCACAAAGTTTTTCATTCAAAAATTGGCATTGACATTTAGGAAAAAAATATAAATGGAAAAAAAATGTATTCACTATATTAAGACAACATTTACATTCTAAAGCATTAGCATTTGATGAATTGACAGTAACTAATTGGAGAAAATAAATAATCATCATAATTTTCCCATTTAGTATAGAAAGTTTGACCATTGATAGAAACCTAGATAAAACAAAGTTACAAAAAGTATATAGATAACCTGATTGTTTCCCAAGAGATGATGAATTATAAATAAGGTAATACTTTTAATTGACAAATATTTCTGTAGAAAAGGCATTCTTGTTATAAAGAAAAAATAGAGATCAATAGCCATCATCCAATTTTCCCCTGATTTCTCCCTTTGATTTCATGGTGTATAAATTAAAAATGATTCTGAAATTTCAAAGGGATGTCAACTTAAGAGAAGAAATAGGAAGAAAATATAAATCTCCATTTTTAGATCTCTTGTTGAATTGTAAGACAGCCCATGCATGCATCAAACAACGTGATTATAAATAATCAGAAGGGTTGTTTACTTTAAATCTAAAATAGTTAATGCAGACACTTATTACCTGGACTGTGTTATGAGAAAAAATATAGCAACTCTTTTTTTAAAGAAATTTTTAACTTAAAAAATTAAATTGTGTAAGAAAGTCAGATTATATTCTTACTACTCTTATATCAAACAAACTTTAAGTCATCTTCTCAAGCACAGCCGTGGGTATGCAATGCTCCTGCTTAAATATCTTCGATGGATCTCTTTTGCCATTCTTTTTAGTTTTGCATTCAATATCCTTCTGGATATTCTCTGGGCCACCTTTGCCATGCAAAACCTTTCAATATATCCTATGCATCAATTACACAAAATAGTTGTGCTATAAAACCTGTATTCTTGGGTCTCAGTATTCCTTCACACTATTTCCTTTCCCCTCCAAGTCCATCCCAAATAAAGTTCACCCATCCTACTAAAAACATACATTTCTTCAAGGGCTAGCTCGAAGGCTTTTGCATCTAAGAAATATTCCTTAAACTCACCTAGTTGGCCGCCACTTTCCTCCCTTTCATGTTTCCATCATGCCTCCAATTCCTAACAAAATATTTTGTTTTGTATTAGAATTTTCACATAAATCTCTATCTTCTATGTTGTATATTTAAGCATTTGGGGGGAAGATATCATATTTTCTTAATTTCTAGAATTTCTCTGCACAGACAACCCCAATAACAACTGCCATGATATGATATCCATACATAGTAGACATTCAATATTGTCTGATGAATTAAAAAGTTTTCTTAAAAAGAACATAGATTTTAGAAAATAATTGTCTAAAATTTAAGGTTATCTCAGACTATCAGAATGGCTAAGTTAGGAATTTGCTTGAGAGTGATTCAAATTTCCTTAGAAAGTCATGCATATTTTGATTGCTTTAACTTCAACCCAGGTTGCATGGTTGGTGAAGTCTGACACTGTCAGTAGACAGGTGAAGAACTAGAATTTAATATATGTTTGCCTTTGGGATTGGTTAGAAATTGAAGAGAGGAACATAGAGATGAAATAATGCTTTGCATTAAGAAAGATTCTTTGTGAAAAACAGGACTGGGGAAAAGAAGTCACTTAGGGAATCATTCAATGAAATTCAATTTTGTACACTGAAAAATTGAGATGCTTCTCATATTCTAACAGCCTAGCTAAATTTAACCCCTAGGTCTTCTAAAGTTTGCCCTTAAAGAAATCCTGATCATACTACAAGATATATAAGGTGACTGCATAAACAAGTGACCTTTGTTCATTACTGGTGATTAAAAAAGGAAAAGAAAATAATTGTACTTTGCAAATCTAAGTGTTTTCATAATGCATTGTAACAGATCCAAAAAAGCTATTAAAAGTTATTATTTTGGCTGGACCACCAAAACCTGTGGAAACTTGAAGCATTGGCGTGCCATACAACTTTATTAAGGGACTTTTGATATGCATATGGAAACAGTGTCTTTTAACTATCCTCATGGGTCATTTGAAAGTGAAAATTGCTCAGTCGTGTCTGACTCTTTGCGACCCCATGGACTATACATACAGTCCATGGAATTCTCCAGGCCAGTATAATGGAGTGGGTAACCTTTCCCTTCTCCAGGGGATCTTCCCAACCCAGAAATCGAACTGGGATCTCCTGCACTGCAGGCGGATTCTTTACCAACTGAGCTATCAGGGAAGCCCAGTGGGTCATTGAGGGTAGCTCAAATTCTCTGTATTTTTTCTTTTATTAAGTATTCTTTCTGAGAGTCACTTAATAAGTGAATCACATCAACAGACTCTAATGCACTGAGGTGTAGTATTAATTTAGGACAACTTGCATTTTAAATTAAGAGTAACTGACCTGATTTTGCAATAATTAGAAATTCCCATGCACATGACACTGAATTCAAAGGGAAGGATTTGATAACAGTGAACTTATTTACCTGAATTCCTCTTCCGACTGTGGGAAGACTTACTCCTTTTTAACATACCTCCCATTAATGTTTTCATCTTTTTGTATTGTTTTCTCCTTTGGTTCCCACTCATCCATTGTTCCCTGAATCATCTGAGGCTCCATCAATAGTCAATCTATTATCATAATATTAAAACAAATTGGCACCAAATGCCGAATCCCTAGTTTCTTTACAACAACTGGATTCCCTGATGGCATCTTGAATTCAACAAGTCAAACTTCTTTACTCTTTTTCTTCACTATTCAAACATGTTTCTTGTAAACTATCTGTGAAAAGTCATCTTCCATTCCTTCCACTATTTCCATACCAATACTATAAAAAAAGTGAAATAGCTATTTTGAAATTCTTTGTAATACTGTTTGGAAAAACTCTTTCTACATAAAGGTTTAAAAATGTGCTTTTCTCCTCTACTGTTCAATAAAGCCTATGGTTGCCTTTTCCTGAAATACTCTACTGTCTCCTTTCAGAATCTTTAAAAATCACAGCTTTTCATGAAAGTTTATGATTATCCATTTTAATACCCAGATTATTCCTGAAAAAGACTTAAGGTTATATTGCTTAGGATAAAAACAATATGAACAATGAAATGATTAGAAATATATATCCCACCTCCAGGTTGAAACTGTAACTTATTGTTTAGTTTCCTTTCAGAAAATGTGTTTTGTTGTAAAGGCAAACTAGTAATACAGATATAGGATTTCTCACAAACTCATGAGGTTTATAATCATGAATTTCCTAAGGATCATGTTTCTAAACCTGCTATGAGGTACACCTTAGAATTACTTCAACCCTGAGAAACATGGATTAATAAACAAAGTTAGTGCCTTCTGCCTTAGTCTCAGCTTAAGAAAAAAAGAAAGAAAAAAGAAAAATTAAAGACTGGCTTCTTCTCCTCCCAGGGCTACCATGTAATCAGCTCCCCTACCATGTTCCCAGTCACAGTGGTTTAGTATCTGATACACTTCATCCTCCATTCCCAGGACTCAGATCCTTCCTGCATTTTTTCACCCTCTAGCACAGACATTTACCACTTACCCCTAATTTATGACAAACAACCTCTCTGTACCAACTTTACTTTGTCTTCAATTTGGAAGGCACAAAATTAAACTTCCTAGAGCATAATAAATATATTTTCATTAATCACTTATGTTCTTATAAATGCCTACAGCATTAATTTCAAGTGATCTTGGCTGAAATTCAAGGTTTTCTTATCCCTCCTAGGTCCTAAAATCTCATCAAGCTTGAACTGATTTGGTTTCTCCTTAAACATTTTCTTTAATGCCAGGATTGATAAGCTCTGACTTCAGGACTTAAATTTGATTTTCTAATCCTTCCTTGCATTTTTCTATCCTGCTTGTCCTCAGTGGCAGTTCCCCTCTTCTACTAGGCCATCCTTAAATTCACAAATGTTACAAATCAGAGCTTAGTTTATTGTTTGGATTGTCTGGATTTAGAAAAGTGATGGAGAAAATGATAATAATGCACATTAGATTTCAAGATATGTCTTATCCATAAACAGATGAATGGATAAAAAAGATATGGTGTATAGATATAGATATATATATAATATATATGATGTGTATGTATATATACATTTTATATGCACATTATATATATGTGTGTGCATTTTTTATACACACACAGACATAAACACAAAATAAAATACTACACAGCCAGAAAAGAATAAAATTTTGCCATTTGCAACAACATGGATGGATTTGGAGAGCACTATGCCAAGTGAAACAAGTCAGACAGAAAGAAATACTGTATGAACATCACTTACATTTGAATCTAAAAAAACACAACAAACTAGTGTGTACAACAAAAATAGAGAAAGACAGATACAAATGAGAACAAATGAAAGGTCATCAGTGTGTGTGGGGGACAATATGGTAGGGGGGCAATATAGTGGGAGGGGAGTGAAAGGCACCAAGTTTTGAGTATAATACAGGCTACAAGGATATATTGGACAACACAGGGAATATAGCCAACATTTTGTAATAACTAAATGGAGTGCAAGATTTAAAATTTGTACAAAAATTTAAGAAACCAAATTAAAAAAAAAAGATTTAGTTTAAAAATCACTTTTTAGGTACATCACAAAACATACACTAGCATGTGTGTTCCTTTTATGAAGAAACCTATTGAACATTGACCAGCACATGACTGGGTGAAGACACTAGAACTAGAATGTTCCTATAGTGAACAAAAACCTGGCATGTTTTGGATGTAGAAAAAAATCTTCAGACATCTATAGAAACTAAAGTAATCCACCCTGTACGTTTTCATCAATTCATGCATAATATATTCAGCATTCTAAACATGTACTTCATTAGAGACTGGGATAAGTGTGTTTTTCAGTTTCTCATTGGGAAATCAGTTCAGTGTCATTTAAATATATCCAAAAAACTGAACTAAGAGATTTGAATTATAAATGAAATATTGATTTACTTTCTAGTGCTATCTACTCAAAGACAAAATAGCTGAATGAAGTCTGAAAAGATCCATTATTAAGATATATAACTTACCTATTCAAATGGCAACTCTCACATCTGAATGTCTGATTTCTTAGTCTAGCTTTCTGGGTATAACATAAACACACGAAAATGCCAAAACATCATTCTAGCTTTCAAATTTAAGTAGAACTGTTTTTTTCCTTACCACATTTGGAATCTATACCCATAAAGTATAAATCAAATAAAAATTCAGTTCAGCCTCTCAGTCGTGTTTGACTCTTTGCGACCCCATGGACTGCAGCATGCCAGGCTTCCATGTCCATCACCAACTTATGAAGCTTGCTCAAACTCATGTCCACTGAGTTGGGGATTCCATCCAACTGTCTCATCCTCTGTCATCCCCTTCTCCTCCTGCCTTCAATCTTTCCCAGGATCAGGATCTTTACAAATGAGTCAGTTTTTCACATCAAGCGGCCAAAATATTGGAGCTTCAGCATCAGTCCTTCCAACGAATATTCAGAACTGATTTCCTTTAGGATTGACTGGTTTCATTTCCTTGCTGCCCAAGGAACCCTCAAGAATCTTCTGCAACATCACAGTTCAAAAGCATCAATTCTTCAGTGCTCAGCCTGCTTTATAGTCCAACCCTCACATTAGTTTTACTTATTTCCATCAGTTTTATTTGTTTTCAACCTCAGCATTATCCTTAGCAGAATAATGAGAAACTTAAGTATTACAGGATCATGCGATTCCCAGGTGGCCCTAGTGGAAAAGAACCCACCTGCCAATGCAGGAGATAAAAGAGATGCAGATTCAATCCCTGGGTCGGAAAGCTCCCCTGGAGGAGGGCATGGCAACCCACTCTAGTATTCCTGCCTGAACAGAGGAGCCGGGTGAGCTATAGTCCATAGCGTCACAAAGAGTCATACAGGATTGAAGCAAGCATTATGGGAGCAAAGAGAAGATGATGCTGTTTGAGAAAAGTGAATGAAGCTGTTCAGTTCACTATACCATGAATGGCTTAATTTGGTTTAGTTTAGTAACAGTCTAAACCTTGGCAGTTACAAAAACTTGAAAAACTGTCCAGAGGGAAGCTTATATTTCCTCAGAGTGACATATTCCAAAAGACATATAGTGAATACATTGATTCAGTTCATTGATCATTTTTGTTATGCTTTTGCTATGTTTTACATATACTTTCAAAAATTTCTACCATAAGCATGTATAAATTTAAATGAATTTCAAAAGCAACCAGGTAAGAGTCTGAACCTGAGGGTCTGACTAGACGTGCATGAATCTCAGAGATAGAACATTGAATTTGGCTGATTTTGACCACTTTTCATCTTCTCAGAAGTCAGTATGTTCTCAGAAGTCAGTTTTCAAAATTCAAATCCTGGCTCTGCTTCTTTCTAGATCTATGACTTTAGGCAAATTATTTCACCTCATTAATCCATTCATAAAACAAGATATTAGTAGCTCCCTGAAAGGGCTGTAGGGAGATTAAATGAGATAATACACATTTGGCAGGAAATATAATAAATACTCATTAAGTGGTATTTCTTGTCATTATTTTTGCCCTCTTCGTTAAGTTCTGTATGTTAAAATATTATCAACTTAAGTGGTGTCCCTGTTGCTATGCTGCATTTTAATGCATTCCATGAAAGCATTTTCACTGTTACACAGACAAGAGTTGAGGCTGGCTTTAAAGGCTAACAGAGACAATTCAGTTCTGGTTTTCCCATTCATCATGAGTGATTGTGAGCACTTGCCCTCTCAGTTTTTTTTCTCCTGTGTCAGATGAGGCAACATTTAACAGAAGCTGCATGGAGATTAAGTAAAATAATCCCTGTACAGCGCCTTCACCCAAAACCTGGAACCTTGTGAAAACCAGCTATATGCGTTCACCAAAATCAACCGCAGACAGGCAGTGTTTCCACAGGGTGGCTTTCCAAGTTATTTCTATTCATATTTAATTCATGTTATTACTATACATCTAATTTAGAGATTCACTCCAAATTTGAGTAAATGAAGTGAATAAATATGTCTAAGTACTACTTTGCCTCAACATTTTCACATGAGGATGAAAAAAAATCTTTGAGAAAAAAAAAAGCATTACTTTCAAAAAGTTTCAGATATATTTTTCTTAATCTATCACCACAACAATATCCAAGGATCAAGGCCATAGAGGCTATTCTAAAGCAGCTTCCTTATTAAAATTAGAGGTTTCCCAGATGGCGCTAGTGCCTGCACTACCGGAAACATTAGAGATGTGGGCTTCCCTGATAGCTCAGTTGGAAAAGAATCTGCCTGCAATGCAGGAGACCCTGGGTCAATTCCTGGGTCGGGAAGATTGGCTGGAGAAGGGATAGGCTACCCACTCCCATATTCTTGGGCTTCCCTTGTGGCTCAGCTGGTAATCTGCCTCTAATTTGGGAGACCTGGGTTTGATTCCTGGTTTGGAAAGATCCCCTGGAGAAAGGAAAAGCTATCCACTCCAGTATTCTGGCCTGGAGAATTCCCTGGACTGTATAGTCTTTGGAGTCGCAAATAGTTGGACATAACTGAGCAACTTTCACTCACAAGAGACATGAGTTAGATCCCCAGGTGGGGGAGATCCCATGGAGAAGGGAATGGCAGCCCATTCCAGTATTCTTGCCTGGAAAATTCCATGGACAGTGGTGCCTGGAGGGCTACAGTCCATGGGTTTGCAGAAGTCGGGCATAACTGAGCACTCATAGCTCACATGTTAAGATTCATTCAACTTCTCTGCTTCCCACATATTTATTTACACACATGGTTATGCACACCTCAGGACTTGAATGAGAAGTGAAAAGCAAAGGAGAAACGGAAAGATATTCCCATCTGAATGCAGAGTTCCAAAGAACAGCAAGGAGAGGTAATAAGGCCTTCCTCAGCAATCAATGCAAAGAAATAGAGGAAAACAGAATGGGAAAGATTGGAGATCTCGTCAAGAAAATTAGAGTTACCAAGGGAACATTTCATGCAAAGATGAGCTCAATAAAGGACAGAAATGATATGGACCTAATAGAAGCAGAAGATACTAAGAAGAGGTGGCAAGAATACACAGAAGAGCTCTACAAAAAAGATATTCACGACCCAGATAATCATGATGGTATGATCACTCACCTAGAGCCAGACATCCTGGAATGTGAAGTCAAGTGGGCCTTAGAAAACATCATTACGAATAAAGCTAGTGGAGGTGATGGAATTCCAGTTGAGCTATTTCAAATCCTGAAAGATGATGCTGTGAAAGTGCTGCAATCAATATGCCAACAAATTTGGAAAACTCAGCAGTCGCCACAGGACTGGAAAAGGTCAGTTTTCATTACAATCCCAAAGAAAAGCAATGCCAAAGAATACTCGAACTACGACACAGTTGCACTCATCTCACATGATAGTAAACTAATGCTCAAAATTCTCCAAGCCAGGCTAGAACAATATATGAACTGTGAAATTCTAGATGTTCAAGTTGGTTTTAGAAAAGGCAGAGGAACCAGAGATCAAATTTACAACGTCCGCTGGATCATTGAAAAAACAAGAGAGTTCCAGGAAACATCCACTTGTGCTTTATTGACTATGCCAAAGCCTTTGACTGTGTGGATCACAATAAACTGTGGAAAATTCTGAAATAGATGGGAATACCAGACCATCTGACCTGCCTCTTGAGAAACCTGTATGCAGGTCAGGAACAACAGTTAGAACTGGACATGGAACAACAGACGGGTTCCAAATAGAAAAAGGAGCACATCAAGGCTGTATATTGTCACCCTGCTTATTTAACTTATATGCAGAGTACATCATGAGAAACGCTGGGCTGGAAGAAGCACAAGGTGGATTCAAGATTGCTGGGAGAAATATCAATAACCTCAGATATACAGACGACACCATCCTTATGGCACAAAGTGAAGAGGAACTAAAAAGCCTCTTGCTGAAAGTGAAAGAGGAGAGTTAAAAACATTGGCTTAAAGCTCAACATTCAAAAACCTAAGATCATGTCATCTGGTCCCATCACTTCATGGGAAATAGATGGGGAAACAGTGGAAACAGTGTCAGACTTTATTTTGGGGGCCTTCAAAATCACTGCAGATGATGATTGCAGCCATGAAATTAAAAGACGCTTACTCCTGGGAAGGAAAGTTATGGCCAACCTAGATAGCATATTGAAAAGCAGAGACATTACTTTGCCAACAAAGGTCCATCTAGTCAAGGCTATGGTTTTTCCAGTAGTTATGTATAGATGTGAGAGTTGGATGGTGAAGAAAGCTGAGCACCAAAGAATTGATGTTTTTGAAGTGTGATGTTGGAGAAGACTCTTGAGAGTCCCTTGGACTGCAAGGAGATCCAATCAGTCCATCCTAAAGGAGATCAGTCCTGAGTGTTCATTGGAAGGACTGATGTTGAAGCTGAAACTCCAATACTTTGGCCACCTCATGCGAAGAGTTGACTCATTGGAAAAGACCCTGATGCTGGGAAGGACTGGGAGCTGGAGGAGAAGGTAACGACTAGGATGAGATAGCTGGATGACATCACCAACTCATGGACATGGCTTTGGGTGGTATCTTTCAACATGTGATGGACAGGGAGGCCTGGCGTTCTATGATTCATGGGGTTACAAAGAGTCAGACATGACTGAGCAACTGAACTGAACTTGCATCTTTGGGAACAACCATGTGTATAGTACACTCAACAATACAGATATGGTTTCTGGCAGACATTTGTAGCAGAATTGTTAGAGGAATCTGTTTAGTTTTCATGGACAATGGAGATTTGTTTAAATTCCTCTACACTGGATGGAAAGTTGATCTTCCATATTGCTTTAACATAAACTGTGGGGGAATTTTCAAAGGTGTGAATGTGAAATAATAAAATTCAGCAACGTTTTTCTCATTGTCATACAAAAATTGTTTCTTGTAGATTCATGTAAGAGTCTACACATATGTGTATATATACATATATACAGACACATATAAAATTGTACATATATTTGTTTAGGCCTTACCTTACCACATGTACTAAGCTTTTGTTTTTCACTATAGTCCTAATAAAGGGTTGATTATTATTTTAGAAGTTGCATTATTTTAAAATGCATGTGAAACGGAGCATACAATGCCCTGTATTCTATGGGAAAGGAGAATTTCTCAGCAGGCTCCCCTCCCACCCAAGATATTTTTATTCTGATTGTTTTTTACCCAAGAGAAATGCTGAGTGCACTTTTTCTCAATCATGACACAAATTTTAGCAAGACTCAACAGAAACTCAAAAGAGCCTATACTATGCATGCCAGACTTCACTTCTGTCCTGAAATTTGGGGTTTCAATTGATGCCAATGAATAAGTCCAAGTAAACTTAATGGTCTTTAATTTTATTTCTAACAACCAGGAGAATGGACGTTTATGTGCTTCCATATAATATAAAAATAAAGAGAGGTTTAGACAATAGGGAAGGGCGAAATTTTTCTGTAGAAAAATCTGTATTTCAAGAGAAGAGTTTTACGAGACAGACATATTACTTCAGGCACAAAAAAACTAGGTCACAAGTAACATTAGGAAAACATACCAACTTTTAAAACTGTGTGGGCTCCAAAGGGGAAGCACACAATGCAATCATTTACCATTTATACAGTGCCTAATAGATAAGAAAGTAGAAATATATTTTATTGTGAAATCTTCGGAATAACCTGGTTCAGTTGTTAAGTTGTGTCTGACTCTGCCACCCCACAGACTGAGGCACACCAGGCTTCCCTGTCTTTCACCATCTCCCAGATCTTGCTCAAATTCATGTCCATTGAGTCAGCAATGCCATCCAACCATCTCATCCTCTGTCGTCCCCTTCTTCTCCTGCCCTCAATCTTTCCCAGCATCAGGGCCTTTTTCAAACGAGTTGGCTCTTTGTACCTGTAACCAGAGTATTGGAGTTTCAGCTTTAGCATCAGACCTTCCAATGAATATTCAGGGTTGATTTCCTTTAGGATTGACTAGTTTGATCTCTTTGCTGTCCAAGAGAATTTCAGGAGTCTTCTCCAACATCATAGTGCAAAAGTATTAGTTTTTCAGTGTTCAGCCTTCTTTATGGTTCAACTCTCACATCTGTACTAGGAAAACCGGAGCTTTGATGATATGGACATTTGTTGGCAAAGTGATGTCTCCGCTTTTTAATATGCTATCTAGTTTTGTCATAGCTCTTCTTCCAAGGAGCAAGCAGCTTTTAATTTAGTGGCTGCAGTCACCCTCTGCAGTGATTCTGTTTTTCTTTTTTTTGAATTCTGAATAACCTATTAGCTATTAATTAGCACTTTCCCCCCTTTATTTTGTCAGTCTGAAATCACAGTTTTGAAGTACCAACTACCCACCTGACAGAGAAATTCTAAATATCAAGGCTAGTATTTAAATATATACTCAAAACTGTTGAATTTATAGGTTACTTGAAATCACTCATTACCAAAGTCAGCTAGAGCCTCCTCTTTTTTCCATTATGTCTCCTTCATGTCTTCAGTGGCTTATTCTTTTTTTCTCATTGAGATGGTGGATGTTGTTCAGGTATTTGTTAAAATGACTGGTATAGTTGATTCACAATATTGTCTTGGTTTCAGGTGTACCGCAAAGTGGATCAGTTATACATATCCATATATCTACTCTTCTTTAAGTTCTTTTCCCACATAGGCCATTACAGAGTACTGAGTAGAGTTCCCTGTGCTATAGAGTAGGTTCTTAACAGTTATCTATTTTATATACAGCAGAGTGCTTATGTCAATCCCAATCTCCCAATTCCTCAATGATTTTTTACTGTATAGGTCTAAATTTTTCTGTTTGTCATTCAATCACTTTCTTAATCTAAATGTCAATAGTGTCTAGAATATATTGCCCACTTAAATTGAACCTGTAGTTCCAGTGATCTTATTTATTTCCCCTCTTACTGTTTCTGTTCTGTTTGTTTGTTGAACCTTCCTTTCTCACTGTCCTGTCTTTGTTTCTTGTATAAATTTCTTGGTGGCACCATAACAATAACAGAAATTCTCTTGCAGTTCTGGAGGCCAGAAGTCAGAAATCCAGGCATGTTGGCAGGTCCAGACTCTCTCTGAAGTCTCTCAGGTAGAACCTGTCCCACGGCTGTCTCTTAGCTCCTGGTGTTACTAGCAATTCTCTTTGGCTTTTGCTGGCTTGTAGACCCATCAGTTCAAACTCTGCCTCTGCCTTCACATGGCTGTTTTCTCTCTGTATCTGAGTCTGAATTTCATCTCTTCTTACAAGGACATCATTTCTATTGGATTAAGATCTCAATTCAGGGCGACCTCACCTTAGCTTGCCTGTGTGTGCAAAGATTCTGTTTCTAAATAAGATCACCTTTACAGGTAAGAGGAGGTTGAGACTTCTGTCCATCTTTTGGAGGGACACAATTCAACTCAGAAAATACCATCTCTCGCTGCTCAAAATAGGCCCCAACTCCATCAAGGGGACACTTCTCATTTATTTCTTCAGGTCATACATTTCTGAATTTTCATTGATTGAATGACTCACTGGGGGCATTAACTATGACAGGTTTGTTCACCCTTGTACTCGAGGAGGCTGGAGGAGTGGCTGCTACATACTAATAGTAAGAACTCAATCAATATTTGTTGAACGAAAAACTATATTCAACAAGCAAATGAATTTATACTACATAATTCAGGTATTTTTAGATCCAGTGGCTTAGGGTTATTTGCTTTATTTAAATTAATTGCTCCTCTCAAAGAATGTGAAGGACACTATTCTATCCCTTTTTTCAATTTCAGAGTCACAGAGTCCAGCATAGGATTCCCACATGGATGATAATCTTATAAATGCTTTGCTAATTGATTGGTCTAGAAAAATCTGATTGAAAGGCACTGAGACATCAATCGCCTGTTTAGAGACATTTAGAAAAAGTAGAAGGCTATTTCAGGCAGGAAAAGGCCTATTGAGATTAAATCAAAGCCAAATAGATTGGTGATTAATGTTTTGCTTAAACCAAATGCAAAGTCTTTCAATATTATAGAAAATTCCAGATATCTAGCTGATTAGAATCGTTTAGATACCATCTGGACATATATTTCAGACTTCAAGTTTTGATTTTTTTGATGATATGTTTTTCTCTCCATTTGTATGTTTTATTAGGAAAAAAGACACATATCTGTCTATATACCCAATTTACTGCTAAATAACATTTTAACTAGAAAATCATAAGAACAACTCCTGCAGCCACGACTATTAACTTTTCATAACTCCTCATCAGCTTCACAATGGGGAACAGAAGAAGCCTCACACCTGGGGTCGTAAACATGACAAAGAATACTTGAAATAAGAGAATTAAACAATTTCCATCTTTCTATTAATGCTTTTACTTAAGTAATCTCTTTATCCCAAAAGTAAGCCCAAATGCTCATTTTCTTAACCCTGCTGATTAAATATCTGCAAAATTTAACAGACATCCATGCCACGCACAGAAAATAAAGGAAATAAAAGAAACTGCATGAATTCCCATAAATCACAGATGGAGAAAAGGAAAACAGGATTTGTCAAGTGGAGATAAATCTTCTGCACATGTTTGAGGTGAAAATGTTTTGGAGAAATGGTACTTTTGGGAAATTTGTGTGTGTGTTCTTTTTTTGCCTTTTAAGTTGAGTATTGTGTGATAGCACACACAGAGGGCAGACTCTTTCCTGTATCACAAAGCCCTCAAGCCATTAAAGGGTCTGGTTAAAACCACCTTATTTGCAATGCAAATTAACAAACAACATGGTGCCTTCACTTGCAGGTGAGCCTTAATAAGCCTGCTGATTGCTTCTTAAGAGTGCAGTTATTTTGTACTTAAGGAATGCCTGAGTGGTTGAGAAACTGAGCATTTCACAAGTACCCTCACCATTGACAGAAGTGATTGCATGAGGAAGAGTAGGTATGGTTATTGTGGTTGAGAAAAGAGTTCAGATTTTTGTCCACTGAAATGCATTAATGGGATGTCAGACATGTTTTTCCACAAAGCTCTCAAGCACACAGAGAGTAGGGTTTAGAATGTATGCCTGTCTAGGAAAGACCCAACAATATAAATTCTTTCACAAGTCTCTTTCAGAGGTATAATTCTGGCAGAAACATAGAGGCTTAGAGGTTGATAAAAGATACAAACTGGCCTACCTGTGCCAGGACCAGATTCTTGTATAGGTAGAAAATCCACTTTTAGGAAACCATCCCACGGTTCAGGAAAACAGACTTCTTGGCTTTCACTGGTGAAGAAAGTCCATTCCCCACTGCTCATTCCCTTGCTCTTGATTTTATGGGGAACCTAAGGAAATTCACTATTCCCCTTGGAACAGCTCTTTTCTGTGCTTAAAATGGTATTTAATTGCCTTCAACATATTGGATTTCTAAATTTATACCCTGTCTAAAGGCGAGATGGAAATACAACTTTTGCCAGTAATCGGATTAAAAGTCTTTAAATAACTCATCCCATGCTGACTTTGCTGCACAAATGCTTTCCCAAAGTGATCTAGAGCACTGCAGTGACCAAGCAGCAAAAAGGGAAAGAAGCAAGTGTTACAGATGCTAGTCCAACTGCTTGGTTTCTTGAACCTTCTCAACCAATGATCATCTCTTTCCCTGTGCAAAATAAGGGGACATCTGTCCTTTATAGTCCATGTGCTTACCATTCCCCCCTGAACCACCTATAGGATGGTTCTAACCTATAGGTTGGAAGACACAAGTTGATCACTTTCTCATAATTTATACACTTATAAGAATTTTTTAAAGTTCACATTAATAAAATTTTGACATCTCCTTTAGTAAAGAAGGTGTGTCTACATAAAATCACATGGTCCTGATGCAGAAGTAAGATAGAGTTGAGTTTGGTGAGACCCTTGCAAGGTGTATGAGGTTCTAGCTGACTGCAGACAGCACCCTTCTCTGTTGGTTTAGAATTGTAGAATTGGAATGCCTCTATTTGGGGAATCACTGACCTAAACCACCCGCCCTGGTCAGGCATGAGAACAATCACTTGCATGAGTTGTCTTACAACAGGAGGTCCTGGTACAGAATGCACAACTGGCAAGCTACCACCTACCAGAATAATAGTAAAAGTGAAAGCAAAAGTCACTCCGTCATGTCTGACTCCTTGCTACCCCATAGACTGTAACCCGCCAGGCTCCTCTGTCCATGAAATTCTCCAGGCCAGCATACAGGAGTGGGTAGCACTTTCCTTCTCCAGGGGGTGTTCACAATTCAGGGATCAAGCCCAGGTTCCCTGCATTGTAGGCGGATTCTTTACCATCTGAACCATACAGAAAATGTCAAAAAGAGAGAGGAAAAGTCAGTCCATATGTCCTACCAACCTCCCCAAATCCTCCTCACTGGAATCCATCTTGGCTGAACAATGCATGCACCATCAGGAAGGCCCCTGAATCAGAATGATTGGCCAAAAACAACCCTCAAACTAACCCTATCAACATAAAATATGAGACTGGGGGCACATGGCAGAGCAGTCCTTTTGGTTTCTATCACCCTGCCGTTCTCTGTTTGCATGCCTCTTCCCAATAAAATTATAGAGCCTAAGTGACTCCGTCTTAAAAAAGGAGCCACCATCTTGTAATAATGGGCAACACCCAAGTTCCTGGAAAAACCACAAAATAGTCCAGCCCTCACCCCATGTCACCATCCTAGACACGACCAATCACCACGCACTGGGGAAGCGCCAAAAATACACCAATCAGGGGGCTGTCTGTGGTTAAATACACCTATCAGGAACTAATGCACAGAAAGTCCACCAATTGCTGTTTTACACATTTTGAAAACCCCTCACCCCGCCCCACAAACTATAAAAACGCCTATCTGCTGTTACTCGGGGCTTTCCTACCTAAGCCGCTGCATCGGTGCGAGTGGAAGCCCCTGCTGAAGCTTGAATAAAAGACCTCCGCGTGTTTGCAGCAGGATCGGCTCCTGAAGTGGTCTTTGGGGGATCTATAATCTGGGCACAACAAAGTCTCTTTGTCAGCACGTGTTTCTCCTCAGAGAATTCATTTCTGACTGTCAGACAAGAGCCCACTCCCAGGCCCTGGGAGGGCTCCCTCTTCCTGCAACACTTCCATTACTCATGCTACTTTCCTGGCCCCTCAAGGTTTTTTGATTTTGTGTTGTTTCTGATGCAACAGATATGTTCCTATGTATGAGCACCTTCTCCAACAGGCCCTGTCACTGTGCTTTTTCCCAAGGCTTCGTGATATCAGGTCATGATGTTCCAGCTGCAACATGGTTCTGAAGGTTTCTTGACTGACCCCACAAGGAGTTCTGGAGTGCAAATGGCTGTCAAATTGGTCCTAAGTTTGGCCTAGTCCCCTGTCTTTCACAGTTGCTGAATGTGGACTGTGTCCTACTGACCGTACTCCCCTCAGCTGGGAAGACAAGGTTTTCCTTGGCAAGTCTGTCAAATCACATCCAAGAGGCCAGTTTGCACCTGCCTCATCCCTCAGCCCCTCCCACCTGATTTAAGGAGACACTGATGGGTCCTTGCTGTGCACTAGGTATATTAGGACAACTGTTAGGATGGCTCAAGCCTTGTTAGCCCAGAAGAGTCACCACGATGATCTATCTAGATGTCTTTCCACATAAGCAGAGTCCTCCAGCACTGCTGGAGTATACAGGCTTAGAATCCAGGCCCAGAGAGACTCTTCTGCTTACTCTGCTTTTGCCTGCCACTCTATCACCTGAGTGTTTTCTGAGTCTCCTGGAAAGGATCTGGAGAGGGATTTGGGGGCTGGTTGTAATGGAAAGGGCACAGTGATGTGCAGGAAAATGATTCCAAATGGTTTGGCTAAAAGCAATTTGTCCAAATGGCACAATTAAACATTGGTTTAATGATTTTTTTCTGGTAACTTTAGAGTAGACTAGGGGCAGGTTCCCCTGCCCTGAAGGGCTGACTGTCACAAATAAAGCTAAGCAATGCATTTTTTAAAGTAGGCAAAATTCTGAACAATGGACAAAATTATTATTCACAAATGACATGCTAATCAAAACTCTAAATATATTATTTAAAGCATGATGGATTGACTGGTAACCTATTCAATTTGACAAAATTATTTCTGCAGATTTGTTTGCCACTCAAGAATCTGTTGCAAAACCATTCCAAATTCCAGAGATGGAACTGGGCCTGTCCTTAACCCACACTCCACCCCACACCCCAGCACCAACAGCAGGACCACCCAAAGTATTTTGCCCTATGATGGCCGCTAAATTCAAGCCCAGGGTTTTTTAGGTTCAAGTTTAATCTTGTTCTCAGCAATGTTTATTTGGAATTTATGGTGCCAAAATATATTCTATGCCTGCAGTAAGCCCCCTACGTATGAAAGAGTTCTATTCTGAGAGTGTGCTCATAAGTCCAACTTTGTAAGTCCAACAGTTAGCCTAGTTACCCAACTAACACAATCAGCTATATAGTACTGTAGGTTTACAATACTTTTCACACAAATAATACATAAAAAACAACCACAAAAGATAAAGAAAGCATTTTTAATCTTACAATTGTTGTTCAGTCTCTAAGTTGTGTCTGACTTTTTGCGACTCCATGGACTGCAGCATGCCAGGCTTCCCTGTCCTTCACTATCTCTTGGAGTTTGCTCAAATTCTGTCCATTGAGTTCATGATGCTATCTAGTCATCTCATCCTCTTACAGTACAGTACTGTGAAAAATACCCTAGTACTAGTGATATCACTGCTGCTTTTACACTTGTTTCTGGACATCCTGGACTTGACATAAAGATACAGTACTACTGTGCTCTATATAGTGCACACAAGCACCAACACTTGTAAAGGATGCTCTCATGTGATGATGTACAGCAGACACTTGAAGTAATTTACATGAAAGGGCATGCAAATGGACATTCACATCTTTGAAAGTTCTCAGCTTGAAGGTTTAAATGTAGGGGACTTACTGTATGTTACTCAGAGAGGGCAGAGAGGAAACTGATAGACATATATGGGGCATCCTTCACTGGATCACTAGTCTTCATCTATTCATTTCTGACCTGGAATGCTTCATTATGTAAGTTTACACATCAGGACCCAATAGGTGGTAAGTTCGAACCTCCTGCTTTGGATCATTTTTAAATAGGAACCAACTGATCACTACAAACGTATTGATTAAATGATTAAATTGATTAAAATGTAGTGTATTGATTAAAAATGCATCAAACACTAAGATGGCTCAAATTAAATCACATAAGTCAACATTTTAAAATGCTCTTGATGTATACAATCACAGGCCACTAGAGCATAAAGTGAATTTTTTTTAAGGCACCAACCAAAGCTATTTGAAGGAACTCTAAATAGCATTCTGATATGACTAGAGCTCAGAATTTCTAAAAATACTTCAATTGTTTTTAATTCTGATTCAGGTCATCTGCATTTACAAAGACAGAGATTTTAGTGTTGGATGGCATCACTAACTCAATGGACATGAGTTTGAGCAAGCTCCAGGAGTCTGTGATGGACAGGGAAACCTGGCGTGCTGCAGTCCATGGGATCGCAAAGAGTCGGACACGACTGAGTGACTGAACTGAACTTAAAGGGAATTAAATTTCTTTGGAGCTGGCCAGGAAAAAGATGATCTAATAAGATCAAGAAGATGAATAGCAGATGTGTTTCTCCTCTGACCCATATATAACATCATCCAAGTTATAAAGCCATTCATTGGGATGAAAGAATTGGAAACTGGAGTCTTCTAGTCTGGGTGGATGCAGTGATCAGGAAAACAGGTAAAATGTAACAAGACACAAAAGAAAGGTGAAGTCATATCCTGATAGAAAGATGATGGGAGTAACAGAGAGGCCAGGGAAAGAGTTCACAGCAAGAAAATGAAAAGTGAAGAGAGAAGAGAGAAATGTACCTTTCATTTCATTCTTTAAATTCAATTTTTATTCATTGTTATGGCTTAAACCTTCAGACTTTTTTCAAGTTTGATAATTCAGTGTCTTGTGCATTTATTTGAAAATCTCTACAGAAGCATATGTAGAATAGCAAATCTAATGAACTAAAACAGTATACTAATAAGTAACCTGTGCAAAGATACAGCGTATATATGCATCATATGCATTTATGTGTTCAAGTTATTTAATTAGATAGTATTTTTTTTACATGATTTACATGCAAACTTTAGGGGGAGAATCACTTTCTAATTAGGATCAAGTGATCTGGAAATGTACATTTCTAACTAATTAGTGTTGATGTTGAGAGACACAAATTAATTATGCTGCAATCTGTGGCAGAAGAAGATTCATGTTTTAACTCAAATAATACAACAAAGTTACATAAATTATTATCTTTCTTCAGTTAACTATAAACACTAAGCTTAACTTTTTTTAAGTCTATAGTCATTGTTATCATCACTGTCAATGAAATTTCTCCCATCTTCAATCCTTTAAGATAAACAGAATTTTAGAAGCATTCTTGGATTTACTTACTGCCCTATGATGCCCCCTAAATTAAACATGGTAGAAGCTATGAAGCCAAAAGCAGGACAGAGACATCCAGGTCCCAGTGATTAAAAGTGAAGGGGGAAGTTGCAAGGACTTCCATCTTATTAAGCACAGAAAGGCTAACTTATCTTTCAAATTCCACTACCCAAAGTCTATTCCAGGAAGAGATTTTTTCTCTACTGATCTCCATTCTTATCATATCTGGCAATTAATCCTTTTCTCTGTAAAACAGTTCTCATGTTCAGTGAAGTGTTCAAATGCCACTTTACAAGGATGGTTGTCAATGAGAATAGATGGATGGAGGATTGTATACAATAGCCAGGGTGACAATTTCAGAGCTACTCACTTAACAGGAGAAAATGTGATATGTTCTAAAGTCCCCGGAAAGGTTAGACACAGACTTCTTAGGGACAGAATCTAGGATAACCTAGTGTGATTCCTTACATAGAAAAAAAAAACAGATAAGGTGCATCCGACATTTATTTAGGGTGAGTCATCTTTCTGCTTTAAGAAATGTTTGCATTGGTAAAACAATTTTGAAGTAGTATATGAGCAACTTTCACCATGCCTGTGTGCAAATGATCACTGATGCTCTCTTTTAAAAGAAGCATCATTCACTTAATGGGTAAGTTCCTTCCTCTTTCAGTTATCCCAGTTATCCTGGCACAATGAATCCATTCCACAGGAGCGAAGTACCCATCCTGTGTTTTCTAAATGCCAGTTTTAAATTCAAGAGTGAAGGTCTAGGATACCTTCTCCTCTGGCCATCTTATTCTTGAGAGAAAAGAGGATTCTGTGAGATTCTGGTGAGGCGGGATGGGTTTTACATTAGTCATTGGGTAATACAAAAATGGACAGGACATCCTGATGCTACCTTGTGGGCATGCGTTCAAAGTCGCTTCAGTCGTGCTAGACTCTTTGCAACCCCATGAACTGTAGCCCACCAGGTTCCTCTATCCATAGAATTCTCCAGGCAAGAATACTGGCATGAGTAGCCATTCCCTTCTCCAGGGGATCTTCCCAACCCAGGGATGGAACCAGGGTCTCCTGCATTGCAGGCAGATTCTTTACCATCTGAGGCACCAGGGGGCCAAATTCTGGTGAGAAAGATGACATATGAATAACAATAGCATAAAGTATGGACTTCCCTGGTGGTCCAGCATTTAAGACAGAATACACATGGGTTTGGATCACTGATTGCGAAACTAAAATCCTCACATGCCCCGTGATATGACCAAAACAAAAACAATAGCACAATGTAGAATAGCTCAATAAAAAATAAACAGTAAAATATATGCAATATATGTATTTGTTGGCCATCTATAGGTCTTCTTGAGAAATATCTATTAGATCTTCTGCCCACGTCTTCATTGGGTTGTTTATTTTTTTGATATTGAGCTGAGTGAGCTGCTTGTATATTTTGGAGATTAATCCTTTGTTGATTTCTTCATTTGCAAATATTTTCTCCAATTCTAAGGGCTGTTTTTGTTTGTTTTGTTTATGGCTTTCTTTGCTGTGCAAAAGCTTTTTAAGTTTAATTAAGTTCCGTTCACTTATTACTCAGCAATCAAGGAGAATAAAAATAATGCCATTTGCATAGGCATGGATCTACCTAATGAATGTCATATAGAGTGAAGTAAATCAGAAAGAGAACAAAGTATCATATAATATTGTCTATATGTGGAATCTAGAAAAATGGTACAGATGAACTTATTTGTAAAGAAGAAATAAAGACTTAGATGAAGAGAACAAACTTATGGATACCAACAGAGGAAGGAGATGGATGAAATGGGATTGACATACATACACTACATATCTGTGTAAAACAGATAATTAATGAGAACCTACTGTATACCACAGGGAACTCTAACTCAGTGCTGTATGGTGACCTAAATGGGAAGAAAATCTAAAACGGGGTATATGCATACATATAACTGATTAACTTTGCTCTACAGCAGAAACTAATACAACACTGTAAAGCAACTATACTCCAATAATTTTTTTTAAGTGCACATAATTTAAAACCATTTCTATCATCAAATTGTTCAGCTATATGAGATGACTCTTTCCTTTTTAGGGGGTATAATACAATAGAGCAGGAGTAACTGTAAATATCTCTCCCTCTCACTTACTCTCCTCACTTTCTGAAAATCTGGGTGAATATCATCTGTTTCTTAAAAGATTAAAGAGAAACTGGAAAGACACTAAACATGAGCTTGTAAAACTGGAAATAGAGATGACCAATAAAAATCTAATAATGAAATTCAAGCAAAATGTGTTACTTATTTCTAAAAAAGGGACTGTTCTTCATTATCTTCACATGTGTCTTCAGATAAAGAAGAAATGGATTTAAATTTATCAATAAAGAGCTAGTTTAGAACAAGCTTGTAAACTCTTGACTAATTGGTAAGAACAAATTAACATAAACCAAATAGTCATAAATTTAAATTTGTAGCTGCTAATGGTGGGACACATTCAGTGGAAACATTTAACTGAGCACCCATTTACAAGACTTTCAGTGTAAATATGTGAAAAATTGTAAAACAAAGCAGAATCTTCTGAGCCAATGGAACATAGAATCTAGCAGAATTCTCTTCTTTAGTATGAATCAGAGCTCAGAATTCTGTCCCCAACACAAAGCAGCATTACTCTGGCATTCAGATAAATCTAAGTCTTTGTTATATTCTGTTAAAAAATAAAAAAAAAAAAACTTTAAATTATTTTCTTTTCTAAATGAAAAGATTAAAGCTATACCTACATTAATTTGGTCAAAAATTTACAATCAAATCTTACCTATAGACTGATTTGTATTTTGAAATGTTAAACAAAGCTAAAGAGAATGCCTTAATCTAGAAGAATTTCCTTAAAAGATTCATTAAGTAATCTCCTGTGTACTCTGCATATTGGTTTTTTTTTCCCCTAAATATTAGTGGAGATTATTTCTATTGTAAGACTTAATCAGGTAACTGAACTAAAGTCCAACAAATTAGTCACAAAAAAACCTTAAAAATGATACTACATTATTTCTACCTGACCAAACACTTTTGCTGTAGAAAACCTCATATATTAGCATTGTTGCCACTGTTGACTCATTTGTGCATTAAGAATGTTATCCTCTCATGACGTTGAAAACAGAAAAGCAAACGTTTCATTAGGCACCATCATTTTCCTACCTGCCTTCAACAAGACCTTTGGTCTTAATTAACATAATAATGAATTACATTTATCTCTGTGTATTCACAAATACACTCTAGGGACCAATAAAATGGCATATGGCATAATTGAGTCATCTGTTTAATCATAATTATTAGTAGCTAAGCACATTCAGCCTGGTGGAAGTTCACGAGAGCCCATTTTGTTCTTCGGATTCAAGGGTTAAGATGTTGATCTGGTCCTTGTTTTAGGTTTAATTACATTCAGTTTTTCCTATTTTCCTTGTAGCATTTACATCAGGCACTTCTATAATATAGCATTAGAGTTTTTATTTCTTTGTTTGGGTCACAAAGGTAACCACAATAGGATTTAAAGTGAAATTAGTTCAAAGTAATTTTTTTTGTTTTATCAATAAAAGGCTGTTATAGAAGGCCTAATGGACTCTTCCATACTTTACCAACAAACATTAGCAAGCCAACCAGCAATAAACCTGAGAGCCTCTTTAAAAGAATGTTAACAATTGTCATTAAATCTATATAATAAAACACTGTTCCTCAGTAGCTTCAGAGCTTAGGAAACTTAAAGGATGTGCACTGCATTCACTCTGAAACAGTATTGGGCCAGTGCCTAGTTGCAGGATAGTTTTAATAGATACTGAATCAATGAAGGAAGAAGGAAAGGATGGAAGAAAAGGCAAAGGCAAGAAACAAAGCCAAATCACATTCTCAGTCTCAGAGGAGAAGGTGTCACAATGCAAGTCAGACATGTACTAGACCTTGCGCTATGAAATGAAGCCAGTATTAGGAACTACTGCTGACAAAATGGTTCATCAGGAAATGAGGCCTCATGAAGAAAGTCAGACCCACAGTGACTCAAATTCATTGAGACAGCATATTAAAAAGCAGAGACATTATTTTGCCAACAAAAGTCCATCTAGCCAAAGCTATGGTTTTTCCAGTAGTCATGTATGGATATGAGAGTTGGACTATAAAGAAAGTTGAGTGTGGAAGAATTGATGCTTTTGAACTGTGGGGTTGGAGAAGACTCTTGAGAGTCCCTTGGACTGTACGGAGATCCAACCAGTCCATCCTAAAGGAGATCAGTCCTGGGTGTTCATTGGAAGGACTGATGTTGAAGCTGAAACTCCAATCCTTTGGCCACCTGATGTAAAGAGCTGACTCATTTGAAAAGACCCTGATGCTGGGAAAGATTGAGGGCGGGAGGAGTAGGGGACAACAGAGGTTGAGATGGTTGGATGGCATCATCACCTCAATGGACATGAGTCTGAGTAAACTCCGGGAGCTGGTGATGGACAGGCAGGCCTGGTGTGCTGCAGTCCATGGGGTCACAAAAAGTCAGACACGACTGAGCGACTGAACTGACTGATCAGGTTGGCCTACTTTTTTTTTTTTTTGAGAGAGACAAATTAAACCAATTGGAAAATATGTGACAAAAGGCTTTCATCTGAGAACTCCTCCAAAAAAGTTATGAAAATAATTTTTTTTAAATATTTGGATTCTTGGAGACTAACCTGCCTGGTGCGTGTGTGCATGATCAGCTATATCAGACTCTTTTGCCATTGCATGGACTGTAGGTCCCTGGCTTCTCTGTCCAGGGGATTTTCTAGGCAAGAATATTGGAATGGGTTTCCATTTCCTCCTCCAGAGTATCTTCTCTACCCAAGGATAGAACCCTCATCTCCTGCATTGGCAGGCAGATTCTTTGCTACTGAGCCACCTGGGAAACCCCAACCTATCTGGTAAATATGTTAAATTTCATATGGACCAGTGCTTCTGAAAATCCCAGGACTGCTCACACAACTTCTGATTAAGAGAGTAGATCATCATAAGACTTTTTAAAAATTATTTTCTAAAGATAAGTCTATATATTACCTAATCAAACTGAAATTTAAGAATTTGTTGATAATATTAATGAAAGCTGAGACTCTAACCAAAGTGAAGACAAGAAAAGTTTCCTCTAGTCTTCTTAGGGACCCTGACTGTGTCTGAAAATTAAACTGACAAAGATGAACCAACAAGAGAATAGCATACAAATTCATTTAATATAAGTTTTATATGATTTGAATGCCCGTATTGACAACTGGACCATAAAAATGGGCTGAGTGCTGAAGAATTGAGGCTTTTGAACTGTGGTGTTGGAGAAGACTGTTGAGAGTCCCTTGGACTGCAAAGAGATACCAACCAGTCCTTCCTAAAGGAGATCAGTCCCGAGTGTTCATTGGAAGGACTGATGTTGAAGCTGAAACTTCAATGCTTTGATCACCTGATGTGAAGAACTGACTCATTTGAAAAGACTCTGATGCTGAGAAGGATTGAGGGCAGGAGGAGAAGGGGACGACAGAGGATGAGGTGGCTGGATGGCATCACCGACTCAATGGACATGAGTTTGAGCAAACTCAAGGAGATGGTGAAGAACAGGGAAGCCTGGCTTGCTGCAGTCCATGGGGTCACAAAGAGTTGGATACCACTGAGCAACTGAACAATAGAATAAGGAAATAACCTAAAGAAATGATAAAAACCTAGTCATTTTTATAATAGGATGCAAAAAGAGAGGCGACTATGAAGAAATGACCAAACTATGTGTGGAGGCTAAGAGAAGATGAGAATTATTTTAACAAGGTCTGTTGGTACAGAATTCTTTCAATTTCTTGTCCTTAAAGATAAAAACGTCACTGCATCTCCCAGTCCAGGAGAGCATCTTGCACATGGGAGTGGTATCTCCTGCTGCAAAGAAGGAAAAGGAAGATCAGAGTACTCTTCTTCCACCTGCTGTTTCTCAAGTGCCTTTAATTCAAAATAACCAATGTGCCAAAATGGCATATTTTGGAATGACAATCTCTGAACTCCTTCAAAATAAGTAAGTTGCTTAAGTGTTTACACCAGTAACTTCAAGAGTTGAGAAGTGTGAAATGACCATCCTAGAAAAGGAAAGAGGTGTGGGAGGAGACCCTACAGCCTGCCAATGTTTCCTTTATTTCCCCTTAAAATCTATGGTCCTGTTTCATCTTCATTACATAGTCAATTGAACATATAAAAGCAATAAAATGCTTTGGGAAGATGCATCATGTTTATTCTCACTTGACATACCCTAGTCACACTTGTGGGTAAAATGAAGGACATTTATACCTTAGTTTCATGCAAAGTCATTGGTCATTTTCTATCCGGTTCATTGCTGATAAAATTTATTACTTATTGTGAGGATAACTTCACTGGACTATATTTTGAAGGGTGAATGCCACTTATTGTTTCTCAAGCTATGGGGCATTGAGCAGTACCTTGCATATAGAATGTATTGTTGAGACTACGAATGTGAAGAGACTCGTGTTTTAGATGTGTGCTATATGGCTAAGGATTAGAATAATTTTCTGGCCAAAGATGAGCATATTAGTTTGCTATTGTTACTGGAATAAATGACAGCAAATGTAGTGGCTAACACAACCTGGATTCATTTTCTTGTACTTCTGGAGTTCAAAAATTTGAAATAGGTCTTGCTGGTTAACACCAAGGCATCTGCAGGTCTTTTCAGAGACTCTAGGGGGGAATCTATTTTTCTTCCTTTCCTTCTCCTAAAGGCTGCTCGTAGTCCTTGGCTCATGACCCTTCCTTCATCTTCGAAGTCAGCAATGAGTTGAAGCTTCTCTCAAGTCCTATCACCCTGACCCTTCTGCCTCTTTGTTCTCCATTTAAGGACTCCTGTAATTATATTCTGTTCATCCAGATAATGCAGAACAACTCCTTATTTTACAGTCAGTCAATTCCACTTAGCTATATAATATAGCATATGCATGAGCCCTAGGGATTAGGACACGGACATTTCTGCTGAGTCATTGTTCTGCTGGCTATGCTATTAAGTTCAAGCCATTATCACCATCAAAATGGAACATCTGAGACACTAGAATAAATTTGTAATTTTATCAAAAAATAATTATTAGTGGGACCTTCCCAGGTGGCTCAGTGGTAAAGAATCTGTCTGCCAATGCAGGAGACACAGGTTTGATCCCTGGGTTGGGAAGATCCGCTGGAAGAGAAAATGGCAACCCACTCCAGTATTCTTGCCTGTAATATCCCGTAGATAGAGGAGTCTGGTAGACTACATAAAGTCCATAGTGTCACAAAGAGTCACGCATGACAAATTTTTATTGAGATTTACTGTGAAAAATCTTTAAGTTTCAAAAGTCTTACACTGCAACATAAAACCATTAATTTATTTGTTTAAAAAGGTAATAGACTGGTACTCTATCTCCAACATGTCTATGTGATTGTCATATACTTGAAATTTTCAAACAAAAGTGATCTCATTGGCTGTAATATTAAAAGAATGCTCTTAAAATTATGATATTTCATCCTGTTTTTCTGCTATGTATATGTATTTAGTTTTATAAGCATTCATTGTCCCTAACAGGATTTAATATTCTTCAAAATAGCATCACTTGGAAACTTGCTAGAAGTACAGAATCTTAGGGTCCACCAACTGAACCAGAATCTGAATTTTTATGATTCCCAGCTGATTTGTCAGCAGACTAAAGCATGAGAAACACTGATACAGCAGAGTCTCTTACTTATTGTAAACATTTATATTAGCTATCAATATGTTTTCCTGTTTAACTATTTTAAATGCCTTCAAATAAAGACCTTCATTAATGTTTTGTGCATAAAATTAACATCTTTCATAATCATAGTTTTATTTGGACAATAGTAAATAAACACTGCACATTATTGATAAAATTTTCAGCCCATAAAGAAAGAAAAAGGCTTATGATCTGAGTTACATTCAGAATGCTTACCTATATTTGAAAGTGAATATTCAGAGGTAAATTCACAGGAGAGCTGAATGGCATGCCCTGTTCAATTTCTGAACTGAATATGCTGATTGGATTTGAGAGTATCATAAAATATCTCATAATGGTTGATTACACAGAAATTTAGGAATTCTAGGGATTACACTGAAACAGGCATCTTGCTGCTCTGCCTTCCAAAGGCCCAGGATAAAGCCAAACCCAGAGAAGATTTTAGAGTAACATTAAGGCTGAAACTGAATTTTCTGTGTGTGTATTTGTGTGTGTTAGTACATTTTATTACCTTTTAACATGGACTTGTAAAGGAAACAAATCAAAATAAACAATAACAAAAGACTAATCAACCTAACAACCCCCGGCATTCTTGGGCTGCTTATTAGCTTAGAGCAAAACAAATTCAATGGGAAGCTTGAAAGTTGTCTTCACATATTTGGGAGGCTGTCAAATGAAAGAAGAATGCAGAATGCACAACGAAGTCCTAAGGGACAGAACAAAAATCAACATGAAGAAGGTACACGGAGAAGGATTTTATTCTTTACAAGAAACAGCTTTCCAACCATTCTAGAGAGCTGTTTAGAGATGAAATCAGCTGGATTGGGAGCTAATGAATTCTCTTCTGCCTTAAGTGTATAACTTTAGGCAGAATGGCCATTTGAAATGAGCGCTGCAGAGGGGACTCAGGTTTCTCTTGGAAGATTAATAACTAAAGACAGATATCACCTACTGAGCCCTTCCTAAGAGGCTGGTGAGGTGCTGTTGCAACTTACAACTCTGACTCCTTTAATCCCCATTCTGTAAGATGGGTACTACTGTTTTCATCATTTTAAACAAAGGCTAAGAGAACTGAATCCAAAGCCCTCAGATTATTGAGCTACAAGACACTTCAAATGAAGTAAGATGGATTCAGAACCTCATCTTCCCCTCAATGGGAACATTGTTTCCTGGTAATTAATGCTTTCAAACTAGAGAAGACCCTTGAGAGTCCCTTGGGCTGCAAGAGATCAAACAAGTCTTAATTTTCATTGGAAGGATTGCTGCTGAAGCTGAAGCTCCAATACTTTGGCCACCTGATGCCAAGAGCTGACTCACTGGAAAAGACCCTGATGTTGAGAAACACTAAAGGCAAAAGGAGAATGGGTCGGTAGAGGATGAAATGGTTAGATAGCATTACCTACTCAATGGACAAGAATTTGAACAAACTCCAGGAGATAAAGGAAGACAGAGGAGCTGGAGGGCTACAGTCCCTAGAGTCAGAAAGAGTTGGGCATGACTGACACAACTGAGCAACAGAAGCAGTAGATCATTTAATATTTCTTACTACAAGTTATGTATGAATACATATATGGAGAGAGGAGAAAGTGAGGTTAGTGTACTTCAGTTCAGTTCAGTTCAGTTGCTCAGTCGTGTCCAACTCTTTGCGACTCCATGGCCTCCCTGTCCATCAACAACTTCTGGAGTTTACCCAAACTCATGTCCATTGAGTCGGTGATGCCATCCAACCATCTCATCCTCTGTCGTCCCCTTCTCCTCCCACCCTCAATCTTTCCCAGCATCAGGGTCTTTTCTAATGAGTCAGCTCTTCACATGAGGTGGCCAAAGGATTGGAATTTCAGCTTCAACATCAGTCCTTCCAATGAACACCCAGGACTGATCTCCTTTAGGATGGACTGGTTGGATCTCCCTAGAGTCCAAGGGACTCTCAAGAGTCTTCTCCAACTCCACAATTCAAAAGCATCAATTCTTTGGTGCTCAGCTTTCTTTAGAGCCCAACTCTCACAACCATACATGACCACAGGAAAAATCAAAGCCTTGACTAGACAGACTTTTGTTGGCAAAGTAATGTCTCTGCTTTTTAATATGCTTTCTAGGTTAGTCATAACTTTCCTTCCAAGGAGTAAGTGTCTTTTAATTTCATGGTTGCAATCACCATCTGCAGTGATTTTGGAGCCCAGAAAAATAAAGTCAGTCACTGTTTCCCCATCTAAACTTATTGCACAGTTATTTTTATGATTATACAAGGTAGTGGATTAATAAAACAATGCAGGAGCATATGGTTTGGAAGAAATTCAAAAAATGTTTGTTGAATGAAAGTACAAAATAACCAACTTTCCATTCATATTAACACATCATGTAACAGAGTTTTTAAGCTAAGAAAAACATTACTTGGTCCATTAGTTTTTTTTTTTCTTATTTTTATTAAATACCACAGAAATGTGTACTTAAGTAAAATGAGAAATATGCGTTGTGTGAGGTTTCATAATCATTTGAACTAGAATTAGCCAGAGATTTCTATCAGCATTAAAGTGGTCCACCTGGTACTTCAAATTAGAGTCTTCGTAATGGTTTCCATAATGTGTACATCATCTGTTTGATCTGGTAAATGCATTCATCCTGTATCCGATTTTATTTTTAAAGGAAGAGCAATAATTTCCACTCTCTAAATTATTCTTACACACAGTGACAGAGCTTGGCCAGATCTAAATCTTCACAGTGTAAGAAAAAACCTCTTTGATTTCACTTAACTGCAATGAAATTATTCTCAGCATAAAAACAGATATATTTTGAGTTCCCATATATATATATATACACACACACACACACACACACACACACACACATAGTTGTACACACACACACACACATATATACATATTATATAAACAAGGCAAATATTAATATTGAAAGATCAAGAGCACCTGAAATCAGATAAATCTCCTGTCATTCACTGTGGATAAGAACAGATCATGGGGAGAGTTTAAAATTGATCCCAGAAGTTCCTTATCTTTCTGGTGCCTGGTAACTATAGCTGGATCTTCTTTCCTCAGTGTCTCCTACTGTTTTTTGCTTATTCTCTCCAATGCCAAAAATCAAATACTTTCACAACCTGATTCCAACTTTCCTGTTTAATTTAATTAATTTATTTTTATTATTCCCTTTAAAGCTTGCAAAAGTAACTCATTGCATTTACTACCTAGTATTTAGTCATCCTAAAAGATGATGCTGTGAAAGTGCTGCACTCAATATGCAAGCAAATTTAGAAAACTCAGCAGTGGCCACAGGATTGGAAAAGGTCAGTTTTCACTCCAGTCCCAAAGAAAGGCAATGCCAAAGAATGTTCAAATTACTGCACAATTGCCCTCATCTCACATGCTAGCAAAGTAATACTCAAAAAATTCTCCAAGCCAGGCCTAAACAGTACACGAACCATGAACTTCCAGATATTCAAGCTGGATTTAGAAAAGGCAGAGGAACCAGGGATCAAATCACCAGCATCCACTGGATCATAGAAAAAGCAAGAGAATTCCAGAAAAGCATCTGCTGTTGCTGCCGCTAAGTCACGTCAGTCGTGTCTGACTCTGTGCGATCCCATGGACGGCAGCCCACCAGGCTCCCCTTTCCCTAGGATTCTCCAGGTAAGAACATTGGAGTAGGTTGCCATTTCCTTCTCCAATGCATGAAAGTAAAAAGTGAAAATGAAGTAGCTCAGTTGTGTCTAACTCTTTGCGACCCCATGGACTGCAGCCTACCAGGCTCCTCCATCCATGGGGTTTTTCAGGCAAGAATACTGGAGTGGAATGCCATTGCCATCTCCAAGAAAAGCATCTAATTCTGCTTTATTGATTATGTGAAAGCCTTGATGTGTAGATCACAACAAGCTGTGGAAAATTCTTCAAGGGATGGGAATATCAGACCACCTTACCTGCCTCTTGAGAAATCTATATGCAGGTCAAGAAGCAACAGTTAGAACTGGACACAGAACAACAGACTGTTCCACATAGGGAAAAGAGTACATCAAGGCTGTATATTGGTCCCCTGCTTATTTAACTTATATGCAGATTACATCGTGAGAAATGCCAGACTGGATGAAGCACAAGATAGAATCAAGATTGCCAGGAGAAATATCAATAACCTTAGATATGAGATGACACCACCCTTATGGCAGAAAATGAAGAAGAAGTAAAGATCCTCTTGATGAAAGTGAAAGAGGAGAGTGAAAAAGTTGGCTTAAGACTCAACATTCAGAAGACTAAGATCATGGCATAAAGTTCCATCACTTTGTGGCGAATAGATAGGGAAATAATGGAAACAGTGAGAGACTTTATTTGGGGGTGCTCCAAAATCACTGCAGGTGGTGACTCCAGCCATGAAATTAAAAGACCCTTGCTCCTTTGAAGAAAAGCTATGACCAACATAGACAGTATATTAAAAAGGAGAAATTTTACTTTGCTGACAAAGGCCCATTTAGTCAAAGCTATGGTTTTTAGTCATATATGGATGTGATAGTTACACCATAAAGACAGAAGAGTACAGAAGAATTGGTGCTTTTGAACTGTGGTGTTGGAGAAGACTCTTGAGAGTCCTTGGACTGCAAGGAGATCCAACCAGTCTGTCCTAAAGGAAGTCAGTCCTGAATATTCATTGGAAGGACTTATGTTGAAGCTGAAGCTCCAATACTTTGGCCACCTGATGTGAAGAGCTGAGTCATTTGAAAAGCCTTGATGCTGTCAAAGATTGAAGGCAGGAGGAGAAGGGGATGACAGAGGATGATATGGCTGGATGGCATCACCGACTCAATGGGCATGAGTTTGAGTAAACTCCGGGATTTGGTGATGGACGAGGCGGCCTGGCATGCTTCAGTCCATGGGGTTGCAAAGAGTTGGACACAACTGAGCAACTGAACTGAACTGAGCTGAACTGAAGAGACATACAGTCATCAAGAGACAGAACTAGGGGTTAGAACCTTAGAAACGGGATTCTAGGAAGACAGCCTTAATCACTGTCATCTGCTTCTTTAAGCACCATCCTTTGAGCTGAAGCCAGTTCTATTTTGTGAATTTTATTTTACTAAGCGAAAAGAGAATCCCATTAGGACATTTTGAGTTGTGTTTACCATCACTCCTAAAATCCATACCAGTCTCCTCAGAAACAAAGTACATCTCATGGGTTTCACAGTTCATACTTACTGGAGTTAGAAGTATTCCACTAAATCTATTTTTCTAGCTGAGTAATTCCTACTGAAGTCACATTTCCAGCACATAACTCTCCTCAAACCCTCCAGTCTATGCCTACACCAAGCATTTTCCTTAATGGTGTTGCATTCTTTACTTCTAATGTCTGTGTCACCTTCTTTTTCGCCCCTTCCTGAAAATGTCCTTAAGTTAAGGAACAAGACTACATATTATTTTTCTCTGTTTCCACACAGTGTGTCCTACAAAACTGGTACCTAACAAATACTTATTAGGCATCAGACTGTAAGAACTGGTTATGGTGCATAAAGAAATGTGAGGTGTGGCTTAGGTGCTATGAATTGAGAGATATCTCCTTTCCTTGGGTACAAGGTAGAAATACATTTGTAAAGAAACTAGTCTACGTTGTAGTTTGCTTTTGCTTTACTTATATACATTAAATGATCTCCTTGTTATATGACTTATCACTGCATATTTTTGCTGTATCAAGAATCAGCTCTCATGTCCTCAAATCTGTGGTAAAATTTTCTTCCCAGTTGGCCACATCTCATCTCTATAGTATTATAAGAACTCTCCTTATTTGCATAGCGTATTAGAGTTTATATTATATAGAACGCGTACTGTTTGCATTTGACCGTTACTTGTGAGGTCAGTACTAATACTTCTCTTATTCACTCAAGGTAATTAGACTCAAGGATAAATAATTGCTAGTGCATGGACACCTACTATCACAATATAAAACTTTCCACTCTTCTATTTTGCTGTTTTATGACTTGCAGAGTATATGTCACATAGCAGATGTTCAACAAATATGTATCTGTCTGGCTCTTCTCTCTCTTCATTATTAAAAGTACATATTATGCATGTTATGTTGAATACTATGAGATGCAATGAAATGCTACAACAGGCACTGTCCCCAAGGAATTAACCGCGCAATTTGTGTAGAAATGCTCTATCGTAAACACATATGTGTCCTTTTCACTCACCAGAATTGATGGAGATCTGAATGTATACCAACCCCAAGGGCAATGAGCAGAAACAAAGCTCACAGTGTGCAAACCAATTTGAAAATTTACAACCTAAACTTAGAACTTGCTCACTGAATCTCTGCTGGATAATTTTGATTCTGAAGCATGACAAAGATGATAGCTTGTCACCACTCAGTGCTTCTAAACAGCGATGATAATTTGATAGCTTGGAAGGTGTAGCTTAATGGGTGAGCCTTCTTGGAGGAAACGAGAGCCATCATGACTGGGAATATTTAGACCTGGATGCACCTATGCCCATTCACCAGAGATGTGAACACATATATTACTTGAGTTCTAAAAATTGATAGAGCAGAAGAATTCATTTCCTGTAATTTTAGTTTAAGAGTTTTTTGTTTGTTTGTTTTTTTAATTTACTCATTTGGCTGCTTTGGGTCTTATCTGTTGCATGTAAGCTCTCAGTTGCAGTGTGTAGGATCTAGTTTCCTTGCCAGGGATCGAACCTCAGCCCCCGGCATTGTGAACATGGAGTCTTTGCCTCTTGACTACCAGGGAAATCCCAAAGAGATTTTTTTTTTAAGGACAAATGTATTCATATAGTTTTTTAAAGTCAATAAACAAGGAGTGAGCACATAAATGATTTCATTAAAAGAAAGATATCTACTCAAATAATCTAGGGTTTCACTGGTAACTCAGATGGTAAAGAATCTGCCTGCAATGCAAGAGACACATGTTCAGTCACTGAGTCCGGAATATCCCCTGGAGAAGGAAATGGCAACCCACTCCGGAATTCTTGCCTGGAGAATACCATGGACATTGGAGCCTAGTAGACTATAGCCCATGGGGTCACAAAGTATCAGACATGACTGGGTGACTAACACTTTAAACAATCTAGCATCTTTCCCTGCTCCCCAACCGCTGAATATTTTGATTTAAATCAATCTTCCTTTCTTGCCTATAATTCCTCTGATCTCTTTCCAATGTGACTCTCCACCACCATAGCCACATCACTTTCTCCAGATCTTTAACAATTATTGCTGACTGTCACTGGATGACAGTTTGTGTCCTCAAAAGCAGGAGCAGGTGTGTTAACTGGCTGCAGAAATGCCAGTTCCTCCACTTGGCCTGCTTTCTTACTCTCCCTTGTTTCTTTTTTCCCTACCAAAATTCCTTCTTACTCTATATTTTGTCTATAGAGCTGAATCCGTCTCTAACCAGCCATGGCCATGAGCTTGTATTTTGCCAGCAAAGCTGAAAAGGCCAACTTCAGGTGGCAGCAAAGTGGGACAGCTTCCCAGGTTCATTTGCTTTTTCATCACATGTTCAATCTTCCTAAACTCCACTTCAAATGGAATCCCCACCTGAGTTCTTTTTAAACTAAACACCCGACCAAAGAACATCAAGAACATTCTCAGAAATTGCATTTGTTTGAGCAGCTGTTTGAAACTGCTCTCACTGTATGCACAATCTTCGTTTATAATCTCTCGGTCAGCGAACGACAAGTTCAAATTGTTCATATTGAATTAAGCATAAATGATGCAGTGGATCGTAGAAAACATTGATTTTACCATTCCCTGGCCGTTGCCAAGTTTCTTCTCCATTAGGGCTCTGAGCAGCATAGATCTATTGTATTTGATCTTTCGACCCCTTTTATCTAATCATTTTGCCTCATTTTTTTCATCCATTCTATATAATTTAAAGAATTGACAGTAGATTTAAGATTCTAGTCCTCATGTTTGGAAAGTACTCAACATTATCCTTATTTATGTTCTCTTATTAGAGTTCTTCTTCAGTACTAGCATTTCACAGCAGGTTTGGGGTTTGCAACTCAATTACTTCATTCTTAGACAATTTTTATTGTCTCAATATTGAACTCTCTAGGTAATAAACTTCACATTTATTTGATATTAGTATCAAATGTTATAATATTTTAAGACTAGCAAGTTTATATATAAATAATTTATAAATGAACTTTATAGTAAAAAGTGTTTTTAAACAAACCTGAGAGAGGCTGGGCTATCTGTTACGGGAACCAAAGAACAGTGGGATCAGTCTAGGGGTGAAGAGGCACATCTACAGCAGGAGATGTCCTGATGACCTTGCATGTCTCCAATGAAGCTATGTGGTCAAGGCTGGACCACAGTCTTCCCAGTCTTGGCACAGCATCTGTCAATTTCTGCTGCAGTCAGTGGAGGTAAGGAGTCTGATGAGAAGCTGCCATGAGGCAGTTTCTCATCAATCTTGCTATGTCCTCACTGATCCTAGGCTATAGCTGTCAGATTCTGTATAGGTCTGAAAAACTTGCTGTAGCTTGGTGGTGTTTTCTCCTTGGAAAAGATTCAGCTTGCACTGTCTCTCATATGGCTACTTTGGTTCAAAGCTTTCTCTGGTACTAGGACCATAGGGAGAAAACATCATTCTGATATTGCTTTCCTGGTCTGTACATGTAATAAACTATCTGAATCCATTTGGGTTCATTGTCTCCTTACCAGCCAAAGGTAACAGCTGCAGGAGTAATCCTTGCGGTTCCATTAAAAACCCTGCTTCTGTGTACTGACTACTTCACAATTTAACAGGGAAATTTTAATTGCCTTGAAGTATATAAAGAATCCCCTCACCAATGCAGGAGGCGTGGGTTCAATCCCTGGGTCTGGAAGATCCCCTGGAGAAGGAAATGGCAACCCTCTCCAGTATTCTTGCCTGGCACATCCTGTGGACAGAGAAGCCTGGAGGGCTACAGTCCATGGGGTTACAAAGAGTCAGACATGATTTGATGACTGAGCATGTATGCCCTTTTTAATAAATCAACATTATGTAATCGGATCTTACAATGAAACACTACTAAAAATGGTTAATTTTTGTGGATACCATGGTATTGGGTCTTCTCATTATGGCTCTTCTTCAGCTAGTACTTTCTTCCTCTGTGGTTCTGGGCAGCTTCATATTTTCTCACTTTCAAGTGAACTGGTAATTGTTTTTTCACATCTCTGTCTACCTGGTAAAATTAGTTATTCACACTGGAGAGCACAATTTGTTTCTGTGTTTCAGATTCAGTAGAGGATAACTGATTCAGTGAATGAATGAATTAATAAATAAATGAGCAAATAGAAAATTGTGGGAGCTAATATTCTTTAATGCTTCCTTAGTCTCATATATTAAGTCATTTGCAATTATCATAATAATTCTGTAAATTTGGTACTAATTTTATAGATTAGGAAATTTAGAAAATGAAAGATTATAGCCTAAGGTAAGACTGGATATTTTTACTAATAAGTAAATAAATAAAATATTTTATTAAAAATATTTGGAAAAAAATTAACTTGCATATATATATGTCTATACATCTCTAACTAAAATGTTTTATTCTTAACATCTTCTCTTCTATATTTTATAAGATACTCTAATTCATTTTTGTTTTAGCCTAGTATTATATTGGAATACTCAGATTTTAAGTTATACACACACATATATACTTGTATATGTGTGTGTGTTGTATATATGTTTGTGCATATATATTTTGTTGTTCAGTCACTCAGTCATGTCTGACTCTTTGCCACCCCACCGACTGCAGCACACCATGCTTCCCTGTCCTTCACCATCTCCTGGACTTTGTTCTAACACATGTCCATTGAGTTGGTGATGCTGCCCAACCATCTTGTCCTCTATACTCTCATTTTAAGAGATAACACAGGTCACATAAACCACAGATTAGCCATTCACATCAGAATTCAGTTAATTCAAATCCCAATATGCACATGACTCTGGATTAAAATATACAAATATATGACACCCAGTGTCAAAAAGTGGAGTAAGAGAGAAGCACAGTCTTTTCCAGATGGTACCCCTAAAACTTGGTTATTCCCTAATTCTAAGATCTTTTTGTTTTTTTGATATAAATTCAAACTCAAATGAAGTACCAAAAATATCAATGAATGAGAGCCATTTTTATGTTCATTTGGTACAATTTTTGTTGTTCTCTAAAATATTGAATAAAATTTTGATACACATTAGCAATCTGGTGTAGGTAGTATTTCGGAAACATTGTGTATAGTAAAGACATTAAAATTTTCTAGTAAGAGTGGTTAAACATTTGCAGATGTTATGAGTAACTCAAACATGTTTTTAATGTTTTGCTGCAGAACATATCAGTGATATACCGCTATATTTTTTTAGCAAAACACATGTTTGTTTTCATAAATTAGCATAACTCATAGCTAGGTCAATAACATAGAACATGGAATGACTTTATTTTTCAATCTATATGGTTTATGCCATTATAGGGAGAAAGGAGGAAAATGCCACAGGTTTTTAAAATTATGTTTTGAAATTTGATGGAAGAAGTTGATGAATAACACAAATAAGTGGTATCAGTTTTTAACATGTATTACCAAACTAGATTGGCAAAGTATCTGTGTTGCTAAGGTTTTATGTTGTTTCACCTTGGCATTTTAACTTGGCAACCAAATGATAGGAAGGTGATATTTTTTTCAGTAATATTTGGCCCATGCTGACTGGAATAAACTCAGCAATCCACATTCCCTTTCTCATCACCACAAAATTCTTGCTGTTGTTTTTGTTTAATCTTTAAGTCATGTCTGACTCTTGCAATCCCGTGGACTGTAGTCCTCCAGGTTCCTCTGTCCATGGGATTTCCTAGGCAAGAATATTGAAGTGGGTTGCCATTTCTTATTCCAGGGGATCTTCCTGACCCAGGGGTTGAACATGGGTCTGTTGCATTGGCAGGCATATTCTTGACCACTGAACCACTAGGGAAGCGTGTAAAAATTCTAGAGATCCACATTCCTCAAAAAGTTTACTCCAACTAAATTAACTTGAACACATATTCTCTTAATTTTGACTCCTACATTTTATATTACTATGTCACCTTTATGTGTGTGTATATGTATAAAAATAGTAAATCAAATAATTGAGGCATGTATATAGGCTTCTATGAAAATCTTTGTAGCAAGACTTTACATTTTAGAAGCACTTCAGTCTGTATCACATTTTAATATTCATATATGTTCACATCATTTAAAAATACCACAAATGGCATGGGACACAGACAGCATGTGTGCTAAGAAAAAAAAAACACTGAACCCAGGGTGGGCATAGTTGCCAGTGCACATAATTTAACTCATTGATTCTGGCTAGATTGGCATGAGAGCACATTTGTGGAGTTTCTATGGAAAGTGTCGATAATGCCATAACTGAGAGAAGAAACAAATTTGCCTGAGAATCAATGGATTGAATGATAATTCTGAGTAGTTGACTGCCGTTTGAGTACACAGAAATTGAGTCTTTTAAAATAATTCCAATGACATCTGAAAAAAGTATAATGTGAGAAGATGACTACCACTAATTTTACCTCATTCAAAATGAACTGCCCACTGAGATCACTTGAATCCAGCTAGCATTTGCCATCTTGCTTTGGCACAAGATGTTGCAAAGAAATGTATTAAACCTCTTGGGAGCCAGCAGATCACACAAAATCAAGAATGTGATTTTTGCAAGTGTTTGATCCTTTTATATATCTTTCTATGAAAATGAGAGTGATAGAGTTTGTTTCTCAGTTCAGTTCAGTTCAGTTACTCAGTCAAGTCCTATTCTTTGTGACTCCACAGACTGCAGCACGCCAGGCTTCCCTGTCAATCACCAACTCCCGCAGCCTCCTCAGATTCGTGTCCATTGAGTCGGTTATGCCATCCAACCATCTCATCCTTTGTTGTCCCCTTCTCCCACCTTCAATCTTTCCCAGAATCAGGCTCTTTCCAGTGAGTCAGTTCTTTGCATCAGGAGGCCAAAGTATTGGAGTTTCAGCTTCAGCATCAGTCCTTCCAATGAATATTCAGGACTGATTTCTTTTAGGATGGACTGATTGGGTCTCCTTGCAGTCCAAGGGACTCTCAAGAGTCTTCTCCAACACCACAGTTCAAAAACATCAGTTCTTCAGCGCTTAGCATTCTCCATAGTCCAACTCTCACATCCACACATGACTACTGGAACAAACCATAGCTTTGGCTGGAGGGACCTTTGTTGGGAAAGTAATCTGCTTTTTAATATGCTGTCTAGGTTAGTCATAGCTTTTCTTCCAAGGAGCAAGCGTCTTTTAATTTCATGGCTGCATTCACCATTTGCAGTGATTTTGGAGCCCCCCAAAATAAAATCTCTCACTGTTTCCTGATTCCCCATCTATTTGCCATGAAGTGATGGAACTGGGTGCCATGATCTTAGCTTTCTGAATGTTGAGCTTTAAGCTAGCTTTTTCACTCTCCTCTCACTTTCATCAAGAGTCTGTTTAGTTCTTCTTCACTTTCTGCCATAAGGGTGGTATCATCTGCATATCTGAGGTTATTGATATTCCTTACAGCAATCTTGATCCCAGCTTGTGCTTCATCTGACCCAGCATTTCTCGTGCACTCTGCATATAAGTTAAATAGGCAGGGTGACAATATAGAGCCTTGAAGTACTCCTTTCCTGATTTGGAACCAGTCTGTTGTTCCATGTCCAGTTCTAACGGCTGCTTCTTGACCTTCATACAGATTTCTCAGGAGGCAGGTAAGGCAGTATGGTATTCCCATCTCTTGAAGAATTTTCCACAGTTTGTTGTGATCCACACAGTCAAAGGCTTTTGCGTAGTCAATAAAGCAGAAGTCGATGTTTTTCTGGAATTCTTTTGCTTTTTCTATGATCCAACGGATGCTGGAAATTTGATCTCTGGTTCCTCTGCCTTTTCTAAATCCAGCTTGCACGTCTGGAAGTTCACGATTCGCATACTGGTGGAGCCTGACTTGGAGGATTTTGAGTATTACTTCACTAGTGTTTGAGATGAGTGAAAACATTTTTTGGCATTGCCTTTCTTTGGGATTGGAATGAAAACCGACCTTTTCCAGTCCTGCGGTCACTGCTGAGTTTTCCAAAATTGCTGGCATATTGAGTGCAGCACTTTCATAGCATCATTTTTTAGGACTTGAAATAGCTCAATTGGAATTTCATAGCTTTGTTTGTAGTGATGCTTCCTAAGGCCCACTTGACTTCACATTCTAGGATGTCTCTCAATCATGTCTAATTCTTTGTGACCCCCATGAACTGTAGACCTCCAGGCTCCTCTGTCCATAGAGTTCTCCAGGCTAGAATACTGGAGGGGGTAACTATTCCCTTCTCCAGGGGATCTTCCTGACCCTGGCATCAAACCTGGATCTTCTGCATTGCAGGAAGACTCTTTACGGTCTGAGCCACCAGGGAATTCCCATATCTCTACGGCTAATGATTATTGCTTTTAAGTCTGAGGAAGTATTTCACAAAGGTATTTCACCAGTCCAAAGCAGAAAAGGTCTAAATTGTGTGGGAAAAATGAATACACAGCTGTTCTTTAAAAGAAAATTCAAAACTCTATGTGTAATATTTGTATGTAGTTCTAAGCAAACATAAATGGCACAGTGATAAACAGGAAGTTATTATTTTAAAGGTAGTTTCTTGAAGGTCTAGTTCTAATTTTAATGAAATTATACCTTTATCTTTTTTCTTGCTATGGTACCAAATGTGCATCAGACTATCATTTTGCCCCAGACCCAGGAATTAGTTCTACTCATGCCACAAGTATGGACATATAAAGGAACTTCTGCTTGTAGAGCATCAGCAAGGTCCTTTGCTTGGCACATTATGTCTGCTCCCATAACTGTGTGCCTGGAGTCTTTTTTTTTGTCATTTTTTTTATAGGAGGGGAAGGATATAATTGCTTTACAAGTTGTGTTATATTCTGCTATACAATGAAGTGAATCAGATATACATATACGTATATCCCCTCCATCTTAGACCTCCTTCCAACCTCCCCATCCCACCCCTCTAGGTCACCACAGAGCACGGAGCTGAGCCTCCTGAATTATTCCGCAGCTTCCCTCTAGCTATCTGTTTCACACATGACAGTGCACACATGTCCATCTCAGCTTTCCAATTCATTCTATCCCCTTCCCCACCCCCTTGTCCACACATTCATTTTCTACATCTATTGCTGCCCTGCAGATAGGTTCATCACTACCTTTTTCTAAATTCCACATATATACATTAATATACATTATTTGTTTTTCTCTTTCCGTACTTACTTTACTCTGTATGACAGACTCTGGGTCTATCCACATTTCTACAATGACCCACTTTGTTCCTGTTTATGGCTGAGTAATATTCCATTGCATGTATGTACCACATTTTAAAATACTGTATGAGCATGCATTAGGAAGGAGAGGGAATGATATTTAAGTACCCTTGGTGGATGCTTTCATTTGTAAAATCTCATTAAGCCTTACTACAGCTCTATCAAATTAGTAATTACCTCTATATCATAGGTGAAGAAACTAAACCTCAGAAAATTAATAATTTGCCAAGAATCAGTGGCAGGGATACAATTCAAGGTCAGGCTTTTTCCATCCAAATACATTTCCAAAAAGCAGTTTCCTTTGTAGGCATGCTGGTTGGTCAACAAAGGCTCTTACAAGTAAGTATGAGGAATTATAGAAATACAAGATAAAAATTTGTGTGTTTTCTTTTTTTTTCCCCACACAACTTCTCAGACCTGCTAATATGAGAAAGTGCATCATGTATACTAAAGACAGGGCAGTATCTGTGTCATCACTTGAGGGTAAAAATCAGAGAGTGTTTATAACTAAGAGCATTTCCAAAGGACTAGTATCCCACAGAACACAATTTGGAAACTGCCGTCTCTTATTGCTGTCACATCAGTCAGGCGAATCTCCTTGAGAGACTAAACTTATGCACACACTGGGGTTGTTCTGTTTTAGAGAGGAAATTGCAGTCAGCAGCTTAGGCACACACAGCTCTTGCACTAGTAGAAACTCTGTTGTCCCTCTTACTATCTGTTACTCAGCTACTTGACTTAGATTCTCCAGCATGGAAGCTCACCTGCCTTATTGTGGAAGCTTGTTCCCTTGATTCTTGGGTTCTGAGTTCCTGCACTCTTGTACAATCATTCTTTTCCTAAGCAAGTCTGTATTTATTCTTTGTTTTATGGAAGTTCTGTACTTGTGTGAAATTAGCCTTTCTCATTGAAATTTCAGTCCTCATCTCACCTGACTTATTGCTATTCACATCTTCTCATTCCATCTTGCCCTCGGATTCCTGTTGACTTATGGGCCCCTGACTATTTTTCTAAATGTTTACTTTGATACCTGTCAATATTTGTATCTTTTGGATTCTAACATATCTCCCTATCTTTAACCAGCCACCTTCCTTTGACCTAGGGTATCTAGGATTCCCTTTTTCAATCTCTGAAACCTAGATGACCTCTGACATACTCTAGATCCTTGTTCTAGTCTAACTATTCCCCTCTATTAATTCATTTTCTACCCTTTGTTTAGTCTTAGCTTCATTTTCTAATCCTAATTCCCTGCCTTCTGTCTCCAGTCCATCAGGTCATGAAGTTCTTATGCAAACATGCATGTCCTTTTTATATCTTTCACTGAATAGATTATCTTCACTGGAATTTAATATTTTATCAGTAAATAGCTTAATAAGATTAAGAAAATTAATATGTGTTCTAAAAGCTGTAATTTTTAAAAATTATGTGTCTGAAAAAATCAGTTATTCATCAACATGACCATTGGAAAGTAGCATTGTAGTTCCTGGAATTGAAGATCTGATTTTAAGAATTAAGCAGCTTCTACAAGGATTGCCTCTTAACTGCAAGCCCAGGACTTGTGCATGACACCAAGCACCCATGTGGCACACTGTCACCTTTTCTGAAATCACATTGACTTAAGTCCACTTAAATTAATTATTGTTCCTCTTTTCACTGCCTCATTTGGCAGGAACAACCCATTTATGTGCCAGTTTGAAGAGAGACAGGAAGTGGGTTGTGAGCAAAGGAGACTTTAGGAAGAGGCATCTCACAGCATATCACATCATAAGCATCAATGACTTATATTTTTAATCTAAAAATCACTGCACGAACCCGAGACAAGACTTGGAACTCATACAAATTAATTCTGTAGGCATGTCAAAGCTGAAAATTCCTAATGAACACACGGCAGTCCAGAAAGATATCATCCCAGAAAAACCTGGCAGTAGCCCAGACAAGCTCTCATTGTGGGGCATGGTAATGCTTGGTGAATTCCCCAGTCGTGTGCAAGAACCCTTTCCATGTGATACTTCTCAATAAGCAAATTCAGATTTTCAGTTGAAGTGTGGCCTGCAAACGACACTCAAGTCCTGGTCCTGTCATTCCCTACACATAGGTGTGAACTTGTCCCTGGTGAGAAGTTTTGCTCCTCTTCCAGGCTCAGAACCTGATCTGTTTGTATGCAAGGAATGGCTGTGTCCCTCAGTGATGGCCTCAGGTTAACTAAATTTCCATACTCTTATATAATGCAATGGGAAATGGGCTCTCCTATTGTTCTTCTCCCATCAGAAGTAAGATTTACCCAAGCTGAGCGGAATTATTAGAAGTCTGGGCAAACTTGCCTTCATCAATCTGGAAGATGTAAATCTTTTGGTAAACTTGAAGTGAAAGTGAAAGTTGCTCAGTCGTGTCCAACTCTGGGATCCTCTGGACTATACGGTTCATAGCATTCTCTAGGCCAGAATACTGGAGTGGGTAGCCTTTCCCTTCTCCTGGGGATCTTCCCAACCCAGGGACTGAACCCAGGTCTCCCACATTGTAGGTGGATTCTTTACCAACTGAACTACAAGGGAAACCCAAAATGTTGAAGTGAAATGGATCTTATCCTAGGTGATGTCTACTCATCATATCAGTCTTAATTCATTTATTACTTTTCCCAGGAAGACTTACTTGATACTCTGATTCTGTCCTGGTTGCACAACCAAATGTCCTTCCAAAGCATGTGCATACCCTATCATAATTCGTTTCTTTTTTCAATAGGAAATTTTGCTTTTATTTTATTTTTGTTTGTTTCTTGGCCATGCCCTGCAGTATGCAGTATCTTAGTTTCCCACAGGTATTGAACCTGTGCTCCCTGCATTGGGAACACAGAGTCTTAGCCATGGGACTGCCAGGAAAGTCCTCTATCATAATTCGTAATGCCAAAAAAAAAATGGTCAGTGTTCAACAAATGATTTGAGTGTATAAGTAAATGAATGAACAAATCATTTAGATTGCCTCCTTATTTCACCCTTGGATGTATGATGATAATATTTTAGAAAAACCTACCAGCTTTAATTCTTTCATTTAGAAACAAAGAAAGATATTATGTGAAATGTGAGTTATTATCTATTGAAACATTTTGATATTTTTATCTTTAGGAATGAAATCAATTGAAAGACCTGTATAAAACCATCAGTCATTTGTCAATGATTTCATAATTCTTGCCAAGTAAGGTCTTGGAATTCCCAGTTTAGAGCCCAGGGATGAGCCTGCCACTGTAGTAAAGGCAGTGCTCTATGAAAAGGGGAGCCTAGGTCTATCTTTGATAAAGCAAAGGCACTTGCCAGAATCTTTTATTCTATGGCAGGTTGTTAACATCATTGTAATAGCACTGTATATATACTCAAATTTATTCATGGCATTATTTAATGTGGTAGTTTTCAGATGAAATTCATACATATGCAATAAAACTCATTTGTCCCCAGTAAAATTAAAAATTCAAAAGGCACCCATAGTTTAGACACACTTTCTAGTCACTCAGTCCTGCATTTGGCATTGTAAAGGGTCCAAGGGGAGTCACAAACTAAAATATGATGGGAAACTTGCTGTTTAGGAACATACTTGGGATCTAAATAAAAAGGTGGGCATGAAATCACAAGAAAGCAATCATGTTTTTAGCTGGTTACTTTAGCATATATATGTTCTACATAAGTTCAGAGAGAGGAAAAAAGAGACATAATTCACCATCATTTCATCTGTGGTTATCTGGATTGAAATTCTCACCCATAAATTACTTAAAAAAAGAGAGCTGAGATAAAACAATGTTTAAAAACAGACACGTCTAGGTTTGATATGCTTTCTGACACTTACTAGCTCTTTGGCATTGAGTTCCTTACTTAACCTCCTTAGCCTCATCTGGAAGGTGGACTAAAGCTGACGATGTATATGAAGCACATAGCCCAATGTCTGTGTCTAGAATAAAGACCTCGCATTGACTTGCAGACATGCTGGCTTAAGTTTATTTAACATGATGGTGAAATGCCCTTCTTTTCTGAGAGAAATTCAAAGAATTATCCCGTAGTATTACTTTTACTCTGTTTAATGAGTTGAAGGGGGAAGAAAATGAAACAATTATGATCTGCAAGCAGTGTGTTCTGAGAGTAGAGAACTAAACATCCTCAAATATTAGAGCTAGATATGTTGGGTTTTATTTTTGAAAAGGGACAATCTAGCTGTCTTTTAGCTTGTTCTAACACAAATCTACTCCCAAATATGGTAATAGTGATATTTCATACCAGCTTTTATCTTTAGATAATTAGAACACGGAAGAGCAGGAAATCCCTTTGCCATATACTGATGCCTCCATAAATATAAGGCATTTACTGCTACCACTAAGCCTTTCCAAGTGGCTTGGGAGGAGCACGTGTGAAGTGCCAATGTTCCAGCCCATTTTCCCCCCAGTGCAGCACCTAAGTCCCAGATGCTTCATTTTAGATGCTAGACATAAAATAACACAATTGCGCTTCCAGTTTTAAGGTGCAGTATAGTTTGCTAACTTCTATTTTTCATTTCACAGCTCACTTCATCATTTCCTTCACATAGCCTATTTCATTCTGATAATGTATTGAGGTAAATCACGTGGCTACTCAAGCCATCTGTTTCCCCTGTGGGTATCTGCTCCCTAAACCCCACTAGCAGACCCCAAATAAGGGCATGAAGGTCTGATATGACAGAAGTTCAGAGAAAGAGAGTCTTTTAAGCAGGAATGGGATGGCAGAATAGGCAAGGGTCATAGAGAAAGAGACAAGGAATGCATATGAAGAAGGCAGAATCTGACCTGAGAACTATAAATATGGAAAAGGGCACTTTGATATCTTTTATGTTTATATAAAAGGCAAGCAAATATAGTATGTATGGAGGTCAGTCAGCATTTTTTTGATATGCGGCCAGGTTATGGAACATTTTCCATTATGAATTAAATTGTGCTACCTCCAAATTCATGTGTTGGAGCCCTGGCTTTCAGTATCTCATGTGCTGCTGTGCTATGCTTAGTTGCTCAGTCCTGTCCAACTCTTTGTGACACCATGGACGGCAGCTCACCAGGATTCTCTGTCCATTGCGATTCTCCAGGCAAGAATACAGGAGTGGGTTGCCATGCCCTCCTCCAAGGAATCTTCTCAACCCAGGAATCGAATCCAGTTCTCCCACACTGCAGGCAGATTCTTTACCAGCTGAATGACCAGAGAAGCCCCACAGTATTTCATACTGTGACCTTATTTGAAAATATGATTGTTAAAGATGTTAAGATGAGTTCCTATTGGAGAAGGGTGGCCGCCTAAACCAATATGACTGAGGTCCTTATAAAAAGGTGAAATCTGGACATAGATCATGAAGGGAAAGTGTCATGTGAAGATGGAGGCAGTGATATAAGTAATGCATCTATAAGTCAGGAAATGTCAATTGCCAGCAAGCCAGGACAGCAACACAAGACAGACTCTCCTTCAGAGCCCTCAGGAAGAACCACCACCAGTGTCTTGATATTGAACTGTGAGATAACTTTCTGTCTTTTAAACTATCCAGCTTTACTGTACTTTGTTACAGCAACCCTAGCAAACTAATTTATGTTGGATGTTGGACTAAAGATTGCTTGGCCTTCATTTTGCAGGCAAAAGGAAAGCACAAAAATGCAGGGAAGAGACTACCTCTGATCAATTAATTTGGCTGCTGAATGTCAATTTTGTGTTTCCCAGGTGGCACAGTGGTAAAAAAATCTGCTGGCAATGCAGGAGAAGCAGGTTCGATCCCGGGGTTAGGAAGATTCCCTGGAGTAGGAAATGGCAACCCATTCCAGTATTCTTGCCTGGAAAATTTCATGAACAGAGGAATCTGGTGGGCTACAGTCCATGGGGTTGCAAAGAGTAGGACACAACTGCGTGAGTGGCTGAGCAGGCACATGTTAATTTGACTAAATGTGAGGTATAAGAACTAGAGGCAGTGAGTCCAGTAAGAAGTCCACAGCACAACTGAAAGTCCCAGTGCCTGGCACCTAGGAAGTGATCAATAATTTTACATTTACTAGTACTTGATAAACTGAAGTGAAGTCACTCAGTCATGTCTGACTCTGCAACCCCATAAACTGCAGCCTACCAGGTTCCACCATCCATGGGATTTTCCAGGCAAGAATACTGGAGTGGGTTGCCATTTCCTTCTCCAAGTACTTAATACCCGGCACATTATATGCATCACCTCATTAAAATCTTACAACCATCCCATGAAGAAGGTAATATCAAATATCTCCCTTTTACAAATGAGTAAAGTCATGCTCCAAAGGAGTGATGGAGCCAAATATTAAAACCAGATCTGTCTGTTTATAGGGTCCAAGTTCTTTACCACTATGATATGTGATCCTGAAATAAATTTAAGTGTAATAGCTGAATGAATGCAGGTTATATGCTTGTGTTTTTATGTATGAGCATAAGTATGATTATGAAATAAAGCCAAAAAGGGCAACTGCTATAATATAAATTCATCCCTTTGGGTTACTAAAGTGGATAATTTACACAGAAATTAATTAGTAAAAGGAATATCAATGTGTTGAAAATTCATAAGCATTTTAATAATTAGGAATGATAAACAATTTATTCTGCTAAAAGAAAACTGAATCAATAAACAGATTGTAGCTATGGGCATAAGGAGATTTGAGTATTTAGCCAGTCAAATCAAATTAAAAAATTAAACTCATTTAGTTTCCACTCTCACTACTACCTTTGAAGATTTTAACTGATGTGTAACACATCATTTGACTATCAGGGCCCTTTATTTTAATTCATCTTCATTTATATACCAGGTTTCAGCATTCTAAGCATTTAGGGTCTTCCCTGGTGGCTCAGTAAAGAATCTGCCCGCAATGCGGCAGACCCAGGCTCAATCCCTGGGTCAGGAAGATCCTCTGGAGAAGAAAATGGCAACACACTCCAGTCTTCTTGCCTGGAGAATTCCATGGACAGAGGAGCCTAGGGGGCTACAGTCCATGGGGTCACAAAGAGTCAGACATGACTGAGTGGCTAACACTTTCATTTATATTTATAATTCAAGGACAACTGAGTTTAAAAGACTTTTGTTCTTCATAGATCACTTTACATAGATCACTTTCCTTTTCTTGCCTAATCCCTTGCTGCTGTGTATATTGAATAATACAAAATGATACTTAAATGATCTCTTTGCTTAGTTTACTTTCAATTTTCATTTAATTACAGAAGGTCTTTGAGGGTAAATAATAACTATCAGGGCTGCAAATTCAGAGGAGAAACGTTTCTTGAAAAAGCAAAACGAAGAAACAATATCATATATATATATATATATATGCGTACATATACATATATAGCTAGTAAAGAAGTCACAAACTGTGGGTCAGGATACAGGAAGAGCAGTACTATGAAATACAATAATCTTCTTATATCCGAGGACACTTTTTGGACTTATCCCAGAGAGCACTTTCAGCTGGCTATTCAATAGTTCATGAGGACAATAGTGTTTCACGCAACAAAGGATGGACTCAGCGCTGATGTCTGGCACACATGGGCAAGTCTGATCATATCTGAAGGGTCTCAAGATCTCAACGGGCCTTTTAATCATACCAACATTTGTTTTCCATCTGTATAGATGCATATATGTGTGTCTTGATGTATTTAAAGAAGCATAGTAAACATGTTAATTTATAATATATAGCCTCGTGCTGTCTACAACAATGGCACCACCTGTACATTTATCTATTATGAAATAACTTGGTGCATAGTCTTCAGAAGAAAGAGTTCCCAACAAAAATGCATTATCAGGAAATGCCAGCTGGCTTCATACAGCACCTCAAGTTCATGCTGTACACTCCAGTGTTACTATTAATAGAGGGACCTAATGCACAATCCATCCATATCAAGTGAATGCATAAACATTTTCAAAATAAAGGAATTGCTTTTGCTATTATGGAAGCCTAAAGCATTATGTTTTTAAAGGATTTCCTTTTAACACATGATCACACTTCCTAACTCAAAGAACAGCCCCTTCTTGCCCTAAAATGCTCAAAGTTCTGCTAGAATTTTAAGAAAGAAATAGGTTTATTTCCCCTAATTTATATGTGGAAAGACTGGTCCTACCGTGGCTGCTGGCTGATAGAAATTCCTAAGCAGCTTTTAAGCCCCCTAGGAAGCTGCTATACCAGAGGGCAGAGTGGCAGCTGTTCCCAGGGCCACTTGTGCAATGCTGATCTTCCCAATCCCACCCTTTGCAGCATCCTCATTTGGGTATTCAGTTGTCTTTACGTAGCATCCTATACAACACAGAAGAAAGCCTTCGCCACCACGTTCTCCTCCCTAACTCCTCTGAAGGGAACACAAAGAGCACCTCTCTTCAGTAGTCACACAGACCCTCTATCACTGAATGGGAGAAATGCACAGGCAGCCAAATGACAGTCATCATTTTATTAAAATATATTGGCTCATGGTTTGATCGTTATAGAGATACGTGTTTTTCCCACTCATTCTATTCACAGTCAGTTCTACATTCCATAAATACCGATCTTTGCAAAATACAGCTTAATGAAACAGCTGACATTTTAAGATTCATACTGCTTGACTGTAACATTTTTTGAAAGCCATTTACTCAGTTCCATTTGAAAAAAATTTTTTTGAAGATCATTAAGTTAGTTTTAGAACGTTTCTACTCAACTTTCTGGGGACAAACTAAAATGGGTACACACGCTAATACCATATTGATTATAGATAGTATCCACCGTAAAATTTAAAAATATTCTAACATTTGTTCTTTGAAAATATTTGACAATACATTTCTTGTTTAATTTTGAACTGACTGTAATTTTTCAGTAATTGTTCCTATTCTAGGATTTTGGCAAAGGGGGAAAATGCAATGACAATATTATTTTCAAAAGAAATGGCTTTGGTTAACACTGAATTAAACAATTACACATTTGCAGTATGTGTCTTAGAAATATTGTTTATTATTATCTTGCATTTAATTCTATTTTTTGTGAATATCAGACTTTGCTCACTGATGGGAACTTTTAGTCAACCTTTCCTACGCTTTTCTCCTCAGTCTTTCTGCTGCTTTAACAGTACATGCAACAGGGCCCTGCTTTTTGTATAAGTGGGCCTCTTAATGCATGAATCCATTTGCAAATGAGTTCCCGGAACATGCTAATGATATTTGGTTCTGGATCGTTTCCAAAATGGTTGTAAGCAAACAAGCTCATTTGAGCCAGAGAAAGAGAGAGAGAGACAGAGAGGTTGAGGGAGAAGAGACAGAAAGAGGGAGAGAGACAGAGAGGTGGTGGAAAGGAGAGAGAGAAAGAGTTAGCTTAGGGGCAGGCAATTACTCAATGGCTATTAACTAAAAACTGTTGCACAGGAACGAGATGACTTGTGAAATAACATTGGCGTCTGATGGACGGGCATTGAAAATTGAAAATGGACTCACTTGAAATTCAAAAGCTTTATCACAAATCACAAGATTTCTTAATTACCCTATATGGGATCTTGGGAGTTGCCTGCTCATAAAACCTGCTGCCCTTATATTCTCAAAACTAAACTAGAAAGGGAGAGTCCCAGCAAGGCATTAAAGCATAGAATTTTGTTAATAAAATCAATCTATAAACTGAAACTCTGAAAAGAATGCCAAACCACTTGTGGATGTGGTTTGATTCCTTTGTAACATATGGAAAGCATGTAACTGTGATGTGTTTAATCCAAATGGGTTAAAATACTAGTCTGCGATTTGAAATAACTTTTGCAAAAGATGGAGCCACCGCATTTTTCATCACTCTTTTCAATAGATAGAATTTATATTCATTACATGGTCTGAAAATTTTATTTTGTTGTTTGCTTTGTTTTTCAATTTGTGCCTGGGCTTATCTTTGGTTTTGGTTTTAATAAAATGAATAAATACTTTTTACTTAATAAGCAATTTTGATTCTGTTAAAGTAATGGCCAAACAAATAATAACCCCATATAAAACTGAAGAAGAGAATCTGAATCATTTGTGCAAATTAAACCATTTATACTATAGACATTTCTGATATCTGTCAGTCTTTGGAAAGCTTGCATGTTATGCATATTCTAAGACAGTGATATGGAAATTAATAAAGTCCTGGTAGTTCAGCAATAATGAATCCTCTTGCAATGCAGGAGACATGGGAGATGCAAGTTTAATCCTTGGGTAGGGAAGATTCCCTGAAAGAGGAAATGGCAACCCACTCCAGTATTCTTGCCTGGAGAACCCCATGGACAGAGGAGCCTGGTGGGCTACAGTCCATAACGCCACAAAAAATGAGACACGTCTGAGCATGCATGCATGCACCACACTGCAAAACATTTTTTATTCCCCCAAGTCATTGGTATGTCACTGAAAAGGATTATTTTGAGACAATCCGAGATGGTAAATGAACCTTTAACTATCCCATTCCATATCTACAATATGATATGTAACTGAGAGAGGGAGAGAGGGAAAGAGGGAGGGAGGGAAAGAAAGAGAGGAGAGAGAGAAGATGAGTGAGCAGATCTAAAGAAAGCAGAGAATTGCAAGAGTCAGAATAACCCGGAGTTTATCAGTTTACGCTGACACATTTCCTTGGCAAAGGCTGCTGACTGTAGGCAAAGTCACGTGGCTGAGAGTCTGGTGTGTGTCTGCCTGTGAAGCTCTTTGCCTCCAGACCAGTGTGTGCACCATGTGATATCAGGTTGCCATGGCAAGTATATAGTGTGCAACTGAAGGATTTTTTTTTCCCCTGATATGCAGCTTTAGCATAGATGCACCAGAATTCAAATGAATACTATAAGGAATTCACTGGAAGGGGAAGCTTTAAGGGGCTTTGGTTAAGCACTCAGCATAAGTGTTAGATTCTATAAGCAAAGGTGCTACATCATTTATTATTTTTTCTCAAGTATCAAGAGTTTATCTTAAAGTGGTCAATGGATTATCAACATACAATTTAAAAAAATATACTAACCAGTTTCATTGTTTCCTCTGTTGCTATGCTGAGGCTTATATTATAGAGGAGTTCTTAGCTACCTGAATAGTTTTTATTTCACAAGAAAATGATTCTTCTTGTTTACATTCTTCAAAATATCACATGCATTGTAAAAAATTCCAGACGTGCTGAACTTCATGCAAATCTAAAGACATCATCCTGAATTTGATGTAAAAGCTGCTCTGAAACCTAGATCATGGGTTTGAAACCTCAGGCTCTGTCTGGGAGCTCAGAAGTTCCTCTCTGCTCTGCAATGTCACTCTGTAAAAGGCAAGCTTAGCATTCGGTTCATGAACTTGGAATCCTGAAATTGCCCAGATGACCTGCCAGATTGGCTCACATAGAAGCAAGTGATGGCTGAGTCTTTGCCCATCCTAAATCCCACTGCCAAAATAATGCATTATTTCTCACTCACTTCTTCTCTTCTTTTTCAGAATTGTTTTTAGAAATCAAATATACCTGAGCTCTAGACCAGTTCTACTGCTTACTATGTGATCTCGGCAAATTTCTTGAATTCTTTAAGACTCAGCTTCTCTATCTGTGAAATGAATAAAAATGATAGAATCTACCTCAGATTATCATTTGGATTAAATAGACAGCATGTAAAAATGTATAGGATTTTGCATGATATAAGCATTAAATTAATGTCAGTTGCTATTGTGATCTCTTTATGATTATTTATATCTATCTTCCTTACACTGCATATATTCTTAAAAACCAGCTATCCTAGAATTTCAAAACTTCCCCCAAAGAGCTCTTGAAGCTTTATTTTGCATAGGGATCAATAATCCGGCTAGGTTACTTGACAGCAAGTGTCTTTTTAAAGCCCAGTTTCTTAATGCTTCTGAATCACATGTTTGGGGAGGACAGAATACCAGAAAAATTCCTTTCAGAAGAACTGGCCTGGATGGTGCCAGTGAGGCCACCCAAAACCAATGGATACACTAATAGGGTTTGGAAAACTATGGCTCACAAGTCAAATCTGGCCCTCTACCTGTTTTTCTAAATAAAGTTTTATTGGAATACTGTCATAGTCTTTGGTTTAAGTTTTATTGAAGTTACTTTCCCACTTTAGTAGTAAAGTTGAGTAGCATAAATAGAGACTTTCTGGTCCTCAAAGCCTAAAATAAGGAACATCTGAAAATGTTTGCTGACCCACCGACTAAAGCAGCAGTCCCCAACATTTTTGGCATCAGGGACTGGTTTTGTGGAAGACAGTTTGTCCATGGACTGGGAAGGGGAATGGTTTGGGGATGATTCTCATAAGGAGCGCACAACCTAGATCTCTTGCATGCACAGTTCATAGCAGGGTTCATGCTTCTATGAGAGTCTAATGTTGCACTGATCTGACAGGAGGTGGAGCTCAGGCAGCAATGTAAGTGATGGGGAGTGCTTGTAAAGACACATGAAGTTTTGCTTGCTCACCCACCCCTCACTTCCCAGTTCCTAACAGAACACAGACCTGGTCTGCAGCCAGGAGTTGGGGACCCATGAACCAAAGAATAACTGGGATACCTGAGTAGGGAAACACAGGTAAAGTGGATGTTTTTAAAAGGCAGAGCAGCAAAATGATGTTTGGAATGCCAATCTGTCATTTTTTTCCAAACTCTATTAAGAAGGAACTCAAACTAGCAGTGGAGGGGAAAAGTCAACTCTATGACTAGGATAAAAATGAAAAAATTGCATTATAAATGATTATAAACTTCTCTTCTTCACTTCCCAAGGAGGAAGAATGCTGTGTTGCACAGCTCTTCCAGGCACCTGCTCTCTTGCACAAAGTCCAGGTACTATGCAAAGAATGAAGGCCAAAAATGACCCTCTCTTCCTCTCCATTAAACCCCAGTATTCCCTTATCTTGATCTGCACAATAAAGAGCTTCTTCAGGGAGCAGGGGAGTGGAGAGCAGAGCTCTAGCCTGGGTGTCTGGTAATGGGGAGGAGAGTCATTATGTCAGGTTTTCTGAATGCAGTGGCCCTCAGGCTATTCTCTGAGAGATTCCAGCAAAGATCTGTACCACTTTACAGATATTCCAAGTGGCTAAATTCTCATTTATTTGAATGAGAATCTGGCCATTATTTGGCTGCTTTTAATTTGATACCTAGAAACCATTCCAGAAGGTGTATTAAATGTTAGAATCGTAGAGAGTACAATGAAAGAAAATTAGAGAGAATAAACAACAGTGTCTGTGAAAATCAGAGAAGTTGTCAGAGAGACTGCTTGAGCTGTCTCAAAGGAATCAGAAGCCTAAGACAGAGGATCATGAATGGCTCAAAGCACAGGAGGATGGACCATTCTCTGTGGCTGGAGAGCAGTAGTCCCTCTAGCAGTATTTATATTCCATTTAAGACTCACTACTGTCTGGCAAAGAGGGCATTGTGACTGATTGTCATCAAGAAGGAAACAGATAATTTGAGCATAAATAAATTTGACTAAAATTACACAATATAGAGTACAGTTATTTGCATTTTCACTTAATAGTGTATAATGACCCATTTTGTTGACATTTTCCAAGGTGTTAAATACTGAATGGGGATTATACAGGTAACACTGAAAATTTAGCCAATCTGGAGATTCCTTAATGTTCATCCATCTATTTGGAGTTTTGTTGGGGAGAATAGCAGGATGAGCATTTTATTTGTTCAGAGACCTTAGTAGGTTTTTTAACTTTCCATTTCTCTTATCCAAAGATTCCATATTTTATTGCGCAGCTGTCTGTTTTCTATTATCCACCAAAATTTACACTAAAAGAGATAATTTAGATGAGTTATAGCAGGAAACTAGTTTGGCTTCTCTTTCTAAATTCAGTGATTATTTGCTACAGGACTTCAGGAAACACACTTTTCTGCTGGTTGACATTACATAGTGATCTATATCTGAGAAAAAAAATGCAAAACTGGTTTCTTACCAGCCCATTGCCAATTCTTAAATTCACAATCTCTTTGTCTTTTATATGTTCCCTTAAAAGAATACTGATTTAGTTATAAATCAGTATTTATATCAATAACCTATTTATTATTAGGAATGGGTGTGACATCATTCACAGTAAAGCAAAATTGACTAATGCTGATAAAATTATACTAATATGGTGTGTCTTCATTCACCTTATAAATACTAAACCAATGCAAGCCAAAAAAAAATCATATTTTTGAGATGTGTGTGTGTGTATTAGTGGCTCAGTTCATGTCTGATTCATTGTGACCCCATGGTCTGTAGCCCACAGGTTCCTCTCTCCATGGGATTCTCTAAGCAGGAACAATGGAGTGAGTAGCCATTTCCTTCTCCAGAGGATCTTCTCAATCCAGGGATCAAACCTGGGTCTCCTGGATTGCGGGCAGATTCATTACCATCTGAGCCATCAGAAAAGCCCTGGTTATGTTATATTTGTTGTTATTGTTCCGTCACTCAGTCTTGTCTGGCTCTTTGCAATCCCATGGACTGCAGCATGCCAGGCTTCCCTGTCCTTCACCATCTTCTGGAGCTTACTCAAACTCATGCCCATTAAGTTGGTGATGCAGTCCAACCATCTTGTCCTTTGTCATCCCCTTCTCCTCCTGCCTTCAATCTTTCCCCACATCAGGGTCTTTTCTAAAGAGTTGGCTCTTCACATCAGGTGGGCAAAGTATTGGAACTTCAGCTTCAGCATCAGTCCTTCCAATGAATATTCAGGACTGATTTCCTTTAGAATTGGCTGGTTTGATCCCCTTGCCATTGAAGGGACTCTCAAATCATGTATTGATCTCCTTGCAGTCCAAGGGACTCTCAAGTGCTATGTTGTGTAGCACTGTTTATATTGAAAAAGAGATTTTCACAGATGCTGAGTTATATTAGCCTCCCCTCAAATTACACCTTATCACTAACTTCCTATTAACTCATGAATAAGGTCTCATAATACAAATCAATATTCAATAAATCATTCAAATATATCTATTAAGCATATACTGTTCCAGGTGTTGAAGATACAGTAAAGCGAAGCCAAGGCCCTGTCTTCATGATGGGAGCATTTTGTTTATAAGAGCTAATGTTTATTTAGTGTTACAAGTCCTGTTTTAAACCCTCTGCATGCCTGATGTCATTGGTTTCTTATAACAACATGAGCTGTAGACACTATCATCATTACCACTTTATCACCGAAAAACTTTGCACATGATCACACAGCCAGAAGGAGTTAGGAACAAAAATATAGCCTGAAAAGAAATCTGATTCTGTAAATCACACTTTTACCTACTGTACTATACTATGGATTCAGATGAAAATACTGAAAAAGTAAAAAAAGAAAAGAAAAAAGAGATAGGCATAACTTGAAACTAATTTTATTTTGACATAATTTTATTTCAAGATTAAAATTTTATTGATTTCAATTATTTTATTTTGATTTCAATTATTAAGAATTTATGTCTGAAAAGCTACCTCATTTTTCTTCATTTGGATTTTCCCACTGTAATGAATTTAAACTTGAATTTAAATATTAGTATTCTTCTTTTTCGCAACCACAGTTAAACCTAAGCCAAAAAGGGAAAGGAGAAGACCCACATCAACATCATTGTCATTGGTCACGTAGATTCAGGGAAGTCTACCACGACTGGCCATCTGATCTACAAATGTGGCGGAATCGACAAGAGAACAATTGAAAAGTTCGAGAAGGAGGCTGCCAAGATGGGAAAGGGCTCCTTCAAATATGCCTGGGTCTTGGAAAAACTGAAAGCTGAATGTGAGCGTGGTATCACCATTGATATCTCCCTGTGGAAATTTGAGACCAGCAAGTACTATGTTACCATCACTGATGCCCCAGGACACAGAGACTTCATCAAAAACATGATTACAGGGACATCCCAGGCTGACTGTGCTGTCCTGATTGTTGCTGCTGGTGTTGGTGAATTTGAAGCCGGTATCTCCAAGAATGGGCAGACCCGTGAACACGCCCTTCTGGCTTACACTCTGGGTGTGAAACAACTAATTGTTGGAGTTAACAAAATGGATTCCACGGAGCCACCCTACAGCCAGAAGAGATACGAGGAAATTTTTAAGGAAGTCAGCACCTACATTAAGAAAATTGGCTACAACCCCGACACAGTAGCATTTGTGCCAGTTTCTGGCTGGAATGGTGACAACATGCTGGAGCCAAGTGCTAACATGCCATGGTTCAAGGGATGGAAAGTCACCCGTAAGGACGGCAATGCCAGTGGAACCACCCTGCTTGAAGCTCTGGATTGCATCCTGTCACCAACTTGCTCAACTGACAAACCCTTGCGTTTGCCTCTCCAGGATGTCTATAAAATTGGTGGTATTGGTACTGTCCCTGTGGGTCGTGTGGAGACTGGTGTTCTCTAACCTGGCAGTTGTCAAACCTTTGCTCCAGTCAATGTAACAACTGAAGTTAAGTCTTTAGAAATGCACCATGAAGCATTGAGTGAAGCCCTTCCTGGGGACAACGTGGGCTTCAATTTCAAGAACGCGTCTGTCAAAGATGTTCGTCGTGGCAGTGTGGCCGGTGACAGCAAAAATGATCCACCCGTGGAAGCTGCTGGCTTCACAGCTCAGGTGATTATTTTGAACCATCCAGGCCAAATCAGTGCTGGTTATGCACCTGTGCTAGATTGTCACACAGCTCATATTGCTTGCAAGTTTGCTGAGCTGAAGGAGAAGATTGATCGTCGTTCTGGGAAAAAGCTGGAAGGTGGCCCTAAATTCCTGAAATCTGGTGACACTGCCATTGTTGATATGGTTCCTGGCAAGCCCACGTGTGTTGAGAGCTTCTCTGACTACCCTCCCCTGGGCCGTTTTGCTGTGCGTGACATGAGACAGACAGTCGCTGTGGGTGTCATCAAAGCAGTGGACAAGAAGGCAGCTGGAGCGGGCAAGGTCACCAAGTCTGCCCAGAAAGCTCAGAAGGCTAAATGAATATTATTCCCAATACCTGCCACCCCAGTCTTACTCAGTGGTGGAAGAATGGTCTCAGAACTGTTTGTCTCAATTGGCCATTTAAGCTTAATAGTAAAAGACTGGTTAATGATAACAATGCATCGTAAAACCTTCAGAAGGAAAGGAGAATGTTTTTGTGGACCATATGTTTTGTGTGTGGCAGTTTAAGTTATTAGTTTTTAAAATCAGTACTTTTTAATGAAAACAACTTGACCAAAAATCTGTCACAGAATTTGAGACCCATTAAAAAAAGTTTAATGAGAAAAAAATTAATTAATTAAATAAATATTAGTATTCCCTCACTCGACACACACTAATAGTTTCACTGTCTGTTAATCCACCATCAAACTGAAAATTTATATAACATGTATATGGAATTAGTCCAATTTCATTATTTAATGAATTACAGTATTTGTCTAGTTTGTTACAGTAGCTATTAAAATCTATTAGAATGCAACTCTTACTGCTTGTATAAAATCTAAAAATAAAACAAATTTAAACCCCCAAACATTTATCTCTGCTTGTATACCACTGAAACTTTCCAGTCTGCCATATAACAAAAGATGTGAATCCTTAAATATATTAGATCAACCTCTTTTTAAAGGCCCATTTTCCAACAGAAATTTGACAATAGAAAGCCATCTTTAATTTTCCCTTATCCATTGTTTCTCATTCCAAGTGTGTGTCAAGAATTTAATTGCAGCAGGAAATTAACCAGTTATAAAATACTGTACTTGTGCCCTTGCCTGCTAAAGCGGAGTGCACTAAATAATTTGCTTAATGGTCTCTAACATGAGACCTCAATTTAATAACCAAAGTGCCCTGACTTGTTGGATAAATTCCTGGTGAGAAATGCTCTGTGTATAATCCATCAAAATATCAATGGCTCAAACATACACGCCCACACAGAAAATGAAAATAAAAATGAAAATTCTGATATGCCAAGTTAACTAGTTTGAAATAAACCAGATGGATGACCTTTGGTATGAATGCACAAACTTCCTTGTCTTATAGCTGTGTCAGAGCTGGGTCTGATTGACTCCACAGTGAGAAAGGACATGGTCACTCCAAAGACACACACTTGCCAGGCACCTGACATGTTTCGGTTTCCTTTTTATTAAAGCTCTATCCCTTAAAAAAAAATCAATGTCTGTTGTCGAGGTTGCTAAAAATTTGGTTTCTAGAAAAATAACATCACCGTAGTGATTAAGTGCCACTTTAGGCATACAACTTTGAGTCTGATGGAAAAACTTCAAATTATTTTTGGCTTATTTTGCAAAACTGCAAGGACTCTTTTAATGACTATTCTTGACAAGTATTTTGCAAACTTACTTACAAATTCAGAGACTAGAGAAGAAAGGAACATAGTCTGGCATTTTAGTGACCAGGCTAAGATTACCCTGACCTCTTCTGGAATTTCACTTTTCTCTTTACTTTTTATCTAATTTATTTCCATTTGATTCTTTGATTTCAGGACATATAAGCCACAGACAATGGAGGGTTCTTCATACAGTTTATATGTGTGGGTTGTATTATTTATGTGACTATTTGCTTTGCTTAGAGATGATAATTAGGGCTAAATAATAGAAATTGAGGCTGGAGATCATATATAGAAAGTATGCAAATAGGACTTTTGATGAATTTGACATCCTTGTACCTGAGAAAAAAATAACTTGATGAAACTTTAATTCATTGTCCCACTATCATTTTGAATGTAAAGTAACATTTTCTTCATTCATTTTTAAAAATCTATCTGATTGAATTTAGAAGGAATAAGGGAAATGCTTTTTTTCTTCCAAAGTTCAGACACAAATATAAAAAAAATAATGAAAAGTTGATTTTCAGGTTCGATCTTAAACATATAAAATTGCATTTCATCAAGTATCTTGGGAATTACATGGTCCACTTGAGGAATAAAATGTCTCCAAATCAATAAAAATATTATCCATGGATCATGAATGAAGAAAATAATCTTTTTTAGAGTATTTTCTAAAATGAAGGTTTTTGCTGTTGTTTAGTCGCTCTGTCATGTCTGACTGTTTGTGACCCCATGGACTGCAGCACGTCAGGCTTTCCTGACATTCATGATTCATGTAATTAAAGGATAAGATTTTTATTGACTAAATTGACTACTCCAGGAGTTGAAAGCTTTTCCATTACATGCTAATTCTTTATTCCCAGGATATGCTGCATCATTATCAAGACCTAACAGAACAGGGTGGCTCAGACAGTACAGAATCCACCCTCAGTGCAGGAGATCTGGATTCAGTCCCTGGGTCGGGAAGATCCCCTGGAGAAGGGAATGGCTACCCACTCCAGTATTCTTGCCTGGAGAATCCCAAGGACAGAGGAGCCTGGCTATAGTCCATGGGGTTGCAAAGAGTCAGACTTGACTGAGCAACTAAGACTTTCACTTTATCAGGCCCTAACAAGAGCTGTTAATTGGCACATGGAGATAATTTTTATTGCATCAGGTTGATTAATCTGAGCTGGTTCATTAAGATGAGTTTTATCTGCGTGACTGAGGAAGCATAACACGCACATCTTTAGAAGGGATCAAGCCACAAGACGATGCCTCCATTCTTCCACATGTTCATTGAGCCCATTTTATTTTGTTCCCAGGTTATCATTTCTACAATAGTTCATACATGCCATCAAGCCTGGGCTGAGCTCCTCATTCAACTCTAGGGTGACAGAGGTCATCCTGTTTTCATGTTAAGTAAATCACAATCTGTCTCAAACCAAGATTGCCAACTGTTAAATTAAAGATAGAGGTTCTTTGCTGAAGGCTAGTTACACAGGAGATTGTGTTGACACCTTTAAGCTGACTTCTTTTTAGAATTCCAAGTCACATGGAAACGGAAAGGCTTGGGCAGATAGGGTCACGACATTAATGACAAATCCACAAGCAGCATTCTTCTTAAACCCAATACCAGCCTAATCTTTCATTCTTTCACTTTAATGCAATCATGAGGCAGCATAGGCTTAGTGTTCCCACCTCTTTTCAAAATGCTCTCTTATATGCACCATATCGCCTTAGAGATTTTTTAATCTTGTAAGGAGTGATAGAAGACTTTCCCTTCCTCTACAGGTGGAAAAGCCGATGCTTTTGTTTGCAGGTCGTATGTAAAACTGATGGACTTCTTTAGAAAACTATCATGGTATCAATTCAAACCAGAGTCTGACAAACCCATATTATACCATGTCTTTAAAAAGTATCTGTTTGATAGGCACACAAAAGATATAATCAGCAAAGTCCCACTGTCTAGCACAGGGAACTCTACTCAATATTCTGTAATAACCTATATGGGGAAAGAAGGTGAAAAAGAATAGATATATGTATCTATATAGCTGAATCACTTTGCTACTTGAACCTAACACACCATTGTAAGTGAATTATATCCCCATATAATATTTAAAAAGATGTTTTAAAAGTATTTGTTTATAATAATGAATGTTCTGACAGCTAGCTATGGGGAAGTAGGTGAGTGATGGTATTCATCAGTAAATAGAATTGTTCACGGGTAGAAACCAGACGAGATGCTGTAATTAAAAATATTAATTGAAAAAAATTCATGGAAGTATCTAGTCACTGTGGTTCCTGTTCCCTTTTATCTTCCTTGTCTTATGCCTGTTTTTCCATGATGGATCTCTACACTACAGTAATGCTCTCATCTGGCTTTGCAAGCTCTGTATTGACTGCACACTTTTCTGGTTGTATTTTTAGCTGACACTTTTGGCAATGATGTTTTGTTGGACTCCTCCCTGCCAGTTTATTTTTGGTAGATTGGTTCACAGTGTCCTATTCTTTTGCTTCGCTGTCCAGTTATCTATCATTTTGGCTGCTGGTGGTGGTGTTCATTCAGACACACATCATTCTTATCTTTCACCTGTTTAACCCAGTCTAACCCTGTGAAAAAATTCATCTTGAGTCAGGAGAAATTCAGCATGGTATGTATTATCGGTATTGTGATTTGAGTGGCAGGCGACCAACATTTAGGGAACAATTTATCTACCTGAATTGGGCTAGACATCACTAATGCACATGGCAGATTGATTGTACAGTTCTAGTGGACGTATTCTTTATTAATGAGATTCAGTATGATTTGCTAAAAAGCCTTTTACTAGGCAGTCATTTTCTATCCCCCTCCCCCATCTCTCTTATTCCATTTAATCTGTTGAACCATGTACCATGTTTTGAAAATGTATTTCTCTCCTCTATTTTTACTTGAAATACCTAGGCTTTTTAAAAATAATTGTGGACTAACTGAACAAAGCACATAAACACATACACACATATCAGATTGGAATTGAAGTGTATTATAAAACACAGGAACTAAGGAAAGCAATTAAAATCCTAAAAAGACATTAAGGAAAAATAAAAATACAACTCTATCAAAAAGATAATCTAAGTGAAATTTGGCATTTCAAAGAACTAATTTCTAGAAATGAATGTACTTCAAGAGTTGCAAAGTGCATGGGATTTCTTTCTAAATAAGATGTTATTTGTACTGATCTGCTGAGAGTTGGAATTTGCTGAGGTTTTGGGCCTTCAGAAAGAGCTCAGTCAAAATCATGGGAAAAGTCATAAACTTCCCACCTCTTAACCTTTTGCTTCATTAGCCAGAGGCCGTAAGGCAAAAGGGAATAATGTTCATCAATTATAATGAGTTTTTTTTAATGCTTTAAATATAACAGAAAAGTAAATTATTTCAGATTCTAGTCTCATTAAATCAAACATTTCCTGCAATATAATTTCATACTTTGGAGGCGAGGAGGGTGAAAAAGGAAGTCATCCCCCTTCTCTTGAGAGAAGAGTCTGTTCATCCTCTCATTGCTACAAACATATTTCCCCATTGTCTTTTCAAAAATATTCTCCATTACTGTTTTCTTTTTTTGTGTGTGTAAATCACAAAATGCCATCTCTCCCTAAACAAAATAAAATGCCAGCTGCTGAAAGAACAATGTTTTGTTAAAAATGATCTATAAAATAACTTGCTCAACAAATGATATCTAGTCCTGTTTTATCATTTATCTCCAAAACAAATACTATTTCAATTGTGTATTGTAACAAGCTTCAGAGCATTTTTAAAGTTTGTTTAAATTATATGTGTGTGTGTGCTTAGTTGCTCAGTCGTGTCAGATTCTTTGTAACCCCATGGACTGTAGCCCAGAAGGCTCCTGTGTCCATAAGATTCTTTAGGCAAGAATACAGGAGTGGATTGCCATGTCCTCCTCCAGGGGATCTTCCCAACCCAGGGGTCAAACCCAGGTGTTCTGCAAAGCTAATGGCTTCTTTACCGTCTGAGCCACCAGCATGCAACAATCTAAAAACAAGCATCCTAGGAGGTTAAGAATCCCTGTAGGAAAATTCTCAAAGGCTCAAGTGTCTGCATGCAATTCTGGTTCTCTTTTAAAAAGAGCTGGGTAGGTCAGAGTTACAATTACTACATCAAGAGGTTTTAAAGGAAGAAGAGTTCTTTCCTGGTACGAAGGGCAGGTGGAGGCTTTCATGTGATTAGTCTCCCAAGTAAGTCTCAAAATAATAGGAAGCTGAAATCTTTTAGCAGTATTTACACTGCCATGTTGAAAACATGTTGCTCTCCAGAAGAGAAATCAAATAATAAAGTATTTTTTAAAAAATATTTTAGCTTGTATCTCTTGTAGACATTAAGTCGTTATTTTATCTTCATGAGTCATTATTCCTTTCTCTGTTTAGCTTTAGCCTAAGTGTTATAAGCAGTTTCTTCACAGAAAATATGCATTTCCATGAAAAAAGTCAAAATTCAGCAGCTCATATGCCAAGAGGGAAAACTTTCAGGGTAGTTTTCTGTAAATATCTGGAAATTCATTAGTGATTTACATTTCAAATATCACATACTATGCTAGCTTATTTACTATTTCTATAGGAAATAGATCAACAGTGAATGGACTGAGTTTGATACAATCTTATATGACAAACATTTTCAAAGTTACTACACACAAGAGGCAATTTCTCTGCTCTTGAAAACCAGTTTAATAATTAAGACTAAAACTACCAATTGGTGCATCCTTTTGAATCTATTTATGTGCCAAAATCTTTCGGCCCTCATATAATTTTAACTATTTTAGGAGAAGAAACAAAAATATGTATACATGGAAAAGATGAAACAAAGGAATAAATTCACATTTGAAGTCTGGGTGTATGTGTCATTCGCAATCACTCAAAGCAAACAGTCCAGTTTCTTTCCTTGTGTTGCTTTCTACGTAAATGGAGATAGATTTTTTTTAACATGGTACAGCATGTCATTATTAATGTAGCTGTATTATATGATGAAGGTCATAATGTTAACAGTGAAAGACATAATAGTGACAATAATAATAATAACAATAATGGCAGCTACCAAATCTAAGCTGTTGTAATACATCGGCTACTCCACTGGCTGTTCCATGTGAGTTGTACCTTTCTTTCTCTTAACAATACAAGAAAGGGAATATTATTATTTCTAACTAACAAAGTGAGTTAATGTCACTTTAAGAACTAAGGACCCCTTTATAGGTCTCACTGTAGTTAGAAAGTGGAAGAAACCAATCCTATCTTCTGTCCGGGCACCAGAATTTTCCCACTACTTAGTTATCCTCTCCTATAGCCCAACACACACACCATTACTCCCCGCTCCCCAACACACACACACTTTTACTCTGAGTTTACATCTTACAACAGGATGATAACCCTGATTTATTGAAATACCTCAGGATCGGAAAAATGTCCCATGTGCATCAGTTAAAAAACTACTTGTCTATGTCTCCATCATCGCAAAAAGGCTGTAAATAAACATGACCAAAGCTAGTAATCAAATCTACCCATTGCTAGAGCATTTTTACTTTTTAAAAATGTTGAGTACTCTGCATACCTACACCTACCTTTCATCTTGCTTCTAAGATTATAGGATGAGGGTGGTTCTCTCTGTCTTAACTGGAAAGCACCCGAGAGTGTGGATCACGTAGCTCTTAGAATTGAGATCACTTACTCCACTAAATCTGCACAAAGGCAGAGACCTTCGGGCAATTGTTCGTTTGCTCTGATTAACCTACACACTTGCCCTTTGCTGAATAAACACTAAAAAAGAAATCTTTCTTCAAACTTAAATATGTATGTGTGTACAACTCTGAGTTTTATAAAAGTATTTCAAATTTCTATACAATTTTTCAATCCTGTACCCACAAAACAGCAAAAATGAAACACAAAATTCTCATAGATACCAACAAACCATTAAAAGCCTGAGAAATCTCAATATGCCCGAAACCTTTCTTACCAAAACCCCTTTTCTGCTGTCTTCACCATGCCAGCTACTGGGAATGTCATCCTTTATCTTGCTTACACACCCCACAGCCAATCTGTCGCCAAATTTCATCAACTCTACCCTCAAAGTGCACCTCCAATTCCACCACTTCTCCCCCTGTCCAGCACTGCTTCTCTGGTTCATACCACCATCTGTCCTCCTCATGACGGTCTTTACAGCCTCCCAACTGATGCTCCTGCCCCATAGAGCAACCAGAATGATCCTCCTCTCCATTTGGGAGTCTGATCATGGCATTCTTTCTTCCGAAACCCTGCAACAAATCCTCCTCTCATCTCAACTGAGTGACAGTGACCTCCATGGTCAGTGACATCCATAGTGTGACATCCATAGTGAGCCTTTTCCTGACCCATCTATGGACCACCGCAATCTTCATCCACATCCTTGGCTTCAGTGTCCTCATTTCATTTTATTTTTCACATGACCCATCAAATTTTAACTTACTCTCTACTTGTTTATTGTCTGTCTCCCTCACCCAACACACACCAGACTGTAAATCCTATGAGGACAAGCTTTTTTTTTTTTTTTTAACTATTTGCTCACTGCTTTATCCCAAGCACCTAGAACTATACCTGAGTTGTGATAGACATTCAGTAAATGCTTAATGAAAAACTTTATATAGAAATAAAATACTGCACAACACATATAAATGCCACCCTGATAGAAAATTATCAAGTCTTCTTGGTAAAGCTCTCCTTCACTGCTGAGCCACTTCATTTCTTATTCAAACATCAGGATATGCTGAGTGGTATACTTAGTCCCAAATCAGAGACTAAAATGCAATTTACTAATTAAAATAATGGATTTTAAATGCTGGTCTTTTTATTTTTAAAACAGCTTCCTTGTGCCTCTTAATGAAAGTGCTTTTCTTAAAAAATATTGTTCCCTCTGCTTCCTGGCAGGCTAGTTATATTCATATTGTGGCATGGCTATGAATATTCTGTCCTGTACTTCCAAATATGACTGTTATTCAGAATAACTTTTCTCCAGAGGCTTGTGTTTCAAGCAGAGATTCATTTTGGGAGAGGAGCTTGATTTTCCTTCTATCAGTGCATGATTAAAATTAATTTCAAGGTGACCCATACATTTATAATGAAGATGTTTTCTTTCAGGCTATGTCAAAGTTGGACAGAAGCCTTGGAGCTATTTTATTAGCATGCTCAGCCTATGCTCTAGCTGTTTCATTTGTTACGTTAGACATGTTCTCTAAGCTATATTGCATTTTTAGTAGTCACAAAAGTCCCCTGACTCATACCCTAGCTCCATAATAATTTCTTTTCCTTGTCTGGATTTTTGAACCTTTTCCAAAGGCTACGTTTACTTAAAGATTGAGAATATCATCTGATAGCCTGAAGAGTATAAATAAACAGCCTTAAACTAAAAACTATTGCCCCATTAATCTGTAACCATCTCTAAATATTTAACACTGCTTTTGAAAGAAAGATTACCTTATACTTTCCAATGGGTTTCTTTTCAATGATTCAGGTAGCCATAGGTTTGGATGTTTGAAAGGTCCATTCTTTGCCGTGATATCCTCTGCATAAGAGCTTAATTCTCAGGCTGACTGACAGTTGCACATGGGATTGTGTTCTAAAAAGCCCCTCCTCTTGCCAACATCTGTCTATTTATTTCAGATATAGAACAGACACTGAGCTTCTTAAAATGTAAAGTCAACACTAGGTCCCAGATGTAATTAAAGTTGCAACAACCAGAGGGATAAATACTCTCCAAAAGGTACATAAGAAGAATAAAGTCTTACCTTAACCTGAGCTATTAAAGATCCCTCTTAATGTGACATCTAGGTACCCCCACGGGTGATAGAGTGAAAAACCTACAATCACCTCTATTACAAATATAGCTACAATATGAATCGTAAAAAGATGAATTCTGACGTTAGTATAAATCCTCTTAGGACTGCGATGACACTTACTAAAAACAGGAGGCCAGCAGTCAGACACCATTCTGACTTACAAAGTGAACTGGTACAACAACCAAAATGGACAAATTTAGTCCTTAGGCTAAATGGGGAAAGTTAATATTAATGAGCATAAGTGGTGTCCTTAGATACATGCTCATTAGTATTAACTTTCCCTTCCAGAACTGGAAATATAGAACATTTTTAATAAATCAATTTATTTAGGATCACCCTTTTAGATTTGGCTTCTGGCTCAATAAAGAGCAGTGAGGGATGGAAGAGGCAAATTATTGAATTTTTTCTTCTAATCACAGGGTCCTATGAATTAAAAATATCCACATAAATTTGTATTATAATGAAAATTACTCCAGTGTCTAGATATCTTGTTTAAACTTCGAAGAAAGATATCTGGATGCACAATTTTAACAAAAATAAAAAAAATTAAGCAAAGCAACCTGTGGTCCTCTGAAATGATTAATAGAAATGTGATTGGAATTAATCACAAACACAAGAGTAAGCTGAAATTAGAGAGGGTTATTAAGATATTGCTCACTGTTTAATCTCACCCCCTTATCAACACATTAACCTTGTTTTCTCTGCCTGAGCCCTGAGTCCTACAGCAAAATTAGGTCAGAAATTCACATCAGATCAGATCAGCTGATTCATTCCGGCACGACCCTGACATGTTGCAGATTTGGGTTTTGTTCTAGATAGACGAATATGGCTGAAGGCTTCGAGGGTTTGTTTCCTATGCTCTAAGCATTGGAGCTAGAGCTGGCTATAGAGTCATTTCTAAGGCTAGCAGTAAAGTATTCCTAAAAGTTGACATGGTAGTGTTTCTGAACTCTGGTTCATTTAACTGTCCCCACTTCACCTGAACAAAGTAAACATCCATTTTGATGGATGGGGCATTTCATTTTTCCACATACCTGCAATTAAGTCAAACCTAGTAAGATTACCTGTCCGTGACTATTCACATTGCACTGAACGGATAGTTCTCTCACTCAATGCTCTTCAGTAAATGCTCGCTATTTCCATAAAGTCTTCTGCTACAAATCATTAGTATGATTCCAGAAGCCATGACAATCTAAAGAGGATTTATGTCACTGCTAACATTTCCCTAATAAGAGCTCTCAATGTAATTATGTCTTTGGGTAATCATTTCAAATAGCAACCAATTCTAAAGTTTGGTATCACAGTCATTTGCTTTCTAAGTGGAAACGCTTTAGTAAATAAGAAGTAAATATTTTCTTTAATTTTATTTTTAGTTATTTTTTTTTCTCTATTGTCTAAAGGATGAGCTTTCCTGGCCCTTTGTTTCTTTTGACTAGCAGAGATGCTGAAATCGTCAAATATAAATGGCTTCCAAGTATATATCTTAATATATAATTGCATATATATTTTTTAAAGGAGCTGTAACGAATCTAATTCTGTTTCTGACTGTCACTTTTAAGGAGGAAATATAACCTCATATAGATCCCTTGGGGGCATCCATAGGGAATAGAGACATTCCTAATCAGCCTAAGTAGTCCTTTGTGTCAGAACCACTTTGCTAAAATCTAGAGCTGTCTTCCAGACTTGCAATGTTAAGGGGAATTTCACTAATGTAGCATTTGTTTTATTAGTAAAAAACATTCTAGCCCTTTCTTTAATAGAAAAATGTACTTAGAAAGATATGTACTGGGATCACATTTTCCAGTAGCTTTTTTAAAATAAAGGGTATGTCCTACATTGTTTTCAAAATACTAATCATTTTACTAATAGTAAAATGAGACAATGCAAAAATGAATTCCAGAATTCAGATAGAAAAAATTCACATGAAGAGAGAAGCCTCAAGCCTAAGCAAGCATCATTGGGTTTACCAGATGATCTTTTTATTGCTCTTCTTGATGTTACTGGTAAAGAGCGAATTTTCAAAGGAGATCTTACATTAATAGGTACACACAAGTACTGCCTTACATTTTGTCTATAACTAGCCTGTTCTCTTTTGTCAGTTGCCTCTCCTTAATGACTAGTGCCTATATGTGTCAAAGGTTCAATATATCTACTATCCTTATGTCTTAAACATCCCTCTTCACCCACACATGTAACAAACCAGGGTTTTCTAACCTATCTCAAGTGATTTCACTAGTCTGAAATGATAAATTTTGCATGTTTCTTTTCAGATAGTTTTTTTTTTAATAAAAAAGAAACCTCATTTAACAATGCCTGAAGAAAACCATTAGAATTTTAACATAGAAGAAATCATGAGCTACTGAAATATTTTTTCATTCTCCATTAACTTTTTGCTTTTTGAGTCTTTCTCTCTCTTTCCCACCAAATGTTATTTGGAGCTGTTAAGTAAAGTACTGAGTATCACTTTTTATTTATTTAAAATTTTTTATCCAATAAGACTTTTCAGTTAAATCCCATTTGAGAAATGGAAGTGAAAGTATAAGGAAGTTAGTAACAAAAAATGGGCTCAACTTAGTTTAAAAATAAGTAATTGGGCTCACAAAGCCCAAGTGACTTGGAATACTGAGAATGTGATGAGGAGATTTTTTCCTAAGAGCTCAGTGTTTTAAGCTTCCCAGCTTCAACACAAAAGGCGTTTCAGCACATATGTGATCTAGAAGGTCAATCACATGAAATCCTATTTCCATTTTTTAAGCAATCCCTGGCAGTCTGCACATTTCTGAAATTGCAACTGGCATATTTCACAGAGAATTATCATCAATGCCTTTTCAAGGTCAAACATGCCCCATCTTTAGATTTTCAGCATTTACATTAAATCATAGTATATATTAAAGTGAGTATTCAGCAGATGTGACAAAGAATTTTAATTGATTAGAATGTGTTCATTAATATCATGTTGAATTTTATATATAATGGCATAAATTGCGTGTTAAAAGTATTAAAATATATATGAAATTTAGATGTGGATATTCTGCCTTGGTTACCATCTCTGCAACCCCAAAATGCACATGCAACCAGAATCTTGCTAAGGAGTTTTCAAAAATTTTAAAAATGAACTTCCTATTAGCAAGGTTGAAGCAACTCTAAAAATGTACTATGAGAATATTCTATATAATATTTAAAATTTATTATATCCTTTAATTGTCAGAATCCCAGAACACTGGTCCCCATATGAATAATATAAATTGAATTTGAACATTTCAGCAGGTACTGAGATGGAATAATTTGACAGCCCCAGCCCAAAGACAGGGAGGCCTTGAACTTCCTCTTCCTGTCCAGTAATGACTTTCTGGCTCCTTTTGTGATTCTCTAGTTCCTCCCAGTACCTCATCCAGACACTTTTATGTATGTCCCCACACTGCACACATGTGTATGTGTTAGTCCCTCGATCATGTCCAACTCTTTGCAACCCCGTGGACTGTAGCCCACTAGGCTCTTCTGTCTATGGAATTCTCCAGGCAAGAATACTGGAGTGGGTACTCACTTCCTTCTCCAGAGGATCTTCCCGACCCAGGGATGGAACCCAGATCTCCTGCACACTACTCATGAGCCCTCCTTTTAAAAAACAAAGTCATCTGAGCAACATGGATGGACCTAGAGACTATCATACTAAGTAAATCAGACAGAAAAAGACAGATATTATATGACATCACTTATATATGGAATATAAAAAGTGACACCATTGAACTTAATTTATAAGACAGAAATAGACTCACAGACATAGAAAACAAACTTATAGTTATCAAAAGGGAAAAGAGGGGATTTGGGATTAGGAATTAGGGATTAAAATGTATATACTATTATATATAAAATAGATAAACAACAAGGATCTACTGTATATCATAGCATATCACTATTCTCTATACTCAGTATCTTGTGATAACCTATAAGAAGGGAATCTGAATACATATATATATAATATAATAACAAGGACCCACTGTATATCACAGTATATCACTATACACACAATATCTTGTGATAACCTAAAATAGAAAGGAATCTGAATATTATATTTATACAATATTTATGAGTTATATATATATATATATGTATATGTATGTATGTATATAAGGGGCTCCCGAGGTGGCACTAGCGGTAAAGAACTCTCCTGCCAATGCAGGAGGCATAACAGAGATGCAAGTTCGATCCCTGGGTCAGGAAGATCCTTGCACACCCTTGGCATACCTTCTCACACTCTCACAACCCACTCCAGTATTCTTGCTCGGAGAATCCCATGAACAGAGGAGCCTTGCAGGCTACAGTCCAAGGGGTCTCAAAGGGTCAGATGTGACGGGACTTAGTATGAAGCGACTTAATATGCACCCATATATATCTTAATCACTTTGCTGAGGACCTGAAACATTGTAAATCAACTGTACTCCAACAAAACACAAAACAAATGAAAAAAGAAAGTCATCTGAAAAGTTTCCAAATTTAGGAGTTTTTACTAGTGTTTTGCTCCTTCCAAAAATATTTACACTTTAAATTTGAATTCCAGAAACATATTTGATGAAACAGTGTGGGAGAGAGTAGGTAAGAGTTACTGATAGCAAGAGACATGCTACATCTTTCGATTCCTAGCATGTGTGACAGCTACAGTACAATGATACAGTGGTATGAAGAGCCAGGTTTGGGGCCGCTTCACGCAGGAGTAGTCACCTGTTCATTCATTAGTCACCCATCCATTGTGGCTGAGCAGTCTGTGCTCCAGTCTAAAACACCTGAGATCCCATCCCTTCCCACCTACTCAACGACATAATCACAGTAATTTTTCCTTTCCTCTCCTAAGTCAATAACATTTCCCTTTCTATTGTAATCATTTATATCAGTGTTTCAAATAAGCTAGCTTTCTCTCTCCTTAAAGGAAAAAAAAACAGGAAAACAGAACACCATAAATCTTTCTTCCTCCTTCAACTACTCTCCATATGTGTGAATTTTATTTAACCTCAAAAATCCCTATGATAATTTTCTATTATTTTCTTCCTTGTGTGGGAGACCTGGGTTTGATCCCTAGGTCAGGAAAATCCCCTGGAGAAGGAACTGGCAACCCACTCCAGTATTCTTGCTTGGAGAATCCCGTGGACAGAGGAGCCTGGAGGACTACAGTCCGTGGGGTTGCAAAGTCGGACATGGCTGTGTGATTAACACACAAACACCTTCTTCCTTGTTTCAATTCCTGTTTTTCCATCCTCTCATGAACATAACACCACTGGATTTTGTCCCCAGACTTCCAGCAAAACTTCTCTTGTCAACACCAATGTGGTAAAAAGCATTGTTCAATCCTCAGGCTTCAATATATTTTACCCACCAGTAAAATCTCTCTTCTTTAATCCCTTTTGTTGTTCCACTCTGATGCAACACCCACTTTGGTGGTTCTTGTATCTCACTACCTCTTCTTACTGGATTCTTCTACTGTTCCTGTTATGTAAGCAATTATATGCCCCAAGGAACTGTTCTGGGTGCTTTTATTCTTTCTGTCTAATTTTAGGTCCTAAGGATTCTTAACTAGACTCTAGACTGCAATATTTATGACTCTCATCTTGACATCCCCAACTTTGATCTCTACCATGAATCCTGGATCCTTTTGCCCATCTAGAATCCTCCATTTGAATATCTAAAAGGACTCCCAACATTGGCAATGAAAGCTGAACTCTCACTCCCCCACCATTCAACCTAAAGTTAACTTCAGTTCAGTTCAGTCACTCAGTTGTGTCCCACTCTTTGTGACCCCATGAATCGCAGCACACCAGGCCTCCTTGTCCATCACCGACTCCCAGAGCTCACCCAAACTCATGTCCATTGAGTGATGCCATCCAATCATCTCATCCTCTGTCCTGCCCTCAACCTCACCCAGCATCAGGGTCTTTTCAAATGAGTCAGTTCTTCACATCAGGTGGCCAAAGTATTGGAGTTTCACCTTCAACATCAGACCTTCCAACGAACACCCAGGACTGATCCTGGTTGGATTTCCTTGCAGTCCAAGGGACTCTCAAGAGTCTTCTCCAACACCACAGTACAAAAGCATCAATTACTCAGTGCTCAGCTTTCTTTATAGTCCAACTTTCACATCCATATATGACTACTGGAAAAATCATAGCTTTGACTAGACGAACCTTTGTCAGCGAAGTGATGCCTCTGCTTTTTAATATGCTGTCTAGGTTGGTCATAACTTTCCTTCCAAGGAGTAAGCATCTTTTAATTTCATGGCTGCCATCAACATCTACAGTGATTTTGGAGCCCCCCAAAATAAAGTCTCTCACTGTTTCCACTTTTTCTCTTCAAATCTTTAGCATTTCATTAAGAGTAAGCATCATCCTTCTTGTTGTCTCAGATAAAACCAACACATAACAACAGAACCCAGAACAACAGCAAAACACACTTAAGAATCATCTTCAGCTCCTTTCTTTTATTCTACTTCTACATCTCATCAGTTAGAAAATTCTTATGGTGCCCATAATTTTAGTATTTTATGCTACCCCTACTAGTATCACCCTACTCCAAACTACCACCATCTCTCATATGAATCACTGCAAAAGCTTTCTCTCTGAATTCCCTGCATCCACCTATACCCCATCCATCTATTCAACCCATGGAAACCATAGCAATCATTGTGGGATGGTCAGTTAGGGCACATCATACCTATTCTCAAAAATCTTTTGTAATGTTTCTTCCATTAGGGAAAAACATAAGTGTTTATAAGACTTTGTATTACCTGATGGTCCACTACCAGTCTGACCTTACACCACTGCCCCCCAATCTCAGTATTTGCTCGGTCACAACAGGACATCTTGCCCTTGGAACACACCAAACTTTGTTTTCTCTGCCCCAAATCCTCTTCCCGTAGATAGCCATATGTGGTTCTTGTCTCCAGAAACATGCTCCCAATGTCTCATACTCCTGCTCAGATGTTGCAGGATCTCAGAGTTCTTCCCTGGAGTCTATTTTTATCTTCCTCATCTTGGCTTGTTTTACAGTGTAAAAAACTGTTACCACCTGTCATATACATTTATTTAAACATATCTTTCATGTTGCCTCTCCTTTACCCTTCTTTCAGAATGTAGTCTTTTATAACCAGGAACTTTGTTCTGTTTATTGATATTTCATAAAAGCTTAGGGCTTCCCAGGTGGCGCCTGTAGTAAAGAATCTGCCTGTCAGTGTAGGAGACGTAAGAGATGCAGGTTCGATCACTGGGTTGGGAAGACCCCCTGGAGAAGGGCCCGGCAACCCGCTCCAGTATTTTTGCCTGGAGAATCTCATGGACGGAGGAGCCTGGCAGGCTACAGTCGATGGGGTCACAAAGAGGAAGAGACTACTGAAGCGACTTAGCACACACACATAAAAGCCTAGAACATTTCCTGGCATTTAGTAAAATTCCAATAAATATTTTACCAATCAATGAATATATTTGACAGCAAGTTATTGGGATGGCCCAAAAACTGCATTCGGTTTCTTTCCATAAGACATTATGGAAAAATCCATACAAACTTTTCGACCCAGTAATTGAGCAATAATTTGGCTTAAGATTCTGTTCTAAGGACTGCACAGTCACTTACCTAAATTCCTGTCCCTGTTCCCTAACTATAGACTTCTTGGAATTATGCCTCTTTGAACACTTTTCTACCTAAGAATGAGTCAATTTTGCTGTCTTAACATCTATAGATCTTTGGATAGAAACTTTCTGAAGGTTGTTGATGAAACACAGAATTGAATAGTACAGTGATAAGCACACTGTATAATTGATAAGTACAGTGATAAACACACTATATAAGCACGGGGTGCTCTGTATAGTCTAATAGAACAATTCAGCAAATAATTCTGCCACTATGCTTAGGGAAAATAATGAATTTATGATTTTTAATGGCAAGATTGGGAAAGTTTAGATTTTATATATGAAGTTATTTTAAAAATAATGAGTTTCCTTGTTTGTTTGAATTTCAGAAATATCAGACTTACAGAAACAATTTTAAATGTTCATATACATATAGAAGTTTATCAGAGGTACTTTGCAGAAAAAAGATTATGGTAAGAAAGGAACCTGTGATGTCAATAAAAACTGGGTAGAAATAAATAATATCTTACAAAAAGCATATGCAATTATTAACATGTTTATGAAGCATTCAATTTTATAAATATTTGTACATTTGATAATAGAATGGATTTCCATTTTAATAGTCCAGGGGAAAAGATTGGACTCTTTCACAATGATCTTCTACAAAAGTTCTTTCTATACTTTTGTTTCCTAATCGCTCCTTGTTTCTCTTCCTCTTCTTCCTCATCAATCATTTAATGATTGGAGTAGTGCATCCTTACTTTGCTTCTTTACAAGAATGAATGTGTGTATGTGTGTGTGTGTGTTTGTCACTCAGTCATGTCCAACTCTTTGCGACACCATGGACTGGTAGTCCATTCTGCCCACGGGATTCTCCTGGCAAGAGTAATGAAGTGGGTAGACATTTCCTTCTCCAGGGGATCTTCCTGACCAAGGGATTGAACCCAGTTTCTTGCACTGCAGACAGATTCTTTACCACCTGAACCACCAGCGAAGCCCATAAGGATGAATAGTCCACCTTGAAAGAATATTTTATTTTCCTTCATATTATAGTGTTCACAGAGAGTAAGCAAAAGGATTAATTTCAGATTAGATGAAAAATCCACCAACTATCAAGACAGCTTACTATTACCATTCAATTATCCAGGCAATTGATGGATTAATTTCCTGAATTCTGTCTCTTTGCCCTTAATAAATGTACTTCATTGAATAAATAAGACTCCATCAAACATACATTTCTAAGTGTACCCCTACAATATATACACTCAGAAAATGCTAAACACTTTTTTGGAAAAATCAAAAGTTGTGTCTCCTTCCTTTGATCTCAGTACACTGGAAAATGTAGCTTCAGTTTGGAGGCTGCAATTGAGGCTCATTTGCATTTAGCAGGTAGGTTTTGAAGCATAAAAATCATTTCATTTGAACAAACCTGGGGCACTTAGTACCAGGCAAGAGATTTAATAGCCACAGAACTCTGCATAGAGACCACACATTGAGGCTTCCACTTCAGAAACTCACAAAAGTCTAATTATTGATAAGTCTTTTCATAGAAAGATGAACTCTATTATAAGATAAGGATGATACAAAGACCTTTAAAGGTGGAGATTTTTCATTAAACGTTAAATAAGCATGTGTTCCTTTAAGCTTTTATCAAGAGATTGTTCAGTATGAACTTTTATTTAAAGGAAACTGAATTTTTTCTTCATCCCATCTGCACCTTCATAATCATAACACAGAAGTAAGCAGCTTTTGTTAACTAAGGCAAAAGTCCTGTCCCTAAGGTGGATTACTTTCTGTTACAGTTGAGGAGACATTTTCACTCTGTCTTTTCAAGTCTAACTTTGGCAAACCCCTTCTTGAGCAGGTGACAACATCACTGTCTTCGCAGGACTCACAGGCTCCCTGGAGTGAGCAACATTCAGGACACTTTTGATTATACTTACCGTTTTATTGCTTCTTCCTGTCTTCGGCGTTTTTCATTCTTCTCTTTCAAGTAGGCCAGGTTTGTCTCGTTTCTCAAGCGATCGTTCTCTCGAGCAATGTCTGATGCGTTCTGAATAACCAAACCGTCATAGGCCTTCATCCCCATATCCTCAATGTACTGGAGAAACGTGTCCAAAGGGTCTTCCTCGGGATTGGAGCTCATCATCTTGGAGGATTTCATGTGAAAAGGAACACTTCCTGTGGGAGGAGAGCACATTTCACTTTCATCAGAGATGAGGGTAAAAGCAAGGGGTTGCTTATTCTCCTAACATCTCATCAGCCCCAAACTCCAGTGATTATCATAGAATCTACTCTGAGAAAATGTCTCATTAGAAATTACAGTTGCATGTTGAAAGTAAATATTAAATGAATTTTGCCTGGGTAGCAAACACTTCCTCAAAGTGGCAAAATGAACAAATCAATGGCCAAAGCTCTTGCACTGAAGGGTGATGTGAAGATGTAAACATCTGGGGGGGAAAAAAAAACATAGGTTATGGGCTTACCTGGTAGCACAAGTGGTAAAGAATCCTCCTGCCAATGCAGGAGATGCAGGTTTGATCCATGGGTTAGGAAGATCCCCTAGAGAAGGAAATGGCAATCCACTCTGATATTCTTGCCTGGGAAACCCCATGGACAGAATAGCCTGGTGGGCTACAGGCTATACTCCATGGGGTAGCAGAGCATCAGACACGGCTGAGCATGCATACACCACACAGTGTAAACAGCCGTGATTTTGTTTCTCAAAACTGTGTTCATATGCTAATAAGATATATTAGAGCCAAGCTCTGCTTTTTTTTAATACCATAACAACTTTTCTGCTCAGTTTCAAATAAAATAATGTAACTTGCTTATTGTGTGTTTTCCTTGCAATTTAAAGTTAAGATCTATGAATCTGAACAATTCATGCAAAATAGAGCAGTTATCAAGGAAAGGCACTTTTCTAATATAAGTTGGCTCAGAAATAATCTCTTTTGGGTCCTCCATTATTCTTCAAAATGGCTTCATGCTATAACTCAAAAATCATCGATTACCAGAACCATGTTAAAACTTAGCAGTCTGGTCATTCAAGCAGCGGAAATTTTGATTATTCTTACTACTTGAAGGATTAAAAACCTGAGCCACAGAAAGGAACTCTGAAGGCCAAAAATCAAATCAAAACAAAACCATAGAACTTTACAAGCTCACCTATAAAATGATGGAAATAATAATGCTTAGCTCCTACTGATATGAAGATTATGAGAGGTGATGACTATAGAGAATTTCACATAGAGTTCAACAATAATAAGTGTATACATAATAAATGTTGTTGATATTATTGACAGGAACAATCATGTAAAAAAAGAATATATATATAGATGAATGAGTAGATAGATAGCCAGTAGGCTATAGAAATCAGCATGACTTGAAGTAGAAGTATCCAATGAATCATAGAAATAAATGAAGCCAGGGGATAGAGAAATTGTGTTTGTATCAATCAAAATAGAACTGAACTTTAATTAATTACACACAGAATAAGTATTTTACACTTCTAGCTTAATAATGCTTATTCTCCTCAGTCGCATATTCATCGTGGTAAAGCAAACTCAATTAACAAAGAGAAATGTTGGCAAATTTAAAAATTATAAATCATCTTTACATCTTTTACTTTCTTCAATAGTCTCAGAAAGATTTTTTTAAAATATCAGCTGAGCTTTTTAAGACAGAAGTCCTAGACCTTCATTTTTACCATTTCAAATCATTTCCATTCTGATTTTTTTTAAACGAATAATCATGTTCCATAACCTGGATCGTAGCTATGGAAACTTCACTTCTTATCAGAGTTTATTAGCAGTTCAGCTGCCAATCAACCCATACGTTACTTGAAGCCCACTCTAAATTTAAGGATTTATTCTTCAACATGTAAGAAACTGTTGAAACTAGAGGATCAATGAATTGTTCTTTCACTCATGGTTTTCTGTTATGTTGATTTCTTATGTTTAATTTGGTAGTAAGTCATAATGGGTTGGTAAATGAAATGGACTTCTAATTGCAACCATCTAATGTGACAAATTATATTTCATTATCATCCTATCAGAAGTGGTGACCATACATAGGAATAAAAAAATTCTGCTATGAATGGTTGTAATTTGTGGGGGAGGGGATGCACCATGATTCTCAAAGAGCTAAAGCATTAGTATTATTGAGAATTCACTTCTACCAAGGATTTCAGCACTAGGCATGCTTCAATAAAAAAAGATCTGCATAACTTCATGGTAATTATTTCTACCATAGTTAAGCAAGCCAAGTCAATATTACAAGGATTCTAGAGAGAATGCCTCAGGGTGGAAGATGATCACGCCTACTCTGCCCTGGAGCAAAATTGTCTATTTCCCATTGTGTAAGGCATTATCCAAAGACTGTTATTTCTTCCCTTAAGTTTTCTTCTCCATCCAGATGACACCTGCGATTCTCTAGGTAGTTTATATTCCAAACATTAAGCAGGTTAATTGTGCACCTCTGAAAATTAATTATCTCCCTAAGTGGTCTTTCACTTTGGCTAGAGTTCAAATTTGTTTATTTTGAGAAAATATTAAATAATAACACTGTAAAATATGTATACTATGGAGAGTCCTGTTAGAGGTGTTTTTTAAATTGAGATGAAAATTTGGGGATAAATATCACTGTGAAATCTAGTAACGCTTCAGAGCAATGAAAATTGGATGTTGGTGAACATGCTTTTGTCATCCAGTTCTAGAGGATATTTGTTTCTACAATCATTCATTTATTCAAGTATTTCTTGAGCACATGTTATGCACTGTGCTGCATGCTAAGTTGCTTCAGCCGTGTCTAACTCTGTGCAACCCTATGGACTGTAGCTCACCAGGCTCCTCTGTCCATGGGATTCTCCAGGCAAGAATACTAGAGTGGGTTGCCATGCCCTCCTGCAAGGGATCTTCCTGACCCAGGGATCGAACCCACATCTCTTGCATCTCCTGCATTGGCAGGCAAGTTCTAGCACCACCTAGGAAGCTCCATATTATGCATTAGGCAGTGATAAAGGCAAAATTGCATCCCTCTAGACATTCATTCAGCAGTGAAAGAACACAAGAAGTAAATAATTGTAATATAGTGTGACAAGGGCACAGTTCACTTGGCAGTGTTGGCATTCACTAGTTTTTCATGGTGACGGTCAGCATTTTTCATGATGAACACTTTTCAATGGTTATAGATAGTCTTCAAAAGTAAAAATTAAAAAAAATAGACTTTTGCTGTATCGCTATTTAAGGATCATATTTTTTTTTTTTTTGCCTTTTTAGTACTAAGTGCTCTATCATGTCCAACTCTTTGAGGCCCCTGGACTATACCCCACCAGGCTCCTCTGCCCATGCAATTTTCTAAGCAAAAATACTGGAATGAGTTGCCATTTCCTTCTCCAGGGGATCTTCCTGATCCAGATATCGAACCCATGTCTCTTGTGTTTCCTGCATTGGCAGGTGAATTATTTGCCACTAGGGCCACCTGGGAAGCCCTTTTTTCCTTTTTGTCCATATGTAAAATGTAGTTTGTAATGTAGAGGGAAAGAGTGGCAGTCTTGAAGGACATATAGTGGAGTAGTTGACCACAACGGCCTAAAAGTCCTAAACTAAAGCATCCCTAGATCTATGACTTTGTGCAAGTTAATTAACCTCTTTAAATTTCAGTCTCCACATTTTAAAAATCCCATTATTTACCTCCTTACGCTAATGTGAGAATTCAGTTAGAAAATGCCTGCTCAATATGGGACCAAACTTATTAGTCATTAACATTAGATGATTTTCACAATTTTCAACTGTGGCAGAGATAAGGTTTTGTAATAATTCCTCTATAAATATAGTTTAACTTGAAACATAATAGAATAGAATGCTTAATGTTCAACTTCCTTAATCACAGGTATGCAAATAGAGGCCATGAAAAGGGTTAATAGATTTACTCACTAACCAAATGCATTCAAAAGTACTTATCCATTCTGTCCTGTCCCTGATGGCTCAGTAGGTACAGAATCCACCTGCAATGCAGGAGGTACAGGAAACACAGGTTCAATCCCGGGTTAGGAAGATCCCCTGGAGAAGGAAATGGCAACCCACTCCAGTATTCTTGCCAGAAAAATCCTATGGACTGAGGAGCCTGGCAGACTAGAGTCCATAGGTTCACAAACAGTCTGACACAGCTGAACACACATGCACACCTGTTTTTCACATCTAGAAAATAAAGGCTTTGGGGAATAAGAACCAAGACATGTATTCCATCTCCCAAACACTTGGACTCTACCCATCCAAGCCCAGTGGTATTTCTCAGAAAATTAGACTATGAATGAACAGATTCATGGCCTCATCTAAGAAAAGTAAATCATATTAAGTGTCTACCTCATTACAACTGCTACCATTCCCATGCAGTGAGAACCCCCAGGCAACTGTGATCTTAAATCAGCCTTTCAGAAATGTGCATTTATGGCTAAGACAGATATTTAATCAGATATATTTGTTATGACTAAAAATTTGGCTGTGTTTTGATTGTTGGATTTAAATCAAGTTCAGTTCTAGCCCTTGAAGGACAATCCTATATGCAAACATTTTATAAAGACTTGTTTTGAGCACCTAATTCCTAAAGTTGACATCATAAAAGAAAAAAAAACAGTTAAGACGCAAACAGGCAATTTCCTTCAGGTAGCATCTTTAGCCATATTGCAATTAATTATTTAATTAATGAGTCTACGTCAGTCAGTAGGTTAAAATCATTGCCTAGCATATTTTAACAGAGTCTGTGAAATTGAATGGAAAGTTTACATTTCTCCAGGCATCCCCTCTATTTGAAATATGTGTCTGCAGCCATTTTTGCTCAAAACCAATTAGAAATTTTAGCACCCCTCCCCCCCTCCGCAGTGGTTGAAAGCTGGCATCCATGGTCTCCAACCACGAAGCAGATATGTTTTCTTTGGAATGCAGAACATTGATTCGAACAGCTCAAAAAAAATTTGTTTTGTATATGTTCTTTTTCTTGGAAGTTGTGGTCAATATTTAAAATTTTTGTCAGGGACTCTTCTGGGAAAGCATCTAAAACAATGGAGATCAGAATTCCCAGATAACTTCAAGTCTTCACTTAATGCCTTTCTTGTACTGTTGTATTCTACATTTATAAGGCAGTCTTTTTATTCAATTTTTGGATCACTATATTTAGAACCAGCCCATTCTAATAAAGAGCTACAGATGTTGGATTAAATACAACTGAATGGTTAATTGCTCAGCTATGTTTTATTTTATTCTTTAACTTTTGTTATTTCCGATTGACCACACCCTTTGTAAAGATTACTTTGTATAATATTGTGATATTTATCAGAATTTGAAATTTCACTCTACTCAGCTAAGAGGCACCAGGTGGAATTCAGGTCTTATTTAAGACATTAAACATTTTATCTTTCAATCAAATTAATCATTTCTTTATTTTCTTTTAACATCATCACTCGACCTTACTAATGCTCAACCTAGAACTGAAAGTAACACTACATTTCTTTACAAATATTTCCACTGAAATAAAACTATCCATTACATACATATACAAAGCAGAAAATATACATATGGCTATTTAAACATGGTACATAGAAACATATAAAAATGTCCCTTTCTCTTTCTGTAGCCACTGCCTGCATCCAAGGAACCCAATAAGATGAGAAACTATATGAATTTAAGTGTTCAAGCCAAAAACATGGAGGCATATTTTTGAGAAGCAAGTACATGCAAAAACTTTAGCTAAAATCATATTAATACACTTACATGGGTTATTCCCTTTGTAAATTAAGAAACAAATCTTTTATGGCTGCAATTTACCAGAGGATATTTAATGTGGCTCTAAAAAATGGTGTCAAAGTTGGGTTCCCCCATAGTCTAGAGGGCTTTTGATTAAATATAGGCTGTTTTTCTTTTTTTAAGCTATACCAAAAGAGTCAGATAAATACCAGGTATGCCATCTTCTCATACATGTGAAATAATTTTTCTTTTCTTAAAAGTCAGAACAGATTCCTCCCGTAGTGTAATTTCACGCATTTTGACATCAACCACTCTGACTCCATAAGAAATGGCTCCAGTGGATGTGTACACTGACTTCTCTGGCAGAATCATCCTATAAGCCGTTTATTACCATTTACCCAAAGCAGAGTTCAGCATACCAGCATCCTCTCAGTGAATTAGTCCTCTGGCCCTTAGGAGTGCTGCTTCTTTTTTCTCTTCTTGTGGTGTTTACTCAGAATTTCTGAAATGGAGCTGTGCTCCATCTAAAGCCTTGGTTTTCCAAGATATGAAGTTGTGAAAACTCTGCCTATCCAGATATTTCCACGTACACTGAGGGGTAGTAAAATCAAAAACATGTGTGTGGGAGGGAACTGCTCCCCAATCTTTAAGTTCTGTAAGAAATGTCTTAAATTTTAGGTCATAGTTAACTCCATATGATAATGTTATAGCCAGAATAAGATAAAGTTTATATTGTGCCATTATTATAATGTTATTTGAGAAAAACAAAATACATAGAAGGGGATAAGTTTCATGGTGGAAACCTGAGACGTTCTGCTTTCATTTCCTGTTAGTGTTCTTCACTTCATATGCATATGGGAAACTTTTCTAGTCCCCACCCCTTATTTGTTTCTTAGTTTTTCAAACCATACCTGTCTCAACACTGTGAGGAAGCTATTTGATTTTGGCTTATTACAATTTGATTTTCCCTCCCACACCAATCATTGCATCTTCTCTGAGATAGAGAATCTTATTTTGTCCAGTAGCATCTATTCATCCAAATAAAAAAGTTTCCCAAGGCAATTTTGACTATATTTTTGTTCATCAGAAGAAAAAGATCTTTCACATTTTTTGCATGTACTCACATCAATTTGAAAAAATAAGTACTTAAATAATCAGGCTTCATATACATATGTAAAATACATATGCAAATTAATATCAAATTTGCTGACTTCAGAGAGGACCAAATCAACAGACTAGATTGCCTGGTTCTACTCCACAACCGATGCAAACCATGTCAAAATTATTTTTCTGATCAAATCTTATAATGTGCAAAAATAAGTCCTATAATTTTACTTTGATTATGCTTGAAATCCTGCTCTCCACCCCACGAATGGTCACACTTAATTTTTCATTCCACTGTCATCAAAATGCAGCTGTTCTGCCCAAAATGGGAAATGTTAGAGTTAAAACCAAGAGAGCTTGTTGAAGTGACTACAAAGACAGTGATTGCTTTTTTTTTTTCCCCCTCAGAAAGCAGATTACTTTGTAGTGAGTTTTTCTCTACTATCTCTCTTCCCAAAATGGTTAACATGGGCATTGATAACATTAAAGTAGAAGGATTGTAAATCAGATATCTGCTCCCACCCCAACTTTCAGATTGTCATGGGACTATTTGCCTAGGTTCTAAAAAGACTGCATATTTCACTAATATTAGGGACTCACACAAAATGTCAATGGCTGAGATACTTTTTGGAACCTTTGGCCAGATGTTTCCAGACGCTTACAAAGCAGCATTTGCAAACTAGATATCATCAGTATAATAAATTGCTGACTGGAGCTACAATAGAAATCATCTAATTGGATTGGAAAGCTATGACTTACTTTAAAAAAAAAAAAAAACAATAGCCAACCTTCCTGTCTCCAGGATTTTTACACTTCTCTCTAAACTTTACTAATGCTCCAAGTCCTTAGGCTTCTCTGCAGTTCCTTGTGAAGTGTAGTATTTTTTTTCCCTCAGGTCTGCTTTCACTGACTTTCTAAATCGGTAATGTCCTTCACAGAGTCCCCTCCTTTGCTGAGTTGGCAAACATATGTTGCACTTTCCACAGAAAACATGAAATAATTTTGCCATTTGTGGCTCACATTTTCTCATGTTAATTTGTTTACCACTTGACTATCTACAAAATAAGTTAAAGCGTTGTCTGAAGTGTGAAATATTAAGAGAGAAGTTAATTTCCACTTGTGTTCTACAGTCATTAATCTACACTACTCAGTAATAAATTCTTGCCAGTTAAAATGAACAAAACTACATCGTGGAAGCTCTTCTATTGAGTTCTCTTATTTTTGGACTATATTTAGAACATCATTCCAGTTCTTGGTACTGAAACAACTTTAAGATTTCTTAATGACAATGAACAACATTATTTCATGTGCTAGTTCTCCTAGATAGGAAATACCTGCATTTCTTGTATTTAAAATTTGCCAATAGTTGGAAGAATTAGAATGGAGGCACCTCAATAAAATAAGTGTGTGTCCCAAGTAAAACGGGTCCACCTAAAGTTCTCTATTTATTGTGATGAGAATAGTGAAATCTTTCTGGTATTGATTGATACTAAAATATATATATTTCTCAAAGAAATTTATGTCTTATCAGTTAGGAAAAAGCAGTTTCAGCTTTGCTCTATTCTGATAGTTTGGATTTTTATGTTTTGGTACTGTGCTTTTCTTTCTTTTTTCTTTCTTGAGAACACAAAACTGGGCTGAAACAAATGTGCTAAGACATTGTTGTAAAATATTTATGGTATGGAATAGCAGATAAATAGTTAGCATGCACCACATGAATGCCAATTAATACCCTGGAAAATATTTTCAATGCTTTTAATAATTCAACATGGCTTATTTTACCAATGAAGATCTGGCTTAACCATTTATGCGGTAATATAACTAAGTGGCTAAGAGGGTACAGAATAACCTGAGGCTCATTAAAGCCTTGGATGCCTTTGCTGTGGCTTTTTTTCTACTCCAGCTAATAAGACATGCAAACTTCAGCATTAAGTATCCCCAGCTAAAATCCATTCCATCTCATAACCAGATTGCTTGATCTATTTAGTGCTGGATTCAATTAGCATGCTTAGAGAATCTGAAAAATGAGATACATACCAAAATTTTAAGTCCCCAGGGACAGCTAAGTGCAATATTCAGAAGGTGACTTGTGTCTGTCAGAGCCCTCTCTCGCGGCTGATCTCAGGGCAGTTCTGTAGGAGTCATCCAGCACCATAAGAAATAGACTTGTAGTTCAGCTCAGTTTTTCTTCAATTAAAGTGCATTGTATCTGGATGGGAAAAGTGTCCACTCCCAGATTCTTCATCACTAGAGATCAGAGCATTCTTGATGTTCTTTCTATTAGATAAAATGGCCTTTAAAGTTTGCTAGGAAGATGCAGTGGCAGAAGACAGGTGCTTGCTTCCTTAAATCGACATTCAGAGAAAAGAGGGCATAGCTAATGGGTGGGGATGAACACACAGCCTCTCGCCTTCCAGGTCCAGCAGAGAAGAAATTGAATAATTTTACCCACTTTGCTACACAGATGATTATAAGACTCGAAGCAATCACCCAGGCTGGCTAAGGTGCCTCATTTGATTATATTCTGTGAAGGCAAAAATAAATGAAAACAAAAAATCAGAAACATCCTTTCTACATGTCTCCTTTCAGCCAAAAAGATGCTCTTTCTCATTGCCACTTACATACAGAAGGTTTGGAGCAGCCTAGCTTGTGGCATCGTCCCTCCCCCGTGACAACCAGCTCTCTCTCTCTCTCATTCTCTCTCTCTCTCCCCTCCCTCCCTGCCCCTGACTCCCTCCCTTCCTGCTTCTCTCTCTCTCCTCTCCAGCTGCCTTAGTCTGTTGATGCTGCTGCTGATTAATCAGGGATTCTGAAACAAAGAACCTACCTTCTGAAATAAGCAGTAATCTTTCTTCTCTGTTTCTGCAATCCGTCTGCATTGAACGGCAAAGCTGCCAGCGTTCTAGCACCTTGGATAGTTCCTGCTCACTAGGCCCATTGGAAAGGGGAGGAGAAGCAACTGAAGAAATGACAAGAAACCCAAAAGCAGAATCGTTCTACTTCAGATTTCGGCTCCCTGGGGTCTCTCATCCTCATTAAAGGCCTCACATCTAGGCAACAGAGCCTCTCTCTTTCATCTATCTGAGCTGAAGTCTGATTAGTAAATAATAAAATGAGAAGAGGATAAAAAAAAACCCTTCATTTATAGCCACTACAACACTAATTCAGTCTTTATGGAAAGAGAAATATAAATCCATCAAAAACAAATGTTCTTACTCCCAAGGATGTTTAAGTCATAAGCTTTGCACCCCTAACATGGCTTAGGAAAATGAGCAACAACTTAAACGGAACGTTCAGATCTCAGTTTGATACCCTTATTTGATATCAATTTTGCCTCCACCCTCTCTCTGCACAGCGGAGCCAGGCACACAATTACTGCTGACGTTCTTCAGGCTGCTGCTTGGGGAAAGAGGGGAGGAGCCTTTTAACCTCATCAAAACAGCTTCATGCCACCTGCTCCCATGGCATGAGAAAAAAAACTAGCCCAGTTAGAAAGAACATGCACAGCACATGCCTATGTGGAGTAAAGATCTTACTTGGAGTGCACGTTTTTATTTATTTTTTAACAAAAATAAGATGTGAATTAACCACGGCATGTGTGTCATTAACTCGTATAGAATCACTGTGGAAATCATGTAAAGTAATCCTGTTTCCTACATATGCTGAGAACTCCCCTAACACATGTCTTAATATCTTACTGAATATATACATGTATCTCATGTTATATAATACAATCTATATAAACAGACACAGAAACACACACACAAAAACACACACACACACAAACACACACACACACACACACACACACATATATATATATCAAGTCCTAAAATTTTTTTCTAATATGCTTTTTCTCAGATTAAAAACTGTAACAAAGTAAAATGTAAATGCTTTAACATATAAGTTCCTACTATGGTAAAAGTAACAGTAGGCAGAAAGGTTCTGCTTCACTCCAGCTAAAATAAAAATTTTAAAGGAGAAAATGAGTATATTATTCAATAGTGACTTGTAGATTTTTTTCTCTTCACATTCTTTTCTGATAATTCTTATTGTAAATTATCTTCACTCTAAGGTGATTTTTCTTGAGGGTTAACCTAAACATCTAAATTCATAACAAATTTCTTAGAAAAATGTGTTCCGAATATAATTTTTCATATATCAACAGGCCACAAAAAAATAATAAACTTAAGTTTACCTTCCAGATTTTTAAATGCTATCTGGGACTGTGGTATTATTTTATAATTTTAAACTTGTGAGTATCTGCAGGAAAATGAAATTAGAATACTATATTACTATAAGACTTTCAGTTTTCACATGTCCTAATGTGCATTCCAAAAGTGAATCACAGAAGTCATTTATTTTTCGGTCTTCATGCATCTACTTTTTGTTCAGAACAGGACATATGTTTAATGAATTTTGAAAGATTAGGCAGATGAAAAGCAGGAAGGGAAATATAATTGGGAAAGAGAAGAGGTCATCTCTCTCCTTACCTCTCTCTTTCTCCCCCTCCTACCCCCATCTTATTAAGATTCTAAAAACTTAGCACATTGTAGAAAAGTGTCTCAAGTACTGCTCATGAACTAAATAACAACCACCACACTATGATCAAGAGGTTTAGTAGTGTATCATTAACAGTCAACTGTCCCTAAAGAAGTTGTCTTTCAGCACATGACTGGAAGTAGAAAAGATTCTTTATAAAGAAATTATATGACAGACGTCTTGGGAAGTGGAAATATTTTATCATGACTGATAATTTTAATCAGATTTAAGAGGTTATATTTTTCAACTAAAAAGAGCTTGAATAGGCACTAGTGTAAAGCCCATTTCTACATATGAGAAAATTACCCCCTGGATAGCTACACTGAAATGCTTTAGGCCTCACCTGCATCAGCTCGCTGGGACAAGAAGCTAAGATCGCTGGGCTGGTTGTGCATCTTTGGCCCCAGAGTGGTTCTCAGTCACCTTGCTTTCATGCACCAGGATAATTTCAAATAAAGGAGATACTGACATATGGTAGCTAACTATAAAAAGAAGCAACATTTTTACTACAAAAATTTCAAGAGCTAAAGGGATTTTTATCCCCCCAGAATAAGGAGAACATATTTATGATAATGTGTGGTTCTTAAAATTTAATGTTTTCAATTTTAGGAAACTTTGTGATTATTGTGATTTCCCTTCCTTCCTCCTATCTTTCTTTCCTTCCTTCCTTTTCCTCCAATTTTCATAGAATAGGGCTTGAGAAACAGCACATTATATCAACCCCATCTTCCCAATCCCATTCTCTTCTCACTTCAGGCCACAGAGTCTGTTGACTGGGCATTGTTTTTCTCTGGAGACATATTGATGTATTGGTCCCAAGAATTACTTCTTCAAGTCTCATTAAATGAAACAGAAAAGTGTCTCTACTTTCTAATAATCATAGAATCAAATGTAAAATTCATTTCTACTCACTTCAGTAATATCTGGAGGAAAACCCATTAGACAAAATTAAAGTTAAAAATACTTAAAATACAAGTATAGAGGCAGAAAAACTTGAACTGTAGTTATGTGTTGGTTTATTTCTTGAACATTTTCATAAACCACATATATTGTTCTGATGTCAGTAGGAAACCAGTCCGTGAAATGCCTCATGATTTATTTCTTTTAAAATTCTTAAGTCAGGGTGGCTTGGCTCTTTCTGTTATGCTATGCTGACTAACAGAGATGATGCTGTTGGGGTTAAATAGGTCCCTTCTCTGCACTCAGATAGGCCAGGGCAGTCAGAGCCCTGAAAGTGCTTCTTAGTCTATAAATCAGCCAGATGGTGGGGAGTGCTTTTTGTATAAAAGTGATGCAAATGAGAAAAGTGAGAATTGAAATTGAGCGATCTAGCTACCTAAATTTTAAGGGGCTTATTTAAATATATCAAGAGGTACTCTCTGAAGTCATGTCATAATTTATAATAAAGCCTTTCTATTTTTTCCATGATCTGTAATTTTTCTATTATTCGCTCCACATTTAGCTTAAGGAGATGACACCTCTGTTATAATGAAATTATTCCACTAGGGAAAAAGCTAATCTCCTTCCCATCCAATCAGGATTTCTAAGCATTCTGGTAACAGCATGAAATGAAAGTCTTGGTAGAATGAGAACCATATGTTCCTCATGATTTTTGCCTATACAACAATATAGATGTCAACAGAAGTCATGCATATGATCTGGGAAAAATGGGGTAGTGGATAACAATATGGTGCTCAGGGATCCAGAATACTGAGCAACTGGGGGAAAAACAAAGATTTGCTGTCTAATAACATGTTACATTTGTACTGTTAAGGTATTGTCAATAAATGGGAGTTTCCATGGCAGGGAACTTATGAGTTCATTCAGACATCCCTCATTTTTGTCCAGCAGATATTTTCCAGTAAACATTTCAGAAGATTTTACATCAATAAAAAATGTATCTATCTTTGTTATTGCTGTTTAGTCACTTAATTGTGTCTGACTCTTTGAGACCCCATGGACTATAGCCCACCAGACTCCTCTGTCCATGGGATTTTTCAGGCAAGAATACTGGAATGGGTTGCCATTTCTTTCTCCATGGGGTCTTCCCAGCCTGGAGATTGAACCTGCATCTCCTGCAAGTCTCCTGCATTACAGGTGGACTCTTTTACCACTGAGCCACTCAACTATTATTTTTTTAAATTGATAAGAATCAATCTACATATTGTACCAAAAAAGACACTCCCACTCCAACCATCTTCTTTCTTTGTATGGATAATTTTTATTCATTTCAAAAATCAGGTTTATCATACCCTGGTTGTCTGCCCTGATTTACCATAATACAAATTTGATGCTTATTCTCTGTTAGGAAATTCTCCATCAATAAAAAGTGAAGCCCTATGATTTTCCATACTCTGCCAAACATGTCTATTTCATTCTCCATGTGTGTTAGTCTGAGATTACTGAATGAGTGGGACCCTTCCTTCTATTCTCAGGACTCTAGGATGTGGATTGTTTCTGGACAGCAGCAAAGATTTATTGAGTGCATGTATGGCTACAGACCTTAACTGATGACACGGCTTGTACAATTAGCAAATTCAAAAGCACCCATGTACTGAGCATGAAATTCTCTTTTTAAAAAATTCTAAGTCAAAATTTCAAAATAGAATTAGCCAGTCTAAAATACAAATATTTAAGAAGGGGAAAAAAAATCTTTCCAAAGAGGCTCCATATTTTCTACCTGAAAAATCAAATATAGCCAGTTTGAAACTGGCTGGAAATAATGAAATAGGATCATAGAAAGGTCAACTAAATATACAAATACAAGGATGGTATTTCGAGAAAACAAAATTTTTCTGGGGGTCTCTCAGTCAACTTAGGCTGCTATAACAAAATACCATGGATTCCATAGACTGACTGGTTCACACAATAGACACTTATACCTCACTATTCCAGAGGCTGAGAAGTCCAAGGTCAAGGTGCTAGTAGATTCAGTTTATAGTGAGGATCCTTTCTCTAACTTGAAGAGAGCCACCTTCTTGCTGTGTCCTCATACAGCAGAGAGAGTGAGAGCTCTGATCTACCTTCTTCTTCCTTTAAGGACATTAATGTCATCCTGGGGTCCCCACCCTCTTGACTTCATCTAAACCTAATAACTTCCCACTTTCAAATTCCATCACTTTAAGGGCTAGAGTCTCAACATGAAATCTGAGTGCCACAGACATTCAGTCCATAACACAGACACCGAAGACATGGGAAAATAGAGATATTCCTTCTGGAACAGAAATAATAGATTTTGTAAATAATTACTTCTTACTAAATTGACTTCAAGATGAATGTAGTATCAATTTGAATGAAAAGTGATGTCTGGTGGAATTTGGAAAGCCAATAAATACTTTGATAGATATTTTCTTGACCAAATATTAAAACATTCTGCAAAGCTACATTCACTTTATTGTAATATTGGACAGAAATTGACTGTGAATCAATAGAAGAGATTAGAAAGTCCAGGAAAAGCATATATCTGTATTTAGCATGTGATAAAGATGGCATTGCATATCAATAAGCAATACAATTAAGTAAGCAGAGGGATGCATACATACATACACAAAAGATTTTTCTAATTCCTTGTGAAATAAAACTAGATTTTTGCTAATGTAAGTGTGGTCCAAGGACTTGCAGTATCAGCATCACGTGGGGGCTCATTAAGTATGGGAAACTCAGGTCTCTTCCTAGCCCATCTGAGTCAGGAGCTGCATTTTAACATGGCCTAGGTGATTGGTAGGCATATTAATGTTGCAAAGCATTATCCAATAAAAATTCATAAGATGCACTACCAAAAATCATAGCCACTAGCTACACATGGCTATTGAGCACTTGAACTATGGTTAGTGACACTGAGAAAATACATGTTAAATTTTATTTATTTAAATTTAAAATCTACTTATGGGTAGTGGCTACCATGTTAGACAATGCAACTCTAGAACTTCCTTTGAAATATTTTCATATGAAAGCATTTATTTATTGAAATTTTAATATGATTTTAGGGTGGAGATGATCAATATAAAGATAGTATCAAAGCTAGAAGCAATTAAGTGACAGTCAAGAAAACTGAACACATAAAAATGTAAGATACATAAATCGGAAGAGATTATAAAGTTGTCATATAAGTGCAAAATTAGAAAATTATTGGCAACTCACTTGAGAGCTTGGCAGGTACATATTCCTCTTGTATTAGTAAAAGCAAAAAAAAAAAACATAAAAAAGAAATAAACACCACAGTAATAAACAAGAATGAAAGATAGGAATGGGTCATTCACAAAATAAGAATTTGAAATAGGAAATAAATATGGAAAAAGATGTTTAGCCTCAGTTATAATAAAACTCAAGTTAAAATTAGAAATGGGTCTTTTTTTACATAATTTATCTTGATGGCAAACATGTGGAGAAATGGGCAGTTATATGAATGCATGCAACCAAATGAAGGAAAAATTGATAGGTTAATTTTCTTTTTTTGAGCACAATCTTTGAAACAATCATTTTACTTTAATAATGTGAGAAGTGTACAAAACTGTGTTTCTGTCATTTAAGGTTGGCAAGAGCAGAAATTTGAAAACTTCAAATAGGGGATTGAAGCAACAATAGGAGATCAAAAAATAAATTATGATGATGATGTAAATATTAAAATTATTTCTCTTCACTTATGTAAATATTGGTATAGTAAGAAGGGCAAGAGCATTAGCTCTGGAAAAGAATGGCTGGGCTGGACTACCACTCATCTCTTTATCCTAACAGCCTGACAAGATCAAGCTACATAACTTCACCCTGCCTCAGTTTCCTGACCTAAAGAAGTGACAATAATATTAATGCAAAGCCATAAATTTATGATGATGATTAAATTAATGAATGTAAAAGTCCCAGTAAAACACTGTGTCTTGCACCAATAGATGCCAACTGCTGTTAGTAATGGACATAGTCACAGCAAGAGCAAGCAGCGCTTGGAAAGACAACCAGTATCATGTCTAGCACCCGCTAGCTCATAGTTTCAAATCCAATGGCCATTTCTCCATCATCTTTGTTGAGGTACGATTTTGTCTTATTGTCCATGTCTTTCTGTATTCTTGTGTTTTCTCTCTCGTTTCAGTGACATCTTCGTCTTCTTTGTTGGCTCTCTGCTGGAGTTCTAAATGCTGGGATGCCCCAGACCTCAGAACCAGACCTCTATCTCATCTCATTCATATTTTGCTCTTGTTCTTCAATCAAAAATAGAAAACCAACTGTCACTCATTATTACACCAACCAAACTGCTCTCTCTGCAAATACTTATCACCATTTTATATTATCTTGTTTATTCACATACACACACACACAAGTATTTTTATCCCTGTTTTAGTATTATCAGTTTATCCTTACTAGAACACAAGCTTCATGAAAACAGGTAACATCAGGGGCTTGCTCATCTATGCATCTGAGCCAACGCTTACATGTAGGAGGCGTTAACTAAAATTCATTGAATATATTACACAGGAAATAACATAGGATAGTATGATGACATAGGCATACATAAGACTCATACAGAAACATAATACTCACAATAATAACAGTAACAGCAAACGTGCTATGCTTTGCTTAGTTCCTCAGTCATATCTGACTCTACATGACCCCATGGGCTGTAGCCTGCCAGGCTCATCTGTCCAGGGGGATTCTCCAAGCAAGAATATTGGAGTGGGCTGTCATGCCCTCCACAGGCACAATGTTTGTCGTGTGTTCTACTAAATTCTTTCATTCAATCCTCACATCAATCTTCTAAGGTAGGTACTCAAATACTCCTCATTTTACTAACTAGAATAGTGAGGCAGAATTTAAATGACTTGTCTAAGGTTGCACAATTATTATATGAAGATGAAATCCTAGTACAGGAAAAGAAAAAATAGTACAATTATGTTTATATCCGACTGGCAGTGTATACGTGTGTGTGTGTGTGTGTGTGCATTTTTCTTAAAAATAAAACAGATGTACATGTTGCTTTATTTTCATTACAATTTTTAATAATAATTTTACATAGTAATTTGGGGGAAAAATATAAAATTCTGCCTTCACAAAATTCCCCCAGAAAGAAGCGCCTTTCGAATCCATGGATTTCCATTTATTTTTAAAATGAGAAGACTGAATCAGGAGGATTTGTGAAATGAAAATGTCACCAATGCATCATAGAGTTTGGCAATATCTGCAAAAAAGAGATAAAAATTCAAAAGTATGTGTGAGTAATGTATTGGCCAGATAAGATTTGGGGAAAAGTTATAAAGAAAAAGGGAACTGTAGGTGGAAACATAACCTGTATAATGAAAATACTTCAAATGGGGTTTAGAAGATTGTGCCTTTGGGGACAGTGGCCAAGTTGGTTTTTGTGACTACCTTAATCAAAGCTAAACCAAGTCCTGCTCATTTTCTCAGCTTCTGCCCCCCAAAAGTGCTGTAGCCTGTCTTCCTGAATGGGGATATATTAGTCTTATTTAAACTCACACAGAGTTAATAAGTACTTGGAAATACCCATCAGTAACTGGAACAGAGGAAGAAACAAGTGCAAGCTGCAGTGTACAACATATTTCCCCCCAAGCCTACCTCCTTACTTCATTTAGATAATCCAACTAAGATTATTTGAGAGCATTTTATGGCAGATGAACTTTGAGGCTCCAGGAAATGCATTACCAAGGTAAGGCATGAGGTATCAACATTCCCTTCAAACAGAGTAACAAAGGTAAATTCAAGATCATTATTTCTAAATATATGATCTTTTTCTAACTCTAGATCAGCTATAAATTAAACATAAGACACTGGCGAATCAGGTTTCAACATAATTGAGCTATATAGTTCTCTCTCTGGGTGGCTGGCCATCAATCTAAGGTCAAACTCAAACACAGAAGAGGAATGTAGAAAGGATCCAATCTAACCCCTTTGTGAAATTGATCAGAAACTGAAGCAGACAAGTGTGCTTAGTCACCTCTGACCCGTGGATGGTAGCCCGCCAGATTCCTCTCCTAATGGAACTTCATAGGCAAGAGTGCTGGGGTCAGTTGCCATTTCCTACTTCAGGGGATTTTCTGGACTTATATTTGAACCCATGTCTTTTCTTGCATCCCCTACAACAGCAGGCATATTCTTTAGCATCGAGCCACTTTAGAAGCCTTAGGAAATTGAAGAGAGAATGGTAAACAGCTTGCCTCAGATCACAAAGTTGCTTCTTTGGGTTTCGAGGACTAGATAGTTCTCTTTCTAACCTGCAATATTTTATTTTCATTGATAGACTTTTTTTTCTTTAGCTCATTTCCCTCAAAATTAGCAAGAATAAGATAACATATTTTAAATGTAATCTAGGAATAAAAAAGCCTTTGTGGATAGGTGAAGTAGACACTGAGCTATTAACTCGGATCTGAGATGTGTTAGGCAGGCCTTGGGTAAAACTGTGAGGGTTTTTTTCTGGAGATCCCAGGAATCCCTTTCAACTTTCCTCAAGCTAATATCATTCTACACTCTCAGCCAACTGCCTCTACGTGACTCTTAGAAACTATGCTCAAGAGACAATCTGCAACTAATTCACGTTTGCATTCATGGGCTGGCCTCACAGGTAGTGTATTGGAAAAGAATCCTCCTGCCAAATCAGGAGACATAAGAGACTCGGATTTGATCCTTGGATCAGGAAGACCCCCCTGGAGGAGGAAATGGCATCCCACTCCAGTATTCTTGCCTGGAGAATCCCATGGACAGAGGAGCCTGGCAGACAAAGATCCCTTTGGGGCCACAAAGAGTCAGACACGACTGAGCAAATGAGCACACACAGGCACAACAGCGCTCATGCTTCCCCCCATTGGAAAGGCTCTCCCCCGTCTGTATGCCTCCCACCCCTTAATACTCCCCCCAGCCTCTGTGCTGAGCATCCTGTTATCATCACACTACCTTGGTGACTTCAGAGCTACATTCACCTGGGTTTCAGTTTTAGTCTTAGTTAACTATGTGACTTTGAACAATAATTTAACTTCTCTGTGGTTCAACTTACCCATCAGAATAATTGTAATAGGACCTACCTGACAGAATTGTGATAATTAAGCGAGTTACTATTTGTAAAACACAAAACGTTAACTCTTATTACTCAATTGTCTTTGTTTGGTGTATTTTCGTTATATGTTACTATCTTTATAATATAGTTATTTCTTCACTTGTTCATTGTTTGTCTTTCAGTTCAGCTCCATTTAGTGGCTCAGTCTTGTCTGACTTTTTGCGACCCCATAGACTGCAGCATGCCAGGCTTCCCTGTCCATCACCAACTCCCAGAGCTTACTCAAACTCAAGTCCATTGATTGAGTTACTGTGGTGATAAAATTCTAGGAGAGCAGGAAATCTGAGTTTTTTTATTTTCTACCCCAAGTGTTCAGAAAGCTTCTTGGCAAAGAAAAGGGCCTTAGTAAATATTTGTTAAGTAGTCTAATGATTCCCATTTCAGGGCGCTTAAGCATGTTCTCAGACCCCTTCAGTGTCAATCTTATTTCTAACCACTGAATCAAGTTCTGCTCTGATTGGAGCTGTTTCAAGCTTCAGTAAAGAGAGTGGGGAAGGCTATTGTAAGCCTATGGGGATAGGGGACCCCAAATCTGTGTCTGCATGAGTCACCTGTGAACACTGAGAAGTGTCCCTTCTCCAAACAATGTTCCCAATTAAATCACAATAGTTTCTGAAATTCTGTTCTTTTCTTCACTTCAACTCTGACTTTTACTAAAGATCTATTTAAGAAATTCATGTTTACATACAGGTGAAATCTAACCTGGGATATCGACTAACTTAATATTTTCTCATTGTAAACAGGCCTCTGGCAAGAAAAGTAAAATTGTATTTATAATCTTCTAAATTTCCTGACTAATGCTCATGGAAGTACCCAGAAAATAATACTGACAAAAAGAGAGAAATGAAAAATGGAGGTGACTCAGTTCACAAATTTGTAGCTACCAAAATTTAATGTTTTATGAATTTCTTTAAATTTCAATTTTTTTCTCATTTCTTCTGTCTGAGAAAATGCATGTAAAGTAGAATTTCAAATTATGAAAGTATATATAGAAAACCATGCTTTAGGGGGAAAAGTCAAGAATTAAAGTAAATCAGATACTTTGCCAGTTTAAGTCACAATTAATCTAAAGTTAACGAGATTAGCAATAATATCTGAAGGAAATATAAAAAATCAGGGCAAATACCAGAGCTAAGGAAATGGATAGAGTTGATTTTGGAAGTGAAAAGTTTTGATGATATAGATACCTAGCAGCTTCTTAGCCCAGGGGCTATCTTCAATAGGTATTCCATAAATAGAACATATTGAAAAATGACTTCTTCTAACTTTTACTTTGTTGTCGTCTTGTTATTACTATCATTAATTATTATTGTTGTCGTTTTATTTTATTTCCTATGGCTATCAAACATAATTGCAAACAGTAGGGGCAAGAAGTAAACATTGAGTTGAAACAAACAGCAATATTACCAGCAACAAACCAATAGACAAATCAGTCAATCTTAAGGGAAATCAACCGTAACCTGAATACTCTTTGAAAAAACTGATGTTGAAGCTGAAGCTCCAGTATTTCGGTCATCTGATGCGAGCAGCTGACTCATTAAAAAAGTTAGAAAATTCCCTAATGCTGGGAAGGATTGAGGGCAGAAGAAGAGGGTGTCAGAGGATGATATGGCTGGATGGCTTTACCAATGCAATGGGCATGAACTTGGGCAAACTTCAAGAGATGGTGAGAGACAGGGAGACCTGGCATGCTGCAGTTCATGGGGCTGCAAAGAGTTGAACATGACTTGTTTGGATGAGTCATTTCAATAAACTGTGTTTTATTCACCAATAATTAAATAAGATATAAATTACCTTGTCTATACAAGCAAAATACAACCATATCAAAATTATAGGGATACTATTATAAAAAAATTAAATAAAGTCACATAATATAAAATAGATCCATAAAATTAATTTTTCCAAAGGATTTATTTTATAAATAAAGGATATGAAACCAGAAAATTTTGAAATTTGTTCAAATTTCATCAATGATAACTTCATCATCAAAATCCAATATTCTGGCACAGTCATTATGCAAACAGCATGGAGTTTCCTCAAAAATTGAAATTAGAACTATCAAGTGACCCAGAAATTCCACTTCTGAGTATTTATCTAAAGTAAATAAAGTCAATATCTGGAAGAGTTATCTGCACTTTCATGTTCATTGAAGCATTATTCACAATAACCAAGTGTTTGAGGGATGAATGGATAAAAAAATATAATTTGCAAAAAAGAAAATCATGCCATTTGCAACAGCATGGATGAACCTAGAGGACATTGCGCTAAGTAAAATAAGCCAGACACAAAGAAATAGATACTGTATATTATTTCACTTACACAGGGAATCTAAAAAACTCAAACTCATAGAAGCAGAAGGTAGAATGGTGATTGCTAGGAGCCAGGGCTGGGGGCTGAGGGGAGATGAGGAGATACTGCTCAAAAGGCACAAACTTTCGTTTATTAATATAAAATGAATAAATTCTAGAGATGTAATGAATAGCATGGTGGCTATAGTTAAACACTTGAACCTTTCTAAGAATGGATCTTAAGTGTTCTCACCATGAAAATACAAAATAACTATGTGAGGTGATGGATGTTTTAATTACCTTTACTGTGGTAATCATTTCACAGTGTGAAATGATTTTATATATAAAATCATTACATTTTATATCTTAAAAACCATGTGGTACTGCCTAAACATACAATGTTTATTTCTCAATCATATACCAATAAAGTTGGGAAAATAATTTAAAATAATTAATAAGGAAAATCTAATATTCCAAGTCCTAGTGGGTGTTCTTTACCCCAGAGAGAAGACCTACATGAACAGAATCTGAAGTAAATGTAATCAGACTTCTAGCTCTTTATATAAAAAATAATATTTTGTGCTCAGGTGTGTTCCTAGGTTCATTCACCCAGAATATCATGAATTGAACAGCTTACTGCAAAGAGTATGTAACCTGTATGCAGGGGAAATATATTTTGTGAAATTCTTACTCTCTGAATTGCTACTTAGTGATATAGCATCATGGATTTTTAAATTATTTCTGCCCTATTAAAGACAATAGTCAGAAGGAAAACAAAAGTCATAAAAATATCAAAATACACCTTGAAAATATACAATTTTAGTAAATTCTTTAAAACTATGTAAATATTACCTATATACTCACACATATAGATATAGTATCTCCTAATATATGTGTGTATGTACATATATATAATTCTTAAAGTCAATGCATCACTATAATTTTAAATTCTTTGAATTTTAATGCAAAATTATACTACTGACAAGATTTGACAAAAATTGATTTTTAGTAGATGCTCTAAATTTAATTTTTGAGTAGAATTAGAGTAGGGAAAATAGTCTAGTATGACTGGGTCATCAGCAGAAATGTAATGAATGTCGAGTATAATTACAAGCTATTTTTTATTAATAGTAACATATTTCATTTTAGAGATTCTTGTTTAAAGTATCTGAAACTTTAATCATTTACTTTTTAATTGTCTATAATCATTAAATTTTTATCCTCATTAAGAGAAAACACAGAAGCGAAGGGATATTATAGAGAGCAATACCCAATATGAGACACTGGGTGCAAACAGCCTATGTTAATCTGGGTCCTTACTGAAAGGTTAAATGATCTTTAGCACTTTAAAAAGGGCTTCCCTGGTGGTTCAGATGGTAAAGAATCTGCCTGCAGTGCAGGAGACCTGAGTTGATCCTTGAGTCAGGAAGACCTATTCCAGTATTCTTGTCTGGAGAATCCCATGGACAGAGAAGCCTAGCAGGCTGCAGTCCACCGGGTCGCAGAGTCAGACACGACTGAGTGACTAACACACACTTTGCATTTTTTTTAAAGAAATAGATGTGGAATCATTTAAAATCATCTTAAAAAGTTATTTAAAGCTACTCAGATTATCTTGAGTTTGTTTTTCAGCCTTTTAAATTAGTTGTATGTTTTGATGGAGATATTACACTACAAAGAATGCTGGGTCTTAAACCCACTTTAAACTCAGATCCTAAAATTGAAATTGGTAACAAGCAATAGTACACAGTCAATTATTTATAGAACCTAAAAAAGCACTTTATTGATTGAGAGATTTTTTTATATAAATTCAAAATATTATATGTATATACAAAATGTTTTTGTATGTATAAACACTGTATATCTCCTGAACCCATTTATGCCTTTTTCTAAGAGTGAACTTAGATGCAATCAATGCAGTCATTTGGTTCTCAATGTTTAATTGAGTCTCCTCCCATGTTTTCATTTCAAGTCTTATTGGAGTTCTTATAATTTTTTCACATTGTTAAAAAGTGCTGGTTTTGGATGATGGGGCAATTCCATGAGACTACAATTACCAGGCCAACAATTTTTGTTTGAGTCTATCTTGATTTATGAACCATAATTTTTGCTTGTGACAAGAAAACCAAAAACAACCTGGGAAAAAGAGGAGAGTTATTGGGAAAATACTATGGCTCTCATCTTAGCATGAGTTTCTTCTGCTATAGACTGGATTTCTCTACATAGCTGGAGACATGGCTGCCAATGGCTCCTAAGACTCATAGCTCACAAGACTTGAAGACCTAAGAGGAGTATCCAGTTTTGAAGTAGCGGGGAAGGAGAAGGGGGAAGCAGAGGCTATATCTAGTCCCTTTAAGGGCTTGACCCAAAGGCTGTACAAATCACTTCCACTCACATCCCACAAGTCAGAATTTAGATTCATAGCCATACTTAGCTAGAAGGAAGACTGGAAAACAAGTTTTAACCAGGGCAGCCATGTGTCCCCGTATACTTTAAGGAATCCACTAGAAGGAGAAGGGTTATATGAATGTTAAGAACACATCTGAGCAGTTCTAGGGAGATGGATGAACCTAGGGCCTATTATGCAAAGTGAAGTAAGTAACAAAGAGAAAAACAAACGTCGTATATTAACGCATATAGATGGCATCTAGAAAAATGGTACGGATGAACCGTTTGCAAAGTGGCAATGGAGACACAGATGTAAAGGACAGACCTGTGGAAGCAGGTGGGGAAGGAGAGGGTGGGACAAGTTGACAGAGTTGCATTGAAACATATACATATACATTTACATATATATATGTAAGATAGATAGCCAGTGGGAATTTGCTCTATGGTGCTCTGGTGCTCTGTGACAACCTAGAGAGGTGAGATGATGTGGGAGGTGGGAAGGAGGTTCAAAAAGGAAGGGATGTATGTATATGTATGGCTGATTCCTGATGATGTATGGCAGAAACCAACACAATATTATAAAACAATAATCTTCCAATTAAAAAAATAAATTAATAAAAAAATAAAAGTGTACAATGTCATGGGAAAAAAAAGGTTAATGGGTGTGTTTTTCAGGGAACACTGCAACTTGTTTCTTTTCGAGAGAATATTGTTTCTTTGCTAATAACACCTAAACTTCTGAAAGCTTCTTATTAAAGGATTAAAAATAAGGTGCGGAATCCTGCCAGGTGAGCAACCACTCACTGGGTAAAAAGTAGGACATTAACAACACGAAGTGATTTTTCTCAGGCAAAAGGTAAATATCAGTCCAGTGAGGCTGCACCGACAATTCCTTCTAAGTACCTATTTCAGTCCTGGGAGCTGAGTCACTCAGAAGAACTTGACCCCATGAGCTTTTCAATAGCTCCCTTGTTCTCCAAAAAAAATCAGAAACAATCAAATCTCTTCCAGGAATTCAAGATAGAGACACCTCCAAAGTGTCTGTCAGCCCACGAGCATCCCTGATGTCCTGCCGCAGATCTCGAATGGAGATATTTCTATGATGTCCATTTAAACGTCTTTTGCATTTTAAATCTGATGCATAATCATGTGTATCACCTCCTGCCAAAACAAGCTATTGTATACTTTAACTGGGAGAGGATGGCCGCCACATAGCTAAATTGGAAGCACGGGTATTTTTAGTGCTTGGTGAAAGGACTTACATAAAGAGTGCATTTATTCACCCTATTGGGATCCTCTTATGTAAAAGGCCTGGCACAAGTGTAAGGTATTATTATGACTATAAAAGCTCCTCACTCTGTAATCATAGGAAAGGCAGTATTATGGAGAAATACCATGCAGTTGCATGGCAACTGAGTCCTAGTGGAGTTAGTTACCACGCAGAGGAGTTATAATGAGTGCTTCAAAGCAGCCCAGTCAAGACAGCACCCAGACCACAAGCAGGGAGACACCAACCTGTTGCCTAAGGATGCTTCACCTCCATCCTGGGAACTGACTGGGACCCAAGATGAAGGTGTGGTTTTGGCTTCCCTGGGAAAAGCCTGAGCACCAGCAAAGGGTGTTTCTTGTTTGAGACATTTCTAGCATGTTTTCCATTGTGAGAGAATGAAAAAGCACACACATCATAAAGTGTCAGCCACGATGAAAAACCCAAAGTTGCGGCTTTGCCAAATCCAGGGAATTATAGAGATCTGAACAGACTTTACTAACCTCTAAAATAGGTGTAATATCTCAAAGTCTTCTCTTGTTATAGAAAAAAAAAATGTGGATACTTTTAAATGTTATGTTTGGCCTGCCAGCATCACTTTCATTCTGCAATCAATAAAAGTAGATCTTCTTCTAAGAAACTACTCTTTTCTCACTCTGGTCCATGTGGTTCAAATGAACCAGAATCCATCCCCCGTCCAGAGATGGGCAGGTGATCCAGAAACAACCAATTGGCATATTTCATTTCCTGGAGGTCGGCTCAGGGTTGGGCTTATGACAAAGTCCAAAGGACAATGAGACTCATTCTGAGGCTTCTTTTGGAACTCCTGGGCATACAGATTGCCAACTGCATCATCATACTACTTGGGTCCAGTCTTAATATATAGTCTATCCCCAAATTTGTTGAAACACAAATTTGTGCGTAAGTGTTAAACTTGAACCAGTTTTCACCACTCACAACCAGATTCTCTGCCCATGTTCAGCATGAGAGTGGGCTTTGGAATTTACATCTGCACTCTGCCACTAATGAACTGGCTGACTTGAGCCAAGTTACATATCTTTTCTGAGTTCTAGTTTCTTTGTTCTTAAAATGAACCTAATAATGTTACCTTAATTCATAGTTTTGTTAGTGTTAAATGAGATAGTGCATGTGAAGAACTTAGCCAATTGTCTAGAATTAAAAAAAAGAAAAATGAGCTCAGTAAATGGTATTTAGGACTTCCCATGTGGCTCAGTGGTAAAGAATCTACCTATCAATGCAGGCAACATGAGTTCAATCCTGAGTTGGGAAGATCCATTGGAGAAGGAAATGGTAAGCCATCCATTATTCTTGCCTGGGAAATCTCATGGACAGAGGGTTCTGGTGGGCTACAATTTATAGGTTCTCAAAAGACTCAGATATGACTTAGTGACTAAAAGCAACAAACAAAAATGGCATTTATAATTTGTTAAAGACTTGCAGAGGTCTCTGTCAGAAATGAGTGGAGTATTCAGGTATGCAGAGAACATATCTTTCTGGGGTAGCTCAGTCACTCATAGTTTACTCTCTTGAGCCAGTAGTTGAGTTTCATTTAACCTGGTAAACACTAGTTGGCCTTTAATAGGTTTAGAAAGATACTTCTCATACCAGCTTAACTGGAATCCTGCAAGAGAGCAGTGTAGGCCATTACGACCCAAGGGACCCATAGATTGTCGTCTCTGTTCTCTGACTGCAGTAACCCCCTCTTGTGTTGTTCCCACAGAGCACACATCGCTCTCTTCTCTCTCAAAAACTGGCATAATAAGCTTGGACCTTCAAAGCCATCCAGAGAACTGCTCTGCATAAGAGCATTTGCTCTGCCATGCGGTTTCCCTGTAGTAATAAAAAACTGGGTACTGAGACACATTGTTGGAAGAGCAAATGAGATAAAAGGGAAAAAAGTACAGGAAGTACAAAACACAAATTAATCTTTCAATACAGTGCCCCTACAAAAAAGCTAACATGCATTGAGTTGTCACCATTGCCACTGAGCTAACTAGAGGTGCCCACACTTTCTCAGTTCATTGAGCCCTTAATAGCTTTTTCATGACACCTATGGGCCAAAAGAAATACCTAACACTTCCATTTATTACATCTGAATTACAATCTATATGGTAAAAACTTAGTAACCACTTGAAAAAATTGATACACATCTATTGAACAAAAAATAATATTTTAATTTAATTCTAACATATCCACATCTATGTAAAAAAAATTGGGCAATACATAATTTCTCAAAATTTGAAACCTATGTGAGCACTATCACCCTCATTTTCTGTTACACATTGATTTTTGCATGAGGCTTGCTTTCTGTCATAACCACCACCCAAACCCAGCTTTGCAATGAAAAGACACCATTAAATGGAATGTAGTGAAATTTCATGTTGGAATTATAAAGCCAGGAGTTTATAGAGTGTCTATTTTCCCTTGAAAACTCAAAATCTCTCCAATAGGTTGTGACAATACCCAAGGTAATTTGGTGCACACTTTGGGGAACCAAGATGCTCAACCACTTCTAAATCTTGCCTCATATTATCCATACAGTAGTCTAATGCACACAGGGACTTTATCTGCTTTTAAAGATGAAGAATCCGGATTTTTAGGTTTAAAGTTTCAGCTAGAACAGAGGAAGACAGGGATTTGAATGATGGATCCTCAATTTCTGCCATCAATCTCTACTCTCCAAAGATTACATTAGAATGAAAATATTTGGCTTACATTATTTTGTTAATTTCACCCATTAATGTATTCAGCCATACACAGAATATTTAATGAACACTAACACTATGCTCATTGCTGAGCTTAGGGCTGGGAATCCAAAGTGAGACCAACCTCAGAATAAATGACAGAGACCAAGACGGACAGTAAAGCTTGTAAAGAGACCATCACAGGGTTATCTTAGGGTGCACTGCAGGGTACAGGACCACATGGGATCATCATAAAACTTCACAGAGAATCTAAAGCATGAGGAGAAACTTAGATGAATAAAGGTGCCATCATGTTAACTGCTCCTAAAATGCCATCTCCATCAAAAAACAGTCATGTACATGACAGCACAAAACTATGACAGCGTTCTTACCTAGAGAATTCCATGGACAGAGGAGCCTGGCAGGCTACAGTCCATGGCCTCACAAAGATTCAGACACGACTGAGCCACTAACATTTCACTTTCAGCCTGCCTGGGCACAGGGCAGCACAGGGAGTTAGGGAGCTGAGAACAGTGATATCTAGGCATATGGTTGAAGAGAGAGGGAGGGGTCAGAGTATCAGCATTTTCTGGGAATATAACCCATAATTATATTCAGTGTTTCCCAAAGAGTGACACTGATGTTGGAAAGATACCTTTTAAGAGGTATCTTAATTAATAAAGGGATCATGTGAATGTTAGAGATCGCATCTTGGAGTTTCAAAATGAACATAAGCATTTTGAAAGCTTTGAGAATATCTGATGATTAAAAGAACAAACAAACAGGAAAGCTTTGGGTTAATGGAGTGTTTATTTTCCTTGGATATTCTGCTCTGTAAGAGCCACTGCTGTAGGCAATGGGAGCTTTAAATTCTCATTTATGCAACTTTATTGATAACCTTTCCTTCAACAATTTCAGATCAATCTAGTTTTCTCTCAGAGAAAATTCACATGCTAACATTGTTTCCTGTTTCTCCTTTTTGGGAACTTGGAGAGATGATGGGTAGATGTAAGGACTATGTTTTTAATCCTGGTGACTCACATCCATACCTTACAGATGAGGGATGCTAGTAGCTGCCAGAAAGGTGAGTATGACTGTGAGTTCACAGCCAGAGCATCTCTGGTCTAATGTACTGGACAGAAGCCTGCTTGCCTTCAGCCACACATTCTATTAAAGAAACAGAGCCCTGTAGACAGGATGGAGCTCAAATAAATATGTATGCCAAAATCACTTTCAAGGGGAGAGCAAGGTTGTCTCTACTCAAGGATAGAATTGGCTCTGTTACAATTCAAACATACCATAAAAATGTTTAATGATGGGTTTTCACAAGCCTCGCCCATCAAAATCCCCAAGTGTCTGATCTTGCAATTGCAATGCTAATGGATCAGAATTTGGAGAGAGATTTATCACTAAATTAATGAGGGAAATGTTCACCTATCAATAACAGTTATAATATACTGAATATTTTCAATGTGCCAAGACCTGTGTAAAATATTTCATGTGCAGCTGCTGAAGTTGCAAACAACCCTGAAGAGTTGCTGTCGGCAGTCCCAACAGACAAGGAACTCAATTGTCAAGCATCATACTATTACCATTATGTAAACAGAGAAGAGTGAGAATACAAATATAAATAAGCCTACTTCCATAGTCTTACCCACTTTTTCTTTTTTAAAACAAACATTTAGCAACAAAACCACTTTGAAAAACATGTGTGCTTCAGTTTGTGACACGATACCAAGAGATTCCTGCTTTCAGATCCCTGGGAAATTTTTGAAGCTCCATTTCAAGCATCCTGGATCCCTGCCTCCACTGCCAGTGCACGTGGAGAGAGAAGAGATGGGTGGATCCTTCTCCGAGTGCTTGCTGACGACCTCTGGGATCTGATCCATCAACAGTGGATGTGACTGAGAGCTCTGCATGTCAACGATCCCTTCATCAGAGGTTTTAAACACCAGGCTTTAGTGAAATGCTTTCCTCCCATTGTGTGTGAATGGTCCCTGAACTGCTCTGGATGGTGGAAATCCAGTTAGCAAATAATTCTAACCTGTATGTCCTCATCAGCCAAATTCTCCTTATTATGAGTAAACTGAGAGATTTTTCAAATAAAAGGGAAAAGAAACAAAACAACCAAATGAAGACTGTATCTTAAAGTTTTGGCTACTATTTGGGGAAGAGCATTAGAAAAAAAAAAGATTTTTAAAGACACTTCAGATATCATTTGTGTAACAATCCAATTCTCAAACCACCACAACAATGAAAAAGATTTGAAGTGCAGATGTACCGTTAAAATTATAAAGAAAATAAGAAGAAAAGCCTGTATTATGCCACTCATCAGCAGGGCTATGGTGAATAGTCTGTCAGTGTTTTCATTAGCCTTTTCCCAGCACCATTGACAGCTACATTTCCCTAATTAAGATAAAACAACACTCCAGTGAATCTGTAGTATACAAAAAAAACCTTTCCCAAAAAGTTGAAAATAGAGAAGCGCCAACCTACGAAGTAAAGCACAGCACAGCAAATGATTGTAAATATCAAAACTTTAAAAACAAAGCAGGTTTATAAGCCAGTCACAAATAAATACAGTTGTATTTGATAATTAAACAGGCCTTTCCTGGTTTTGAATGATCTCCACTTGTCCTAGATTGGGTTATTGTTCAGCAAGTACTGACTCCTCACTCTTCCTTGAAGTAGGATACTTCCTCATCTCAAAAGCTTTGGGCTTGGCCATGTCATCTATTCTGAACTTTGGACAGGGACCAGATGTGATGCAGGCAGAAACTTGAAATGTGCACCCATGTTTTGGCTTGTGTTCTGTAGTCTTAGGATGGCCATGAGAAAACCATACCTGAGGGACCCATTGCCTATTCTCACATGGAGCAGAACAATCCAAAAAATTCCAGCAGACATGCAACAGAACCCTTCTAGCTGACCAACAGGACCATGAGTGAGAAAAATAGATGCAAGTTGTTGTATTGGGTATGGCTTATTAGACAGAATTACTGTAGCGTAATACCCTACCTCGATTCACCTCCAAGAATGTCTAATGACAATTTATTCTAGATAAACTCTATCAAATCAAGCAGTTTGAGGGTCAAATTATCTCTCTGTCTCTGGCCAGAATACAATTCCCACTTCAGTGTTCCTATTCACTGGCAAAGATTTTCTCTTCTCATTCTTTTATTCCAGCTTCTAGTTGCATGTAACCCAAATATGACACTTACCTAAGAGGTAAAGGAGAACCTAGGCTGCCCATGTGATTATCTGTATCTCGGGGTAGAGAGGGCTCTTATTTGACTCCATATTGCTCTTCATTATCTGGGTGCATTAGTAGGATTCTCATTAGGTCCATTGCTAAGCTTTGGTCTCAGATGTTGTCTGGTCTAGCTACTCAGGTCTTGGTGGTGGCTCTCCAGTCATATCTGATATTGTCTAATGCTCTATTTTGAGAAGTGAGATGGCCTTTGGTGTCCAAATAGGTTTCTGCACAGCATTCATGGATGGATGAGACTATGGTGACCTGGTTCCTTCTCCTAACTCCCTCTCACTGTTTGGAATCCCTTCATCAGGCTCTTTGGGGAAATTACAAAATATAAAACTCTTTCTAATGACATAGATGTTCTAACCTCCAAGCCCATGGGGAACATGAGAATCCGTCCAGAAACTGGAGAGTGCTCTTTACTCTCTTCATGCCCAAGCATGCCACTTACACCTCTGTTTGTCCTTCCCTAATACCAGAGTTGGCGCTTCCCCAGTGGCTCAGTAGTAAAGAATCTGCCTCAAGTGCAGGAGACACAGGTCCCATCCCTGGGCAGAGAGGATTCCCTGGAGGAGTGCATGGCAACCCACTCCAGTATTCTTGAGAGGAAAATTCCACAGACAGAGGAGTCTGGCAGGCTATAGTTTATAGAGTCACAAAGAGTTGAACACAGCTGAAGTGACTTAGCACACATGCACACAATACCAGAGACAACCCTTATGAGATTCTCAGCTTCAACTCTGCTAAATTTCCCAAGTTTGCCGAAGTCATGTGTTGCTCTTTGCTATCACAGGCAGGACATTTAAAGAAGGAGTCCAGCTGGTTAATGCCAGAATGGCTAGTTTACTTACTACTAAAGCAAAGATCAGGAAATCAAGCGGCTTTTTTCACAACTTGACATGAACCTGGGGTGAAAGTTAACAGGTACAAATTTAGGGGTGGAGAAGAGAAGACTTAATGCTGCTCATTAGAGAATTGTTTGTCTTGAGCTGTTTTCATGTCAGGTAGTTAAAAGAAGTAGAGGAAAGAAAGCAGAAATCTAATATCTTATGTTTTAAGTTATTGCCACCATGTTTCTCATACCAAGTCACTGAGGTCATTTTTCTTTTAAGTGAATGCATAACAAAAAAATTTGGATTTGAATGCTTGGATATTCATCTACAGAATGTCAGTTCCATGAGAACACAGACTTCTTTGTTTCATTCACTGTAGAGAATTAAAGAAAGTCAACTATTTTTTTAAAGTGCTAGCTGAATGGACTGATAAAAATTAGCCTAAAAACCTTTTCCCACCCCATCCCATTTGCCTTTGACTTAGAAGCATCTGAAAAAGTTGGGATCAACTCAAGGAAAATAGCTTGAATATTACTTTCACTTTTCCTACTTAAATTTTTTGTCTAGCCAAGTACAAGCTTGGGCTTCCCTGATAGCTCAGCTGGTAAAGAATCAGCCTGCAATGCAGGAGACTCTGGATTGATTCCTGGGTCAGGGAGATCTGCTGGAGAAGGAATAGGCTCTCCACTCCAGTATTCTTGAGCTTCCCTTGTGGTTCAGCTGGTAAAGAATATGCCTGCAATTTGGGAGACCTGGGTTCGAGCCCTGGGTTGGAAATATCCCCTGGAGAAGGGAAAGGCTACCCAGTCCAGTATTCTGGCCTAGAGAATTCCATGGACTATATAGTCCATGGGGAGGCAAAGAGTCGGACACAACTGAGTGACTTTCACTTTGCTTCAAGTACAAGCTCTTCTTTCTGTGTTGGATTAACAGTGTAATTAAAAAATTGTTTATCACTGGGCTCTCTTTATTTACTGTTAATAGTAAGATACTAGAAAAATCTAAAACATCAAACATATATGTCTAGCTCTATGTTATTCAAATCCCCACATTCTTTTCATTAAACTTAGGTGTAAGCATAATTAAATATTAATAAGTTAATTATATTTTGACAGTTTTTATTTCTAAAGGTAAGTAACCCATTTTCAGTAACAAAACTCACAAGGTCCTTTTATCTTAACCAAGAGAAAAAGACAGAACTACTTTGAATAATGTAGCTGGAGTTTTCATAAAATAGTTTCCAAAGTTAATAATTTTGTCTTCGTTCATAGCTACAATCTCTTGACTACCTTTTTCCTGTGTGTGTACTTATAAAGAGAGATTTATTTTAAGAAACTGGCTCAAGTAATCACAGAGGCTGAGAACTTAACTTTTACACAGGAATTAAGTTGTTCAAAGCTTTCATTAATTTCCTCTGGAAAATACAAGTACAATTCCAAGGGAAAACAGTTTTAAAAGGCAACTTCATGGATGTAAACACACATTATTGATTATAGACACTTTGGGAGATGAACATTCCCAAACTAGCAATTACATTGAAAACACAGAATCTCTCTTGTTTTCCTCTGGTGTGTTCATGTTCATCACCACCCCTTAAATTTTGAACATTATACATACATCCCTGAGGATTGAAAAAAAAAAATCAACCTCTTTTCAGCTTACTTCATGTCCTTTTCATGTAGTAGCCTAAGATCTGATTTGAGGGGAAAAAAAATGCTGAATTTCAGCCAGCCATCAGTGTAAGTTTGGTGGGCAAGACATATTACTGAGAATCATCATGGAAGAAAATGCCTGCCTTCACTCTTAAAGAGTAAGATACAGAGTTCTCATTCACACAGCACACCCAGTCCTTTTGGACCAGACACTCAGGAATATATTTTTCCCCATGTATGTATCCATCCCCTATGTAACAATATGGATAATTTTGGTAGCTAGCCTGGAATAGAAAGCACCAGCCAAAACTGGCCTAAGCAATACTGAGACCTTTTGTGTCTTCTCTGGGAGACGATTCCTGATGGATCACTTGTGTTTCTGTACATCTTGTGAGCAGAAGCATTGTGGTTCTTTCTTCCAGTCTAGCTTTTCAAAGCTGTTTGCATGATTAGTATCTTTTCAAAGGTGTTTACATAACCTTGGAAGATAGAGACAGTGTGTCCCTCCAAAGTCAATAGCAAGCTTCTTTAGTGTGCAGTATAATAAACAATGATGTCCCCTTCATGATCAAAGAATAAGAGTGCTACTGCCCATTATCAAGACTCAGGTTCCATAAAAAGGAATGAAATTGGGTCATTTGTAGAGACATGGATGGATGTGGAGGCTGTCATACAGAGCGAAGTAAGTCAGAAAGAGAAGAAACGAATTATTAACACATACATGTGGAATCTAGGAAAAATGGTATAGATGATCTTATTTGCAAAACAGAAGCGGAGACACAGACATAATATTTCTTTCTTTTTTTTTTTATCCCTGGGTTTGGAAGATCCCCTGCAGAAGGTGGCTACCCACTCCAATATTCCTGCCTGGAGAGTTCCAGGGACAGAGGAGCCTGGCTGGCTACAGTCCATGGGGTCACAAAGAATTGGACATGACTAAGAAACTAACACTTAATAAATCAAAAGAACCACATCTGGTTATTGGGAGTGAATAATAATAGATGCCTAAATTATCCTGCTGTCCAAATGACACTGAATGTGTGTGCCCAGGAGAATGTGACTGAATGAAACTACCTGAGGAGTGAGTATTAGGATTCTTCAGAGAAACAGAACCAACAGAACGCACACCCATCCACCAAGGGTCGAATCCATGTCTCATGTCTCCTGTATTGCTAAGTGGGTTCTTTACCACTGACACCACCTGGGAAGCCATCCACATATACACACACATGAAAAGATTTATTACAAGAAATTGGATCACATGATTACAGAGGCTGAGAAGTCCCGAGATCTGCACTCAGCAAGCCAGAGCCTCAGCAGATCTGACATATGGCTCCAGCCCGAGTCCAAAGCTGGAGAACCAGGAACGGTGGTGTAAATTCCAGCCCCAAAGCCAGCTGGCTCGAGATCCAATAAGATGTGATGGTTCTATGGGACTCTGAAGGCTGGGAAAGGCCTAGGTTTCAGCTCAATGGTCAGGCAGTGGGAATTATTTGGCATTTTTATTCTACTCAGGTCATCACCTGATTGGACGAGTCTCACCCACTCTAAGGAGGACCCTTTGCTTTTTACTCAGTCTATGGATCCAAATGTTAATCTCATCCGAAGCACCCTCACAGACATCCACAGAATGATATTTGACCAACTGTCTGGGCCCCTGCAGCCCAGTCATGTTGACACACAGAGTATCTCTACTTTAACCTTATGGAGACACATTTCTTTGGGAAACCTGAGGCAACAAGCAAGACGGTAAGATAAAATCTATCTGCAGCTTCCTGGTTCTGTAAATAGAAAGGAGAGGGAACTTAAGAGCAGGTGAGATTATACTTTCTAATCACTCAGAAACTTTTTTTTTTCTTTTTATCTGTTAGTTTCTTAGCCCCTCATTCATTCACTCCCTAGTTTGTTGACCTGTAAAAATTATCTAAGTGCTTACACATTTGTCTCACTTGGGAAAAAATGTTTTCTCAGGGATTTTATTATTCACAATTATGTAATTTGGGGGGAGATTTATTTTTATCTTCTTTGTCACTTTAACAAAGCATCATTGTCACCTCTAATATTTTATATAGCCGATACTCTTCATGGAGGAATGGTAGTTCAAAAACTTTGTACTAGTAATTGGGGACAGCAGCAATTTATACTTACTGTCTCAGCACCAATGTGAGGCAGGGGAAAGAGTCAGACTTAATTCATGGTAAGCCATCTTAATAACCCTCTTTGTCCATCTCTACCACTATCAACTCCTGGAGTAGAAAATGGCAACCCCCTCCAGTATTCTTGCCTGGAGAATCCCATTGACAGAGGACCTGGTGGGCTACAGTCCATGGGATTGCAAAGAGTCGGACAGGACTGAACACACACACACACACAAACACACACACACACACACACACACACACACACACATACACACACACACACACACACACACACACACCACACACACACACACACACACACAAACACCACACACACACCACTATCAACATCCATGTGGAAGCAACTGATCCTTATACAGCATTCTGTCTTATCTGTTCCCAAACTTCAGCCATGCAGACCCGCTTTGGGACAAGCTCGGTTCATACTGCCTCATCTTTCCTCTGCCATTACCGTGGGTTATAGGGAGACCATATGGACCTCGGTGATGGCTGATGAAATGTCTTCCCACTATTTTCTGTTCATTTGTTTATGAATGGGCATGTAACCCAGGACTGGTCTATGGATTGTGAGCAGTGCCTTATGGGAAGGTTTCCTTGTTCTTGAAAATTACACTGAAATGCATCACCCCTTCTTTTTGCTAAACAATGTCATGTTTGGATGCTTCTTCTGGATCTTCTTTTTGGAGGAGCTCATTAAGAAGATGTGACTGTGGGCTGACCTGCAAGCTGGACCTAGGCAATTAGAGATATCTCATGCTGTTTCCTGTCCTCAAAATGTACATTCTGTCCACCATTTCTACACAAGAAGCTGCTTCAAGAACTCAGCTTTGAGAGATAAAGGTGTTGTTGAGACTATCTGGACTGAAAATGTGACCAGATCCTGTTAAGTCTTCTATATAAGCTTCTAAGATTCTGGCAGATGGGTGCAGAGATCTATGTCTCATGTGATCACCCCAGAAAAGTCTCATATGTAATTTTCCTTACTTGGTAGGTAATCCTGCTACGCACCAAGATGGAGTGGCCTGCCTCTTTTTTTGTCCTCCACATATAGGACCAGTTTACAAACAATTCTGCTGCCATCTCACTACCAGACTGAGTTTGAAGCCAATGCAAAGAAGAAGGCCAGCAAGAAGAATCCCAGAGAAGCAATGCTTGAGCCTGGATGTACACCTGGACTCAACCCTGTCTTTAATATTTTTGTTGTAAGATAGTCATGATATGTGAGACATCACATGATTGCAAGTCAATCAGTTAGCCTGACACAGTTTTATGGATTCTGGCAGATAGCATGAGACTCCTGAGTAAGTAACAAAGGCTGATTTAGTTCTTAAAACCATAGTGACAATCAGAGTATCAGCACATGCTCTGGACCCCTGGGCCTTCAACCCCCTCAAGAGGATGCGAAGAGGGTCAAGTGATACCTACTCTCCCAGTGGGTTGTGTCCAGGAGAGGAACCCTGAGCTTAGGGAACCTGAGTCTTTTTATCATTATTATTATAATTATTGATTCTTGTTGGAGGAATAGTTTCTTTATAATGTTGTGTTAGTTGCCACTGTGCAGCACAGTGAATCAGCTATACACATATATCTCTTTGTTGTTGGATTTCCTTCTCACTTAGGTCACCACAGAGCAATGAGTAGGGTGCTCTGTGCTATACAGGAGGTTCTCATCAGTTATCAACTTTATACATAGTATCAATAGTATATATATGTCAGACCCAATCTCCTATTTCTCCTACCCCTCCTTGCTGTCCATTCCCTTCTCCAGGGGATCTTCCTAACAGAGGGATCAAAAAAAAAAAAAAAAAAAAAACAGAAAGTAATCTTAAAGTCTGAACCACCCATGAAGCCCTTTTATGATTCATAAAAAAAATCATTAAAATTAATGAAAAGTGCAAATCCAGTCCCTCAATCACACTAGTCATATCTTAAGTATTTAGTAGTCACATGGATAGACATAGTCACATGGATAGACACATGAGTAGTTACATGGATGTCACATGGGACATCACAAACATAAAGTAATTCCTTAACTGAAGAATATTCACGGATTCCTATTCCATTGACACTGAACAATAGAATGTTCTTGTATCCCTTGATTACACTGGACAGTCTCCTACATAATAAAAATAATTAACAGATGGTATATAGCCAAAATGACCCTTGGAAATCCACTAAGTCATGAATAGTTTGTGTATATACCACTACACAGATATGTAAAGATGTATAAAGCATTATTTAAATACATGCATATGAAAAATGCATGTACATGTAACTATATAATATAGTACTTAAGTATTTCAATTATTCTCTAATACTGCCTCTCTGGCAGAAGACCATTTCTGTATTAGTGTCAGCTTAAAAGTGAAACTCTTCTGCTCCTTTCTGGCTTCCAGGTTTACAAAGGCTCTCTTACATGTTGCCAGTTTATTTAGAAGCCTGGCTGCAGGAAGTCCATTTCTGAGTGTGTCAATTTCACTGCTGGTCTGAAGGCACCTGTACCAAAAACTGACTTATCGATTATCATTACGATACCAGGTACCTCCCCACCAGTGGTAAGTGGGCACCTTCCTCAACCTGGATCAGCAGCCAGGAATGAATTAATCTGGGAGAGAATAGGGTGTGATGAGAGAAATCATGATTGATTTAGGCAGGATCAAAGGTAAATCTTGAACAGAAAATATAATACAGCCATGTAAAGAACAGGTTAAGAAATTTCCAAGAAACTTGGAAAAATAAAGAGATCTAAGGCACAAAGGTGGACATTGGTACAGTTTGTTCTGAGAAAGTAAAGACCAGGTCTGCCCAATTTCTTATCTAGGCATCACCCACCATACCTCCCATAGTACAGTCCGCCTGAACTTTTCCTTGCTTCTCAGAGCATCATTCCCACATCCTCTCTCTCTTCCTACTGGATCTGTGGCCTGCTTCTCTAAACCACCCTGAAGCTCCTTCTTCACCAGGAGACTTACTGCCCTCTCACTCCCTAATGACCACCTCTACAAAGCCTTGTCCGATTCTCATTCTTGCACACTTTGAGAGTGTACACTGTTTATCCTCTTCACTTTCTCAGCCACATTATATGTATATTTTTCTTTTCCCATTAAACTTTGAACTTCGGGTTGCCCTACATGTATCTTACTAACAAATTCTCAGGGCCCAAAACATAGCATGTCTTTACCTGGCTTTAAAAGAAAATAAGTGGATGGATTAATAAATGAAAAACAAACAAAAAAGAATAACAAATGCATGAGGAAGAGGGTGACAGAACAGCTCAAGCCAGTGAATTATTGAGGTCTGTGCAGAGACAGTGAAAGTGCTAAAAGGAAATAAGCAGCTTTTGCAACTTTTATCAATGTTTCTGAATTGCTTAGGATTACTTGGTTTGCAAGTGACAAAAATCCAACTCAAAGCAGTGTAAGCAAAAGCAGGAATGTTTGGTTTCTGTAGCTGATGAGGCCAGTAGTACCAGCCTCAGAGATAGAAGGACTTATCAGAAATCAATTGTTCCAGCTCTCAGTTGTGCTGTTTTCTATGTTCAATTTGTTTTTGGACAGTCCTCTCAGTGTGGTGATCTAGCAGAGCCACAGTGACAAGAGACTATGACCACTTCCTGTTTCACCAGCCTTCAAAGAAAAGGATCCTCCTTTTTCCTTTTTAAAAAAATATATTTATTTTTATTTTTGACTGCACTTCACTGATGCTCACAGTCTTTCTCTAGTTGTGGTGGGCAAGGTCTACTCTTCCTTATGGTGCCCAGTCTGTGGTGGCTTCTCTTGTGGTGGCTTCTCTTGTTGTGGAGCAGAGGCTCTAGGGTTCAGGCTTCAGTAGCAGATGAACTGCTGCTTAGCAGCTTAGTAGCTCTGTGGCATGTGAGCTCTTTCCCGACTAGGGATCAAACCTGTATTCCCTGCATTGGCAGGTGGATTTTTATCCACTGCACCACCACAGAAGTCCCAAGATCCTGCTTTTTCTTGTTATGACAGCAAAATTCCAGGTGAGTCTATCTCTGGACCAGCATAGACCACTCTAGCACAGAGAACATAGTGTAGACTCTGAGTATGGGATACTGTGATTGTCCAAGACTGAGGTAGATGGTCATTCATGAAGCTGGAACTGGGCTTAGTCCTTCTATTCTATATGGATTAGGAATTGGGGTATGGCATCCCAAAAGATATTTACAAGAGGGGAAACAAAGGGAAGACCAAAACAAATATGGCCCTGAAGATTTCTTTTCAATGCCATTCTCTTCCTGTAATACAAGAAGCTGTGGTTCATTACACTTCTTTATGTTCTCTATGATAGAAACTATGATGTCAAGGCTTATTTCACTGCTGTCTCCCCCACACCTACAAGTGGCTGCTCCAAATAAGAGAGTGAAAGCAAGTGCTACTTGTTAACACGCTCTCTTAATCCTCCTAAAGTTCACTATTATCAGCTCAGTCTCTCAGTTGTGTCCGAATCTTTGCACTCTATGGACTTCAGCACACCAGGCTTCCCTGTCCATCACCAGCTCCCAGAGCTTGCTCAAACTCATGTCCATCGAGTCCATCTGATGCCATCCAACCATATCATCCTCTGTTATACCCTTTTCCTCCCACCTTCAATCTTGCCCAGCATCATGGTCTTTTCCAAAGAGTTAGTTCTTTGCATCAGGTGATCAAAGTATTGCAGCTTCAGCTTCAGCATCAGTCCTTCCAATGAATATTCAGGGTTGGTTTCCTTTAGGATGAACTGGTTGGATCTCCTTGCAGTCCAAGGGACTCTCAAGAGTCTTCTCCAACACCACAGTTCAAAAGCATCGATTCTTCAATGCTCAACTTTCTTTATGGTCTGACTGTCACATCCATACACGACTACTTTAAAAACCATAGCTTTGACTAGCTGGACCTTTGTCAGCATTGTTATATAAGGTAATAAATCTCTTCTTAACATTGAGCTATTGTTGCTTATTTATTAATCATGTGATTCATGTCCAGATTGGTTCACTCACTTTTTTTTCTCTCTGGCAGAGGAATGTGCCAATCAAGCCTCTTTTTCTCTCCTGTTTCTCACATTACTCTAAAAACTCCATGTAAATTGATGTTTCCCTACTACTGGTAGGGCTAGGTACTTTTAGATGTCTTTAAACAGCATTAATTCATGTGGTGATGTAGTTATTCTTTGTCACATTCTCTATATCTTCTAATTAAATGGCCAGGAATTAATCTGGACCCCGTATATGCTTTTAACATTTGCTTTTACCAAGGAAAGATAATTTCACTCAGATTCTTTAGTGGGCACTAAATCTGAGTCAAATTCTCATATTTTTGTGGTTTCCTTGCCTTTGGTAGCTCAGTGGGTAAAGAATCCATATGCAATGCAGGAGACGTGGGAGATATGGGTTCAATCCTTGGGTCAGGAAGATGCCCTGGAGGAGAGCATGACAACCCATTCTAGTATTCTTGCTTGGAGAATCCCATGGACAGAGGAGCCTGGCAGGCTGCAGTCCACAGGGTCTCAAAGAGTTGGATATGACTGAAGTGACTGAGCACACACACGAATGTCTTTAGCTGTACCACTAACAACTATATGTCAAATAATGGTAGTTTCAATTTAAAGAAGTGCAGAAAATATGATTTTATATACATGTATATAAGTAAAAGAAAGATAAGTGCAATTGAACCTAAGTACAATTGAAGCCTACTTTTCCTTGAGTGCTAGAACATGGAGATTAACTTCGAATAGATGCAGAAAATAGACTTCATAATGAAAGTTTCCTGTAAATTTATTCACTCTCATTAAGAAAGACATTGTTTTCTTACTGCTCTTAATTTCCCTGGTAGCCTAAGGAAGTAAAATTTAAAGACTAATAACAAAAACAATTGTTCCGTTCAGTTCAGTCACTTAGTCATGTCTGCCTCTTTGCAACCCCATGGACTGCAGCACGCCAGGCACCCCTGTCCATCACCAACTCCCGGAGTTTACTCAAACCCATGTCCATTGACTCGGTGATGCCATCCAACCATCTCATCTTCTGTCGTCCCCTTCTCCTCCTGCCCTCAATCTTTCCCAGCTTCAGAGTCTTTTCAAATGAGTCAGCTTTTTGCATCAGGTGGCCAAAGTATTGGAGTTTCAGCTTCAACATCAGTCCCTCCAATGAACACCCAGGACTGATCTCCTTTAGGATGGACTGGTTGGATCTCCTTGCAGTCCAAGGGACTCTCAAGAGTCTTCTCCAACACCACAGTTCAAGAGCATCAATTCTTCTGCACTCAGCTTTCCTATCATTTTTTTTTAACTTCAAGAAATGATAGGGAGGAAATAAGAAGAAAGAATATTTCTTCCAGTCTGAGTCATTGTTTATTAGCAAATATACTCTTTTTAACATAAGCCAAAACAGGCCAACTGTTTCCTTTTGCTTCACGCTGAGTTTTAACTGCATCGATTTCTGCTTAGGTGCAATATTTTGAAGTTTAAAATGCTAGACAAGTTTTCTGGAATTAATACATTTTAGCATGCAAAGTGTTTAAGCATGAATTATTTGGTATAAGATGGTGGAAAACACAGGCTACATACTGAAATTATATCTTGAAAAGACAAAGTATATAGTTTCTATCAAATATGTAAGGTTATGGTAGTAATTCTATAAATAATAGCAACATTTGAAGAAAAAGGCCAGTGTTAAATTTCCACTAGATTTTTTATCAAGGTTGATATAAAATAAAAATATCATTCTCAGTGTAAACTACTTAAAAGCACATCTTATAAATCTCTGCAAGTTACAGCTGCATCCTCGTAAGAGTCAAATAAATCAGATCCTTTTTAAAAATGTCTCCAAATGTTGACAGTTTCAAGTAAGCCCTATGAAAAGAAATTTAAAATGAGAAAAAATGGAGAAATAGAATACATATTAAAAAGTAATATGTTAGGAAAAATAAGTGCTGGTTCTTTGCAAGGGAGGAGAGAACTTTATAAACACACACAATGTAAACAATCAAACAAAGAAACCTGTGAAAATTCCAATAAAACTGCAAAGATGAGAAATACATAAACACAAAATTGGAATTAAAATAGGATGAATATACCAAAATTAAAATAACGCATTTGAATGATATTTAATAAGAAGCAAAAATAAACAAATGGTCAACAAAACAGTGTGAAAGTGTATAAGAGGGAGACTTTATTAATAAAGAGGGAGAGAGAAACAGAGAAACTTGGACAGATGCTCTGAAAGCATCTGAAATCACACCAAATGAATAAAAGAGGCCCTCTCCAGGTGATAGGCTTACAGGTGATTTTCTAAATGGCAATCCACTCTGGTATTCTTGCCTGGAAAATACTATGGACAGAGGAGTCTGACAGGCTACAGTCCATGGGGTTGCAAAGTGTCGGACACATCCAACAGACTAAGTATGAGCATGTGTTACATGTTTAGCAATAGAATAAATAAAATAAAGGAATTCTTAGGGAATTAGGTGCTGGGGAAAAATGAAAGCAAAAAGAGAAGGAGGTGGTGGAGGATGAGATGCTTAGATAGCATCACCCACTCCATGGACATGAACTTGAGCAAAGTCTGGGACACATGGGAGGACAGGGAAGACCACTGTGCTACAGTTCATGTAGTCACAAACAGTCAGACATAACTTAGCAACTGAGCAAAAACAACAAAATACAGATACAGCTAGTATATGTATTTCAGTGATCATTAAATCGAATTCTTATAAAATCTTATAATAATTTTTTATAATTTTATAAGGAAATAAAACTAACAAGTTTTTCCCTTTGATACAAATGTTCATGGTGTCTAGAAATCTTATGTTTTCATATTTATTTTCACTTTAAAAAATATCAGGTAGAAGACAGCTCCAATCTAGCATTTCTGGGACATAAGTTGAGAGAAAAGATTACTCTAAAGGTCGTGAAGAAAGGAAAAACCTGTTCTCTTAATATGTCCTTGGAGAATCAGCTTAAAAACCTACAACTGGTTTCTTAGAAGACTGGTACCAAGCTGTTTAAAAAGAGGGTCCATGTTTCCAAGATTCTATTTTCTTCTCATCTAAAAATATCTTGGAATCCGATAGTCTTGAAACCTCTTTGGAACTTGGCTTTCCTGAATGGCGTTTCAAAATAAATTCAGTTGCTTCATTATGGAAGGTTTGGTTAGGCTTTTATCTCTCACATTATTTTAGACACTGACAATCAATTCAAAAATTCAAAACATAAGCAAATAATTCAAAATTATCCTTGAAAAGCTACAAATGAGGCAGTATTTGTAGTGAACAGAATATCAAACTGAAAGAGGATAAAGCTATATTTCTGGATTCATCACCAATGTCTGTGGCAATTCATTTTGATTCATTGGGGTCCAGTTCTCTGATCTGAAAAATAAAGAGGCTGATTGAGATGTTTTCTAAGTTTCTTTTCTAGGTCTCTGAAATGTCATGGGTTAAATAACCTTGGTATTGCTAAGACATATGAATTCTGTGACCAGTGAAGAATATTAAAATCACTACATTTAAACTGTTTTTCAGTGAGGAGAGATATAAAGAAAATATTGTGTAACCCTGAAATTCTTAATATAGGGAATTTTAGTAGTACAGCAATTACCAAAGCAAAACTTTGAATTTCAGAAAAAAATCAAGCCTCAGGTTTTCCTGAATTATCTTAGCAAACTGCCAACAACCAGAAACGTGGTATATTAAAAAAAAAAAAAAAGATTAACTTTAATTCACTGGTTGCCCATTGAAGATAGAAGGAAATATCTAGTAATACAGATCCTTCCAAAAGGGCTCATTCCCCAAGCTAGGACAGATTTAGTCCATGATATTGTCTGGATACTGATTTCAGTGTCTTTCTCCCTGTTTCTTGTGTGCATGTGTGTGTGCTAAGTAGCTTCAGTGGTGTCTAATCCTTTGGGACCCTATGGAATGTAGCCCTCCATGCTCCTCTGTCCATGAGATTCTCCAGATAGGAATTTGGAGTAGGTTGCCATTACCTTCTCCAGGGGATCTTCCTAACCCAGGGATCGAACACCTGTCTCCTATGTCTTCTGCGTTGGCAGGTGGTTTCTTTACCACTAGCATCACCTTTCATACACATGTAATTAAGGAGAAACCATCTTTCTTTTTTTATCAATATTTTTAGTTCTGTCTAAATATTGATAAAATATTTAACAAAGTATACTTGAAAATTGGAGAAATCATTGATTCCAGTTTTCCAAAATATCCAAGGTCTAAATTCTCAATTTCCCAGACAAAATATAGTATCTGGGAAGTCTACATGTGGAAGACAATGGTGTCCATATGTTATCATTATAATATTGATAATACTATATGATTATACACATATAGAATATCTATGTTTATATGACAGTGTGTATACATGTTTAGTTGCTCAGATGTGTCCGACTCTTTGCAACCCCATGGACTGTACCCCATTGACTCCACTGCCCATGGACTTCTCCAGGCAAGAATACTGGAGTGGGTTGACATTCCTTTCTCCAGGGGAACTTCCCAACCTTGGGATTATATGACAGCATCTACCTCCAGACTGTGAACTCTGGGTGGAAGTAGCATATTTCAGTATATTCCCCAGGACTTTGAACATGGTGGATATTCAGAGTATGTCTGCACAATTAATGTTGGATGACTGAAGATTTAAGAATATGCCCTGGATTTAAGTCACATTGATTTAGGATTTTGGTTTTGCTTCTTTTTATTTAAATAATTTCCCCTATGCTTTAGTATTATAAGTAAAGTCAAGTGATTGTAATATCCTAGAATCATTTAATAGTGAAATAATATTTATAAAATTATTTTATTATATAATGTTGTGTCCAAATAGATTATTATTGTTATAATTACCAATATGGCTCTATACTAAAAGAAGTCCTCCAACTCAGCAGTTACTCTACCAATTCTAATGTCACCTGAAATTTCTTTGAAAGATGTAGAACTTTTATTTTTTTTAAGACTGAAACCAAATATAGTTATAAGGAACATCAAGTGACATGGATATATCCCAACTGCCAACATCAGATTTTTTCAGGTTGGAGAGAGGAAAGAATAACTTGAGCAAGATATGAAATGGGGAAGAGAAGGCTTGTGAGGAGAGGTAAAGCTTCAGGTTTCCCAGTCTAGCCCTCAGGATGTCAGTGCCCCGAACTCTGCTCAGAGGAATTTTTAAAGTACTTTTTATTTTTTTATTAGTTTTGCCATACAATAACATGATAATGTTCCAATTTTCACATGAAATATTTTGCAAGTTCTTTCTCACTCAAGAATACAAATGGCAACTTAACAGAGGAAGTATAGTTTGGGAGTAAAGACTGTGGAATAATATAGTCTGGTCCATTGCAGTCTGGACTCTAGCACCTACTAACTGAGTGACACCAGAGCTAAATTCAGCACTCTGAATTTTGATTCCTCATTTGTAAAACCAGGATGAAGTTACTGAGTGTATCGTCAGGACTTAATGTTAGCTTTCCACCCACCACATCCACTGCCACACACCTAACAGTATTAACCAAACATGAAACACTCTCAAAGAAATAATGTAACGTCCTCATTTGAAGTGGACACAGCGGGGAGCTCAGAAGCCCAAGATCTTTATTCCAGCTTTTGTGGGGTGCCAGTTTGTACCACATTCAGATGAACAAGTTTTCCCTATGCTGTTTTTGGAAGGAAGCAATTTAGGCAGAGATGAGTTAATGTCCTTCTACTATGAAAACCTTTTCTTCTAATGGAATAGTTTTCCTTGTAAATATGCTCTGGCTTCCCTTGTGGCTCAGCTGGTAAAGAATCTGCCTGCAGTGCAGGAGACCGGGGTTGGGAAGATTCCCCCGGGGGAAGGGAAAGGCTACGCACTCCAGTATTATGGCCTGGAGAACTGCATGAACTGTATAGTCCATGGAGTGGCAAAGAGTCAGACATGACTGAGCTACTTTCATTTTCAAAAATCCCAGAGACAATGGTGTATCCTTGTGAATCCGTAGAGAGATTGTAAAGATTAACTTACTCAAGGGTATTGATTTGATTGTTGGAAAGATGTAAAAAGGGATTTGGTTTGATGATTTTTCAAAATCTCTTATTTTATTGATAAAGTTCTTATTTCCTTCAAATCTACACTGTAATACTTGTTAATAGTACTCCTGTAAATATATTTTATAAATATATCATAAAACTGTTAGCAAGAAGTAAAGGGAAAGGTTTAATTGAAAAAAAAAGCTGAAACAATTTGGGTAATATTAAAATCATGAAATACAGGGACTAAGTAGTCTCTTTAAGCAAGTCTTATGAAACTATGGGTATCTCTGTTAGGCTAAATGTTCTGCATATTATGTCAACTAAGCAGATGATCAGCCACATTTATATCAGAAATAGGAACTCACTAGTCTTTTGCCAGCTCTGCTTTGAAGTCATGAATATCTAAGAAATCTCAATATGAAGAATCTCATACTATTTTCCCCACAAGCAAATGTGTTCTGTCCACAGTGGCTTTTCCTATATTTTGTACCTCATTCTACTTTTGGTTTTCATTCATACCCACTTAAAGTCCTGCCCACAGATTTTGACCTGGCAATCTCATTCAACATGTCAACACTTCAGGGAAGATTCCCATACTTTTTTTTTTTGAAGTATAGTTGCCTTACAGTGTTCTGTTAGTTTCTGTTTTACAACAAAATGAATCAGCCATACGTATACATATATCCCCTCCACCTTGGACCTTCCTCCCTCTCCACCCCCAATCCTACCTATCTAGGTCTTCCATACTTTTAATAGTCCTCCTTTTTTTCTTGAATTTCTGTTTCATTTTTGCAACATGACTTTACTGTATCCTCAATGTCTAGAACAATGCCTGGTACTCAGAAAGTAACAGATGTTGAATAACTGAGTGAATGTCTTGTGTCAAACTGTCTTTTATTAACCCCACAGCTTAGATGGATTCAAACACCAATACAAGACAAAAGATGTCTACAGTCAATGTTTTAAAATAGTTACCTTGGAATTCTATGTTTTATTCTTTCAAAACAAAAAAAACACACCTGGGGGGAAAATGATAAGAAATAATATAATCAATAGTGGAGAGATTGCCTCTGCTCTAAATATGCCAGAGTAGGTTGGCCATCATTTATGCTTTGACAGTTCCCCCCTTGGTGTTGTGAAGGAAGAAAGACGAGGCAAACTGGCTTGGGACAATATACCTTGAGTAACCCAGGCATCCTAGGAAGACTTTCCCAGACTCTGCCTTCTGTCCTCCTGTATAAGGGCAGTGGGAGTTTTATAATATTTTTAAACACACTTGACAGCCAAAATGGATACCTGGAATATCATTTCATTCTGCCTCAGATTCCAGCTTTTGCCTCATCAATCAAGCTGCCCTAATGTTTTCTTGAACCAAAATAAAAAAAAATATGGAAATATAAATACTTCCTCTGGTGTCTTAAAAATCCTTGCATGTAAAAAAGGATGTTGCCTCTCAGAGATAAAACAAAGAAAAGAGGATAGACCTGAGCTATTTTGTAAGCTGATTATAGGTAAAATAATATTTTCTCCCCTTAGAATGCTACATACTCAGAAGAGGGAATAACAACAATATATTTTATGTATCTTCATACATAAAATATAATGATGCATATAAATGATAATTATAATACATATACACATACTAGCTCTTGTACTAGTCATCGGTATTACAGTAGTGAACAAAATGGCTGAGTCTTCTACTTTTGAAAGAATTATATTCTGTTGTAATTGGGGAAGGCAAAAATAAATAAATGAACAATACAAGTACTTGCAAGTACTATAAGGAGAATAAAGTTCTATGAAAGATACGATACAGAATAATGAGAGGATGGTGGTGTGCTATAACTTGAGAGATCAGGAAAGCTCAGTGTGGCACCCCTGAGGTATATGGGAAGTTCTGAAAAGAAAAAAATTACTGCTCATGATGAAATCAAATCCTTCTTCATGATATCTGTCACATAGGATATTTGGGAAATTATACTAACTGGGAAATTTTGGAGATAACTTTGTCCTCTCCTTTCCACTAGATGCCCTACTCCCCTTTGCCCCTGCTTTGGATCATTGTGAAGCTTCCTGCTTGGCTCAGCTTCATCTGCTCTGTTCAGTCCCCAGCAGTTCTCTCTGCTTCAAGGACTCTGAAGTCTATTCATTGCTTGCCCCTTTCTCTTAAGGAAGAATCCTGTGCTTCCTACTTTTCAACCTTGGGGTAAGCTCACAGCTACCTTCTTGTCTCTCTGACTTGGTTTGTTCCTGGACCATTCCCTGGGATGCATTTCTGCATGTTCTTCTTCCCACAGGCAATCTTTATCCAAGAATGCCAGTTACTGTGGGTGGGTGTGAGAGAGAGCGAGTTCACTCGGGCCCACAATGTCTTTCTACACACTACCCATTGGATGTAAGCATTTCCAAATAGCCCAAGGGGCATCTCAGGTGGCTCAGTGATAAAGAACCCACTGCCAAGCAGGAGATGCAGAATTTCAATCCCTGGGTCAGGAAGTTCCCCTGGAGATGGAAATGGCAACCCAATCTAGTATTCTTGCCTGGGAAATCCTATAGACAGAGGAACCTGGCCAGCTACAGTCCATGGGGTCACAAAGAGTCAGATATGGTTTAATGACTTAACAACAACAGTAGAAGCAAATAGTCTTAACTGGTATGGGGTGACAGGGTTCTGTTTTCCAATAAGGAATAACTACCACCTTTTCCTGAATGAGAACAGGATCCATCCTCTGAGCCAATACTTCAAATCCAGCATTCTTTTCAATTCCTTTGTTTCCAAGTCTATGTGAGATAAATTACCATTTTAGGAAAGCCCAGCAACAAGTTAGAGGGAGTAGATTAAGCTAAAGTGATGTTAAAATTTAATTAGATCTTAGAAAAAAAAGATATCTCTAGTATTTAAACAGAATGTTAGGTAAATGGAAGAAGAAATCCAGGCAAATGTGCAATTGCAATTAGTGGATATATTTAAACTCAATCTTAGTAATTATCTGTTAAGAATAGGAATCAATAGCTTTTCCAGTGACCCTGAACAAATTATATAGCTCTTCTTTAAGTTCAAAATTTTCCCAGTCTGTAAACCACAGTTAGTACCATTTTAGTACCACTTCCTTCAAACAAAGAAAGGTCTTGATGAGTATATATTATGTATTGAGACTTACATATTAAAAAAAAAAAAGCTACCATATGAGAAAACACTGCATTGTTGATAACTCATGTCTTAGTGTGAGATGGTTAGATACCATCACTGATTCAATGGGCATGAATTTGAGCGAACTCCTAGAGATTCTGGAGGACAGAGGAGCCTGGCATGCTATAGTCCATAGGGTCCCAAAGAGTCGGACACGACTTAGTGACTGAACAACAACAGTGTGTCTTGATATTTACACAGCACCTCAAAGAGCTGGAAACTTACACTCCACTTAACCCATAAGAAGCAGCTGAGTTTCTGCTCAATATCTCCATAAGTATTGGCTTGTGTGTTTCCAATATGAGCCTTTTTTCCCTTTCCTGGCCATATTTCTAATCTCTTCAAATCATTTGGGAGTAGTGGGAGGTGAGCCACATGGCTTGCAAAATGATAGCTCCCTGACCAGGGATCAAATTCGGGCTCCCTACAGAGGGATCTTGGTATTCTAACCACTAGGAAACCAGGGAATTCCCTCTTCAGATCATTTTTATTTTATTTTTTCACCCTCACTTATGAATTCAAACCATTCAACTTTAATATCATTAGTACTTTAATTAATATATTTTTGTCAGACATCAGCTAGTTGTGATGGTAAACAAAAACCCTGTGTGTTACTATAATGACGCCAAAGTTAGTCCTCTGGTTTTTGTGACAACTGGTGATACAAGAGAGCAGGTGTGAGGATTTCCCACCACAAAAGGCACAACTGAGGGTAGAATATAACAACTTGGGGAAAATGGGACAAGACATATCTACTATTATATTTTGGGGCTCCCCCAAATATAGACTTGGCAGCTAAACCACCATCACCACTATTATATTTAGGAAGACCAAGAAATTTAGTCAGAATATCAAAACTGTTTGGTTTGGGATAACCAAACATTTTATTTTTATTTTATTGGCCCCTTGAGGTCAGTGTTAGGAATGGCAAGAAAAGTCTGAGTTCTTTGCCAGAAGCAGGTCACTAGATGGTTGAAAGTTAATAATTATAATATCTAGTGTTGAATGAAGAAGTTGGCCATTGTGCTTGGCATCAGAATATTTTTTTAAGAAAATTATGACACAATTCTTGATTTTAGAGATCTCATACTTTGTTAGGGACAAAGTAGCATTAATTTTAAACCAAAATGAGACATGTAAAATGAGCCATAGAACACAGAAGAGAGTGAACTGGGTGGTATGAAAGAACTCAAAGAAGAAATGACATTTAAATACAGTTTTTAAATAAGAATTTGATTCATGGAGAATGAGGAGTTTATCAAAGGGAGAAAATTTTGTATACAAAGGTGTTCCAGAGTGAGTCGTTTACTGATGCTGAGAAATTGCAAATTGACTAGTATGGTTGGAATAAAATTTACTGGTAGTAACGACAGGTGGGATGGCAAAATATAAAATTTTAAGACAGAATAATGCATCTTAAATGCCTTGAAAAGGGTTTGAAGTTTACCATATAGGCAATTGAGTACAGTTGGGACAGCATAGAATTTTAGGTTAGACATTAACATGATCAGTTTAGGACAATACTGAGACCTGGACTCATGTGTTAAATAAAATTCAATCCAGTTTCAGTATTTATGTCTTTCAAATCATTTCAATAGAAGCTGTTGCTTTCTGTTTTAATAAACAGGTATGCAAGCAGAAATTCCACAAAATATGAATGGATATCTAAGTTTTGCTGTTGATTTCTCCATCATCACTGAGAAGAAATTTTTTATCATTAAAATAAAGTTCACAGTCCCCCAAAATAATATCACATAAAATGGACTATATGCCGAAAATAGAATTCACTCTAATGTTCGAAATAACATTATTTATTTTCTCTAATTTTCTGGTTATGTTATAATTAATTAATCAGGCTTTTTAAGCTCTTATTTTCAAATATGTTTTTAAAGCCTTGCTTAATTATAATATATATTTACCTAATATATTTACTTGATTTTCTAGTTATTTTAAGCAATAACTAACAAGAGTCCATGTTAGAACCTGAACCCTGAGATTAAAAAAAAATTCCTAAATGATTTTAATAAACTTTTCTACTTTAGTAAATAAAATTAACATGATATTACTGCTAATAACACACAATTTTGCGGTTAATCAGAGTTAAAATCTGAGTAACAATTCCCTTTTTATATATTGGCAAACTCTGAATGCCATTGGTATAAAAAAGAGATATATTCTCCTCAAGAGATTACAAAAAGCTTTCAAACTTTTTAAAAAAGCTTATTTGTATGAACGACATGTTTGGTTACTTTATTCCTAAATAGAAGAGGAAAAAGTGGAAGCAGTGACAGATTTTATTTTATTTCCTTGGGCTCCAAAATCACTGCAGACAGTGACTGCAGCCATGAAATTAAAAGACGTTTGCTCCTTGGAAGGAAAGCTATGACAAACCTAGACAGCTTATTAGAAAGCAGCAACATCACTTAGCTGATAAAGGTCCGTACAGTTCAAGCTAAGGCTTTTCCAATAGTCATGTACAGATGTGTGAAGGTGAAAGTGTCGGTCACTCAGTCATGTCCAAGTCTTTGTGACCCCATGGACTGTAGCCCACTCAGCTCCTATGTCCGTGGGATTTTCCATGCCAGAATACTGGAGTGGGTTGCCTTCTCTAGGGGATCTTCCCAAACCACAGATCAAACCTGGGTCTGTTGCTTTGCAGGTCAATACTTTATCATCTGAGCCACCAAGGAGCCCACAGGTGTGATAGTTGAATTACAAAGAAGGCTGAGCACCGAAGAATTTATGTTTTTGAACTGTGGTGCTGAAGACTTTCTAGAGTCTCTTGGACTGCAAGGAGATCAGTCAATCCCAAAGGAAATCAACTCTGAAGATTCACTAGAAGGACTGATGCTGAAGCTCTAATACTTTGGCCATTTGATGCAAAGAGCTGACTCATGGAAAAGACTCTGATGCTGGGAAAGATTGAAGGCAGGAGGGAAAGAGGGTGACAGAGGATGAGATGGTTAGATAGCATCACGGACTCAATGAACATGAATCTGAGCAAATTCTGAGAGATAGTGAAGGACAGGGAAGCCTGACATGCTGCAGTTCGTGGGGTCACAAAGAGGCAAACACAACTTAGCAACCAAAGAGCAACACAACTCCTAAATAGAAAGTCAAAAAGTTGCTTAATAAAGCTTTAAACTAATATTAATAGTACTGAGCAGGATGCCACCCACATATTAAATTCTAGAGGTACTTCTGCTCAATGAATAAACGGATCTTCAGTTAAAACACTTGTAAATTGATTAAATATACGACCATTATCTATTTTACTGACAACTGTTCACCATTTCCCTGAGGCTTACAACCTGCTGTTGTCAATATTTACTTATTTATTAACCGTTCACAAAGATTTAAGCACTGAACACACTCAATGAATTAAGTCTCCCTAACTCTTAGAAACTTACCATCTGGTAGAACATCATTTGGCCTTTCCATACATTAAATATGTCACAGCAAGATATAAAGGCAGTTCCAGTTATATAGTCACATATTCTTAGATGTTATTTGTGTGCCCCACACTATTCTAGGTGCTTTACATATACATATGGAGAAAGGGTGAAGGGCCGAAAACTAGGCTGAATGTGGTATCTGTCTTCATGGAGTACATAATTGGAAATGCTATAAATGCTAAGAAAATTAGAAAAATACAAGTATTCCAGCCTTCCATAATTCGACCACTAGATTATATTTAGAAAGTAAAAAATATCTTATTTCTCAGTTTTTGTTTGTTTTTTAGTTTTTCCCTTTTTGCTTATTTTTTAGGCTTAGTGTTGAGATACAGGCACTTTCTTTTTTTTTTTTCATGTCACCCAAGTAATTCAGTTTGACAAGTCTACCAGTGTGCGACTCAGAATGCTCACCCAAGTCATTAAGAAATTTGCCATTTTTGAGAGGATCACCAGATGGGACAGATTTAAGTGAGGAGCTTATATACTGCTGCCCTCCGGAAAACACCTTATAATTATGATTTAACAAATTTCAAGCTTTAATATGCAATGAAGGTTACCATAAAGGGAGATAGGTGAACTCAAAAATATTAGAACTGATGAATTTGAGTAAAATATATGAAGAAATAAAAGGAAACAATGTAAAATGTTTTCTGATTCTAAAGAAAATATTGCAATTTCTTAAACTTGGCTTTGCTGTTAACATAATCATAGAAACAATGAGTGATGTGGTATCTTTAATTAAAATTCTATCATCAAGAAATTATAGAAAATATATTTCTAAAAGGAAAGAGAAAAAAATCAAATCTGAATTATTTTCTTTGGTACAACAACATTTTCCAAGTATTATTCATGTTAACTTTTCCACTCCTAAATTTATATATGGCATTTCAGCAATCCATCCAGTTTAAAAATGAAATGCATAATGTTTCATTATTTTCATAGAAATCTAAGGAACAAAGTTCACTTGGCTGGCTCTTCTATCAATCAGAATTTTGATCACCATTAGGACTCAGACAGGATATGATACAAGAGATGAGGTGAAATTTTTGCCCATATAAAATCATAATAAAAAATAAAGGTGGGATTATTACTTCTTATCTGCTAAGCTTCATTATCCATCTGTCTTATGTCATTTCCCAACCACATTATCAGTTCATCTTTCCTTGGGTGCTTCTGATACTTAACAATGGTTTAATTACTGTTACCCAGAATAATATGGAGAACAAAATGATTATACGCTATAAAGAATATTTAATTTCCTAGTGTTGGCCACAAAATGAATTTTATCTAAATGCCTTTATTAATTATGATTAGAAGTCTGGTCCAACATCTATAGTCATGGGTGATAATGTACTCCAGTGTGTCAGCATTTTATTTTTCTTTCCTTTTCTCTTTTTTTGCGTGGGGCACAACACCACCCAGCATGTTCCCCAGTGAGGGATGGAACCCATGCTCCCTGCAGTGGAAGTGTGGAGTCTTAACCAATGAACTGCCAGGGAAGTCCTGTTGGCACTTCCCACTCATTTAATCAGTTGGATAAAATATATGATCAAGAAGATACAATCATGAGTAATACATAGGTTCCCTGCAACTTCCCCACTTTCTCATTACACAACTCTCTTCTCTCCCTTTCCTATTGTAATCCATGACTAATTTATAGCATCTGAAAGTTGACCTCAAAGAGAAAGCTTCCCTTCTGCTATTCTTTGATCACTGTGGCAGCTACAAACTAAAACACTTTGCAGGTCTCTCAGTCTGGGCATCCAGGGATAGATTGGCAATCAGGTGGTAAGCTTTATTGAACATCAGTGTGCGTGCAGGGCACTGCTCTGGCAGCTGTGGGATGTTACAAAGGTACTGAAGTACCTGCAAAAGCCCAGACCATCAGGGGTCTTAGAGTAAAAGACAGCAATCAATTCCAGGATGAATCTATGACTGTATAAAGATCTGTTTCTGCTAAAAAAATTTCCTGTGCTCTTTCAGCTTCAGTCTCTGAGCTACCACCAGGACACAGATGAGATTGCCTATGACATAATTTCATAATTCAGCAACCCAGGTTCAGTCCTGCCCAGAGAAGTTGATCATTCTAGAGAGAGAGAGTAATGAAAACAGTTCCTCTTAAAAGGAAAAAGTGTCACTGTGTACACAAGAGAAAGAGTATTCTTTTGATAATGGGCAACTACATTCAATTAACAACACACTTAAGACATTTTTTTGCCATTTAGCAGTTAACTTTATTACCTAGTGTGGAGAACTTTAAAGAAGACACTTTTTTAAATTATTTTTTGGGGGGAAGTACAGTTGCTTTACAATGTTGTGTTAATTTCTACTAGGCAACAAATTGAATCAGCCACAAGTATACATATATCACCTCTTCCTAGGATTTCCTTCCCATTTAGGTTACCAAAGAGCATTGAGTAGTGTTCCCTGTTCTATCCAGTCATCTTTCATTAGTTACCTATTTTATATATAGTACTGTACATATGTCAATTACAATTGCCTCATTCATCCCAACCTGTCTTCTTACCCCATAGAAGTCCATATGTTTGTTCTCATTCATTTCTGGCTCTATTTCTGTTTTGCAAATAGTTCATTTATACTTTATACATTTTCTCAGTTCAGTCGTTCAGTCACATCCGACTCTTTTCAACCCTATGGACTGCAGCAACTCAGGCTTCCCTGTCCATCACCAACTCCCAGAGCTTGCTCAAATTCAAGTCCATCGAGTCAGTGATGCCATTCAACCATCTCATCCTCTGTCATCCCCTTATCCTCCTTCCTACAATCTTTCCCAACATCAGGGTCTTTTCCAATGAGTCAGTTATTTATATCAGGTGGCCAAAGTATTGGAGTTTCAGCTTCAGCATCAGTACTTCCAATGAATATTAAGGAATGATTTCCTTTAGGATTGACTCGTTTGATCTCCTTGAAGACAAAGGACTCTCAAGAGTCTTCTCCAACACCACAGTTCAAAAGCATCAATTTTTCGGTGCTCAGCCTTCTTTATAGTCCAACTTTACATCCATACATGACTCCTGGAAAAACTATGGCTTTGCTACAGGGATCTTTGTTGGCAAAGCAATGTCTCTGCTTTTTAATATGCTGTCTAAGTTGGTCATACATTGTCTTTCAAGGAACAAGCATCTTTTAATTTCTTGGCTGCAGTCACCATCTGTAGTGATTTTGGAGCCCAAGAAAATACAGACTGTCACTGTTTCCATTGTTTCCCCATTCATTTTCTAGATTATACATGTAGTTGTCTAGATTGTACATATAAATGCTAGTATATGATACTAGTTCATCTCTTTCTGACTTATTTCACTCTGTATGACAGTCTCTAGGTCCATCCACATCTCTGAAATGACACAATTTAATTCATTTTATGGCTGAATAATATTTCATTGTATACATGTACCATATCTATTGTATCCATTCATCAGTTGATGGACATCTAGGTTGTGTCCATAGCCTGGCTATTGTAAATAGGCTGCAATGAACACTGCAGTGCTTGTATCATTTTCAATTATGGCTTTCTTCAGGTAAATGTCCAAGAATATATGCACTCATCTCACCTACTAGCAAAGTAATGCTCAAAATTTTCCAAGTGAGGTTTCAACAGTATGTGAACTGAGAACTTCTGGATGCTCAAGTTAGATTTAGAAAAGACGGAGGAACCAGAGATCAAATTGCCAACATCAACTGCATCATAGAAAAAGCAAGAGAATTTCAGAAAACATCTACTTCTGCTTCATTGACTGTGTAGGTCACAACAAACTGTGGAAAATTCTGAAAGAGATGGGAATACCAGACCACATTATCTGCCTCCTGGGAAACCTGTATACAGGTCAAGAAGCAACAGTCAAAACTGGACGTGCAACAATGGACTGGTTCCAAATTGGGAAAGGAGTACATCAAGGCTGTATATTGTCACCCTGTTTATTTAACTTATATGCAAAGCACATCATACGAAATGCCAGGCTAGATGAAGCACTAGCTGGAATCAAGATTGCCGGGAGAATTATCAATAACCTCAGATAAGCAGATGATACCACTCTTATGGCAACAAGTGAGAAGAACTAAAGAGCCTCTTGATGAAAGTGAAATAGGAGAGTGAAAAAGTTGGCTTAAAACTCAACATTCAAAAAACTAAGATCATAACATCTGGTCCCATCACTTCATAGCAAATAGATGGGGAAACATGGAAACATTGAGAGACTTTTTATTTTCTTGGGCTCCAAAATCACTGCAGATGGTGATTGCAGCCATGAAATTAAAAGACACTTGTTCTTTGGAAGGAAAGCTAGTCATGTATACATGTGAGAGTTGAACCATAACAAAGGCTGAGTGCCAAAGAATTTAATCTTTTTAACTGTGGTGCTGAAGAAGGCTCTTGAGAGTCCCTTGGACTGCAAGGAGATCAAAACAGTCAACCCTAAAGGAAATCAGTCCTGAGTATTCGTCGGAAGGATTGACGCTAAAGCTGAAGCTCTGATACTTTGGCTACCTGATGTGAAGAAGTGACTCATTTGAAAAGATCCTGATGCTGGGAAAGATTGAAGGAAGGAGGATAAGGGGATGACAGAGGATGAGATGGTTGGATGGCATCATTGACTCGATGGATATGAGTTTAAACAATCTCCAGGAGTTTGTGATAGACAGGGAAGCCTGGGTTGCTGCAGTCCATGTGGTTGAAAATAGTCAGACAGAACCAAGTGACTGAACTAAACTAAATGCCCAGGAGTGGGGTTACTAGGTCATATAGTAGCTTTTAAGGAAGCTCCATACTGTTCTCCACAATAGCTATACCAGTTTATATTCTCATTTGTTATGTTTGTGTGGCATTCCCACATGGGCAGAGATAGATATGGATTAAAGGAGATAATGACTACAGAGCATGGGATTTCTTTGTGAGGTTATGAAAATGTACCCAAAATTAACTGTGGTGCTACAATTCTATGAATGTACTAAAATTCACTAAACTATGATCTTTCAATAGAGGAAGGTATACTATAGGCAAATTATATCTCAATAAAGGTGAATCTTTAAAACTCCTTGTCTGTATCTGTGGTCTCATTGTCAAATAATAATAATCACAACCAGCATCCTTGTTCATCTATTGATCGATCCCATTTGACTGTTTACAAAATTCAGTTTACTCATTTCCCCTAGCTGACATAAAAGGAAAAAAATGGGCTTTGAATGCTAAGCTTTTAAGAGTCTGAGTCAGATATTACCTAACACACAGGCTTTCATGAAACACAACCTTTTTAATTACCCAGCTGCATTCAATTACCCAAAATGCAGACCAAACACATGGTTGTTCTCACCATTCTCTGCCTTGGATGGGTACCCTGTTAGCTCTGTCTGTGCATGTGGACTATTGAAGCTGTTTCTTTTTCCTTCATCCTTCCCCCAAAATAGTCATCAAACAGACTGTGCTGAAACTCATTACATTAGCAGAGTGTGACTGAGTTGTTTTCAATGAATCACCGTGCCACAAATCCTTTTTCTTTTAACCCATTATAACTACATAAAAGATGCTTTCAAACATATTATATCATTCCTAAGTAAGTCAGAGAAAATGCATGTGTTTTATGATTCACTTGCTTTCATCCTTTCCCAAATGCAAAAAAAATCCTAGGTTGTGAAAGAGGTATATGTAAAACAATAACAAAGCAAAATCAAACCAAAGTAACTTAGAAGTTATACAGTAATTCTGAGGAGAAATAAAAAGATGCCAGGTACATATGGCTCTTGGCTACCACAGCTTGAAGACAGAACTTTGTGAAGCTAAACCATGGCTGTCATTTACCCAAACCAGCTCCCTGCCCCAGATTCCCTTCTGGAGCTTGTTTGGTTCTAAGGCAAACCCCAAGATACTTTTCAAAAATGGGAAATTGATTCTTTAAGTTCATTTTTAAACTTTTTTTAAACATTGATTTTTATTGGAATGTAGTTACTTTAAAATGTTGCATTAGTTTCCATGAAAGTGTTAGTCGATCAGTCCTGTCCGAATCTTTGCGATCCCATGGACTGTAGTCTGCTAGGCTCCTCTGTCCATGGATTCTTCCACTGTAGGCAAGAATACTTGAGTGGGTTACCATTTCCTTCTCCAGGGGATCTTCCTGACCCAGGGACTGAACCCGAGTCTCCTGCATGCAGGCAAGTTCTCTACAGCCTTAGCCACCAGGAAAGTCCTGTGTTAGTTTCTGTTGTATAGCAAACTGAATCAGCTATACATATACATGGGCCACTCCTGGTGGTTCAGCAGTAAAGAATATGCCTGCATGGCAGGAGATATGAGTTCAATATCTGAGTTGGGAAGATCCCTAGAGAAGGAAATGGAAACTCACTCTAGTATTCTTGCCTGAGAAATCTTAAGGACAGAGGAGTCTGGTGGGCTACAGTCCGTGGGGTCACAAGAGTCAGGCACGACTTGGTGACTAAACAACAACAAAATATTATACAAATATCCTCTCTTTTTTTGGATTCAGTTCCCATTTAGGTCATCACAAAGTGCAAATAGAGGTCCCTGAACCATACAGTAGGTTCCCATTAGTTATCTGTTTTCTACATAGTATCAATAGTGAATATATGGATAAAGAAGTTCATTTTAAGTAGTAGTTATTTCTGGCTTGAAAGAAATTCTGAAGTTAAAGCCAACTCAAGTCCAATTCAAGGCTATAAATTAATCCAGATTATACCTCAAATGTTCAACAAATAGAACAGAGTGATCAAAGAGATAGCTCAGTCTAGACCTTCAAGCTTGAAAAGAGTGCTCCTTAGGTCACATGAAAGCCCAGACTTTCAAACTTAGGATTAATCTTTTTCTGAAAGCAGCAGGGATCATTTTACTTGATTTATTTTTAATTGGAGTATAATTGACACATAATTTTATATTAGTTTCAGATGGATAACATAAATAATCCAATATTTGCATATATTGCAAAATGATCACCATAATATCTGGTTAACATCTGTCACCATACATAGGTACAATTTTTTTCCTTGTAAGAACTTTTAAGATCTTCTCTCTTAGCAACTTTCAAATATGCAATATAGTATTATGAACTACAGTAGACAGGAGTTGTTAAGAATTATGAAAATTTCATTCATCATTTATGTCTTGGCAATTGATAATATATTGACCTATTAGTGGTAACTACCTGAATCATCAAATATCTTTTCTTTCTTACTTTTCTTTCCTCTCCTACCCTCTTAGCATAGATATTCTTTAAGACTCATTATTTAGCCGCTTCTAAAGTTCATCACTGAAATACACATCTTTCTCATGGACTTACCTAGTTCTTTCATAAATACCAACCAAATCCTTATCTCCAATCAAGTTCTCTTATTCAAGTGCCAAGATTCCAAATGCCAACCAGGCACTTGTATTCAGATTTCATAAAAGCATTATGTCCACATACGTGCCTATCCCCCAAAAAAACTCCCATCCTAACAACTGTGTTTTGTCAGAAGCTATTACCATTTTCTCAGTTTCCTGAGCTATAAGAAGAGTCATTGTGAAGCATCATTTTCCTTCATTTTCTATACTCCATTCAGTCACTAAGCTTAGTTATTTTTCCTTTAAATTGCTTTACTATTTTCATAATCCTTTATATATTTACACTGTCATTTTCAAAGCACAACACTAATAAACTTTTTCCTGGATTACTATAACAGGCCCCTGGCTGACCTCCCTGATTTCAGAACTGGCCTCTTTAAATTAGTGTCCAGCATCACTGTCAGATAATCTCTCTTAATTATTGCATAGGCAAGTCAGCTTCAGGTTCAAAAGTTTTGCTGCCTCACTGTTCTGTGATCATTTGTCTGATGCCTTTCTACATTTAAAAGTCAAAAATCTTTACCGTAGGTCATTTTAAAACCTCAGTTCCTCCATATACTCTGCTTTGATTAAAACTGAGGCTGGTTTAATGAGGATGACACTGATTTTCGCAGATCACTCAGAGTAACACAGCACAATTATGACAGAACATAAACCAATCACTTTTGGAAGAAAAGAGAAGTTCTTCCAAAGAATTGACAAGATCCAAATTTGTGAAGATAAGGCACCCAACAAATGCCATGCTTGGGAGCAGAGCTGAAGGGCAGAAAAGGGGCTTCTTGGAAGTGGAATCTGTCCAAATCAAAAATCAAGGAAGTTCCTTCCAAGCAATTTGGCAGATTCTAGAAGCAAAATAAATGCTTGAGAAATGGGCATGTTGGTAGTTACATAAGAGAGACGAACATTCACAGCCTATGAGACCAGACTTTGGGATTGTGGTTTTGTAGACTGGGAAGTGGGATCAAGCAACTAAAAGTGGAAACTAATCAGAAAGACTGTGCCGTCCCTTAGGTAAAACAAGGAGGGTCACAGCCTGGTGGGCTAAACTCTTCCTCTACAAAGGATGGGATGGTTAGATAGCACCACCAACTCAACAGACATGAATTTGAGCAAACTCCAGTAGGTAGTGGAGGAGAGGAGCCTGGCAGGCTGCAGTCCATGAGGTCAGAAATAGTTGGACAAGACTTAGTGACTGAACAACAACAGAGGACAGTTTTCATGAGAAAGCTTCTAAGAAGAGGGATTTTCCATACACATTTCTTTCCTCTTGGTCAAAGCATGAAGTGAGAAATTCTGATGGTGGGTGCTAACCCATTGGCTCATGTTTTTCATTTAAGATAGCTAATCTAAAGTAAATCCATACATGTCAGAAATGTGGCATCTTTTTTCTTTCTTCTCCATCCTGGAACAGTAGCAGGCAGTGACCTGGGAAAGTGTCTAGTCTGAAGATTCTGTTCCATGGAACATGTCTGGACCAGAGTGGGAGTGTCAGAGGAAGGGGATATAGAGAAACCACAGTTCATTTCACTCTTGTACCAAGCCAATTTCTCCAGCATCAACGATGTGTGTGGAACATACCGTGTAGGAGGAAAGTATCTGTCATCTGTTCAAAGATGGGTTTTGGTCCCTGGATAAGATAGGATAAAATGTTCAAAATTATTTTACTATCTCAAATCAGAGAAAGAAGATTTTATTAGTATAAACTAGAGGATTGGACATATTCTTGACATAAGTCTGATAATATAGAAATCAGATCTATATGCTGAAGCTTTGCAGTGGTTAGCAAACCATAGGTTTGAGGAACCTTGTCAAGAAACCTGGTTATGTTTTACCTAGCAATAAGAGATATGCTGAATGGCATCTTTCTGGACATATTTCAATGCCACCAAAAAAATGAAAAATGAAACAAAAAAAAGCCTTCTATCATTTACCTAAGGACAAGTTTTGGTTGTTATTCTGTATGAAATGAAGATTTATTAATACCTGAAGTAATGGGGCTAAATAGTGATTCCTTAAACTCAAGTCTTCTAATGGCTGGTTATCTGCTGTATTATATTTTAATACAAGATAAAATGTGGTTAATATTAAAGAATAAATTGCTTACTTTCCCTGTAAGATATATCTATGTTTTGAAGAAGACAATGAATAAAGCCTTCAGAAACATGAAAGATATTATACATACACTGTTTTTAAGATAAAGCCATATTCATTCATTCCACAAAATCTTATGTTTTGTCAGACACTGTTCAAAGCAGTGAGAATATAATGATGAACCAGGCTAAGTTCCTGCTCTTAAAGAAATGACAAGGGAATTGAATATTGACAGGAGCATGTATGAGCTCTCTTTATCATTTCTGCTCTTCTCTGTGTGCTACCTCTGTTTCATTAGGATTGCTTTCTTTATACTGTAAAAGCATAGTTGCCTACAGTTCTTGGGTGTCCAGCTTTTCAAGCTTAAAAAAAACTACCGATTTTTTTTCAATTTTTCCATTTTCCCTGGATATCCATTTCTTATGCAGTACATAGTGATTGAAATATGTGTCTAAATTTATAAAAAAGGTCACAGCCTCCTTTGAAAACTATAGTCATATTGAAAGATAGAACATTTCCTGAAGAAGTGTCAGTAGAGTACTCAAAAGACCAAATAGTATATAGCAAAAAGCACCTGATAAATTCTTCAAATACACAATTTACATTATCAGGAGGTATAGGAAACAAAAGAAATGATCAGGGGAAAAGGAAGCTCAAAAAGTCTCAAAAAGCCACAGTTATACAGCTCAAAAATTTGAGTAGATATTTCAGCTTCTGTTCAGGGAAGAGAAGCCAGAATACATAGCTTATGTCAAGTAAATGAACTGCCTGTTAGGTCAAAATAAATCACTTGTCAAAGAGAAGATATTCCTAAGTTTCTACAACATATCAGCTGTGATGCTCAAATCAAAATTTCAAAATATTACATATGAAAAGAAAAAAAAAAGATATGACTTGGGAAATAAAGAGAATAAGAGAGGGGGCATCACAACTGACCCGACAGAAAAAATAAGAATTACAAGGGAATACTATAAACAATTGTGTGCTAATAAATTCAATAATCTAAGTAAAGTAGCCAGAATGATACCACCTAGGTAGAAAGATACAAACTATCCAAACTAAATAAAAAAGAATTTAAATTCTGAGTAAGTCTATAGCAAGCAAAGCAATTACATTTTCTAATGCAAAACTCTTTCCACAAATCAAAGCTCATACTCAGATGGTTTCACTACTGAGTTTACCTAACATTTCAAGAAGATTTATTGAAACATTCCCACCGTATCCCCCCCAACACACACACACACACATGCCAAACAAGAAGAAACAGAAGTGCAAGGAGGAGTAGGAGGAAGAGAAAAAGAAAAGGGGGCAGAGCACCAATGTTAGATGGATACTAAAACCAGACTAAGGGATCACAAGGAGAAAAAATTTCAGACTATGTTCCTATTACCATAGATTCAAATGTCCTGAACAACATATCAATTTCAAATTGAATTAAGCCATGTCATACATTCTAAGTTGCATCAGTAGTGTCTGACTGTTTGCAACCCTACTGTAGCCCAACGAGTTCCTTTGTCCATGGGATTCTCCAGGCAAGAATACTGGAGTGGGTTGTCAGGCCCTCTTCCAGGATTGAACCCCCATCTCGTAAGTCTCCTGCATTGGCAGATCAGTTTTTTCCCACTAGTGCCACCTGGGAAGCCCAAAGTGAATCCAATGACATATAAAAAGGATTATACTTTGTTACCACATAGGGTTCATCCAGAACAGCAAAATTGGAGTAATATCAGAAAATCTTTTATATATTACAGCATATCAATAGAATAAAGAGCAAAAACCCTTCCTGTGTCTCAATAGACACAGAAAGAGTATTTGACAAATTCCAACACCCTTCTTTGATAAAATTACTCAACAGATGAGAAGTACAACTTCCTCACCTATCTCTGATAAATCCACAGCTTGTATCACATTCAATTGTGAAAGATTGAAAGTCGTATTATAAAGTTATAAAATCATTGACTTTCACAGTGAATAGATGAAGACTCCTAAGAAAGTGATGAGTAGAGGATTATTCTAATTTTGTTGTTTGTTTTTTAAGAGTCAGAGGGGTTAGGAGCAAAGAAATAGAAATATTTATTTTAATATCTAGCAAAGGTTCAATTAAGAACCATATGGAAGTTATTTTTCAATAGGAAATATTAGATGACAGAAGCTTTTCTATGTGAATAACTCCTTATACATTTTAATATATTAACATCAAACATTCTTTTTGTTTTGATCAAAACTTTATTTGAAATTCTTTTAGGATTCATGAAACAAATTTAGTAAACATGTGTCACAGGGAAAACATTTCAGCCTTAACATCTACTCTCAAGTCTTAGGTTTTGGAGGCTAAATTATTCATTTCCTCCCTTTCGTTTTGAATGAAGGGGAAAAAACATATATACTGACTCATTTACTTAATTCAGCTCTCAATTATCACTGGAGAATTTGACACTGTCACTTTGAGGGGCCACTGATTCATCAGTACTAAAGTAAGAAGTTAGAAATAGTAGAAATAGTTTGTATTTTCTATTCAGTAACATTTTTTAATTGCCATGCTATTTAAAGTCTTCCCCTGAGAAATTTTAAAATAAGTTCTCTCTTTCCAGGTCCCTAGGTTATGTGTCTTAAAAGTGATGATGCAATATTTCTCAAAATAATATTAGTAACATATAGAAAAGTATGAATTCTCCAAAGCAACTAATGAAGTAAAACCACAAGAGTTCACATTTTCTCATTTTCACTTTTTTTTTCTCTTTTCCTCTTTTTTTTTTTTTTTATTGTGTTGGTTTTGCCATACAATGACATGAAACTGCCATGGGTTTACATATGCTCCCCCTCCAGAACCCCCCTCCCCCCTCCCTCCTCCCTCCCGATTCCCTCCTCCTGGGACATCTCATTTTCACTTTTTCAAAAAACATTTATCTTACTTTAGTGCAAAGGCCACATTAGAATAACTAAAGGGAAGTGAGAGTGTTAGTCACTCAGTCACGTCCAGCTCTTTGCGACCGACCGTGTGTACTATACCTCACCAGTCTTCTCATACATGGAATTCTCCAGGCAAGAATACCGGAGTGGGTTGCCATTCCCTTATCCAGGAGATCTTCCTGACCCTAGATTTGAACCCAGGTCTCCTGCACTGCAGGCAGATTCTTTACTGTCTGAGCTATCATGTTAACTCAGAATAACTAAAAGCCAGAACAAAAATTACCTATAGCTCCATTACCTAATAAAATCAATGTCTTTATCTGAGATGTGCCTCGATCGTGCCTGCATACAAATTCTATTTTTACATACATATGGCAATACTCCAGATAGCATGTTATTCTATATATATAACATCATGCATGCATTGCTGTTCTGACACAGCACTTTTTCTTTTCTTTTTCTCTCCTTTTTTTTCCCACTCTCCAGCTTCCTATTCAACATGCCCAATTTTGAATTTTACTGTTAATATAGGCCAGTGGGCTCTGAGATGCCAGCATGTGATCTGGTCTCCTTGAACAGCATTAATAAGCCCTCTTAAGGAGATTCAAGACTTGCAAACATCCCACGAAAGCTTCAGGGCCACCAGGTTACAAGACTCTTCCCTCTAATGACTCCAATCAGCTGCAGTGTGTGAACATCTAATGACACCAGTTGTTGATTCTACAAGTCACACTTCCATGTGCTTCAGCATAGAGGAGACCTGATGCAGCAACATGATAGTGGCTCTCTTGTTGATGAATATCATTAGCTGTCCAAGTTTTATAATAAACAGAAACTTTAGGAATTGGGCTTTGTTGTAGTTTTTTCTTTATTCATTTTAAACATCCCTAGTATGTAAGCTACAGATGAGATGCAGAAGACAATAGAAGCCTGGGATTATGAAAACATAGCTTACATGTTTTCATTTATTGCAAAAAAAAAGCATTCTCTTTAATGAAGTATATCTGTACGTAGACAGTTCAAAGAAAGTTTACATACCTCAGGGCTTCCCTGGTGGCTCAGATGGTAAAGATTGCCTGCAATGCAGGAGATCTGGGTCCAATCCCTGAGTTGGGAAGATTCCCCTGGAGGAGGGCATGGTAACCCACTCCAGTATTCTTGCCTGGAGAATCCCCATGGACGGAGGAGCCTGGAGGGCTACAGTCCATGGAGTCACAGAGTTGGAAACACCTGAGCAACTAAGCACAGCACAGCGGCATGCATAACTCAAGTGTAGTTTTGCCTCTTACTTGCACAAATCTGGTTTAACAAAGAACAATGATGAAGTCTGTCTTAAGAATTTTATTAGTGTTTGGCAGACAGAAATCAGCTACTGTGAATTTGTGCCAATCTTGAAGTATTTACATAGATAGTGGCTTCACAGGTAAAAAATAAATAAATACGAAAGTGACCAGGTGTCCTTGTATGCTATATTATGATAAAATCTTTATTGTGGAACTCAACATGAAACTTTACACTTCAATTCTTGGATTAAAAGAAATGAAGTTGTATATCCCCATTCATCAAATCATTTGCTAAGAGAGATCTAACTATAATTTTTTTGGTCCAGTATTTCATGCCTGTGGTCTTTATGTTATTTTCCACTCAGGATTTTTGCCAAAACTGCTGCATTCCAAGTCCTTAGCGGATAGAGTAGAGAAACATTGCAGGGAAATGGGCTGTTGCTTGTAGCAATGGTTTCAAATTCAGTGATATTCTTAACCCACAGATCTCCAAATCAGAGCCACCCTGATTTGTAGCATTTGCTAATTTCCACAGTGTAAATATTCTCACTACAAATGATTTCCAGCCATCAACGCAATGTCATGAAATACAGATTTGGGAGGAAATGCTGACAACTGACTCTCATAAACACAAGGGCTTCCCAGATGGCACTAGTGGAAAAGAACCCACTTGTCACTGAAGGAGACATAGGAGACACAGGTTCAACCCCTGGGTCAGGAAGATCCCCTGAAGGAGGGTATGGGAACCCACTCCAGTATTCTAGCCTGGCAAATCTCATGGACAGAGGAGCCTGGTGGGCTACAATCTATGGGGTCACAAAGAGTCAAGCACAGCTGAAGCAACTTAGCACACCCACACAGTATTCTATGTAATTATGTATGATAATAGATAGACTATAGCATAGGTAGATACAGACAGACTACAGAATAGATATATGGGTATATTATGGATCTATTGACTATAGAATCAATTTATCCTATCCCTTGATCTTCCATGAGTCTTCATGGGAAATCACTCAACTACTCAGCACAGTTTACTCAGTAGAGTTTACTTCTCAACCATAGATATTATTTTACACTCTTCTTCTTAGAAGATGTTGACTAGGGCAAATGTAAGTATGTTTTGAGCAGTAAGTGGTCACTAATACCAGCACAGGCTGTAGAACAATACTGACAAATAAAACATTCTACTCTGATGGAAATGTACTATATGCACAGTCCAACTGAAAATTCAGTTTCTCAGTTGAACTAGCCACCAAGAATCTGCCTGCAATGCCTGCTTTTCCTGGGTCAGGAAGATCTGCTGGAGAAGGGATAAGCTATCCACTTCAACATTCTTCGGCTTCCTGTGGCTCAGCTGGTAAAGAATCTGCCTGCCATGCAGGAGACCTGGGTTTGGGAAGATCCCCTGTAGAAGGGAAAGGCTACCCACTCCAGTATTCTGGCCTGGAGAATTCCATGGACTGTATAATCCATGAGGTCGCTAAGAGTCAGACACCACTGAGCAACTTTTACTTTTACCTTTCCAGTGCTTAATTGCCACTTTATTAAATTAAATTAAATCTAAATTTAAATGACCATTTAAACTAGAGGCTCCTAGTTTGGAAGTATAGATCTAGAAGTTGAACAACCAATGCTTATTCCTTCTTCATCAGCAAAATTAACAATCAGCCAACAATTCTCTCCTATGTAGAGACGAACATGGCATTTTGGAAATAAAAACTTTTCTACAAATCTTTTTTTTTTAATTTCTTTACTTTATTGTGTTGGTTTTGCCATACAATGACGTAAAACCGCCATGGGTCTACATATGCTCCCCCTCCAGAACCCCCCTCCCCTCCCCCTCCCAATTCCCTCCCCCTGGGGCATCTTGGTGCACCAGCCCCAAGCATCACTCCTGGGCTGGCGATTGATTTCGCATATGGTAATTAACATGTTTCAATGCCAGTCTCCCATATCATCCCATCCTTGCCCTCTTCTACAGAGTTCACGTGTCTGTTCTATACATCTGCATTCCTTTTGCTGTCTCGCATGCTGGTTTCTCATTACCATCTTTCTAAATTCCATATATATGCGTTAGTATACTGTATTGTTGTTTTTCCTTCTGGCTTACTTCACTCTGGATAATAGGCTCCAGTTCCGTCCACCTGAGTAGAACTGATTCAAATGGGTTTTTTTTTTTTTAATGCTGTAATATTCCATTGGGTATATGTACCACAGCTTTCTTAACCATTCGTCAGTTGATGGGCATCTAGGTTGCTTCCAAGTCTTGGCTATTGTAAACAATGCAGCGATGAACATTGGGGTACACGTGGCTCTTTCAATTCTGGTTTCCTCTGTGTATATGCCCAGCAGTGGGATTGCTGGGTCATATGGCAGGTCTATTTGCAGTTTTTTAAGGAACCTCCACACTGTTTTCCATAGTGGCTGTACTAGTTTGCATTCCCACCAACAGTGTAAGAGGGTTCCCTTTTCTCCACATCCTCTCCAGCATTTATTGCTTGTAGATTTTTGGATTGCAGCCATTCTGAGTGGTGTAAAGTGGTACCTCGTTGTGGTTTTGATTTGCATTTCTCTGATAATGAGTGATGTTGAGCATCTTTTCATGTGTTTGTTAGCCATTTTTAGGTCTTCTTTGGAGAAATGTCTGTTAAGTTCTTTGGCCCACTTTTTGATTGGGTTGTTTATTTTCCTAGAATGGAGCTGCAGGAGTTGCTTGTATATTTTTGAGATTGTTTGTCCGTGGCTTCATTGGCTATTATTTTCTCCCATTCTGAAGGCTGTCTTTTCACCTTGCTTATAGTTTCCTTTAACACAATGTTTTTTTCTAATGTGACTAAAATAGAAATTGTATATGCTTTCACAAGAACCTGATCAATTCACAATTTTCAGTATCATCTTCCATCTTATTTAAAACATTTTCAGTCCTAAAACTCCCCTAAACCAAAATTCAAAATAAAGCTTTTTTAGAAAATATTTATTTCTAGGAAAATCTATTCGAGAAAGTTTAGTTAAGTTGGGAGAAGAAAATACATTGTGTTAACAAATAAATTGTTTGAAACTCACAATGTATGTTTTAATGGCTGATGTGATTTTACAGTGTTTTAAAATCCAATTTCTAAATGTATGTTCATTGTATTTTTGAGGTAGGAAATGCATACATTTTTCAGGATATAGCTTTTCAAAGAATTTTATTTCCTTTCACAACAGGAATTTAAAATATAGATGAAAATTCAGCTAGAGGAAAGGAGAGTAAATAGGAAAAATGAGTGTAATTGTGGCAAGCAAGTAAATATTTGAAAGAAATCTTACCTCTTCAGCATTCATAAAAACATCTTTGTTTTTCTATCATTAATTTAAAAATGTATGCTGCTAGTATAGGGCTTCCCTGGTAGCTCAGTAGGTAAAGAATCCATCTGCAATGCAGGAGACCTGGGTTCAATCCCTGGTTTGGGAAGATCCCCTGCAGAAGGGAATGAATTCATTCCAGTATTCTTGCCAGGAGAATTCCATGGACAGAGGAGCCTGGTGGGCTACAGTCCATGGGGTCATAGAATCAGACACCACTGAGTGACTAAGCTCAACACAGCACAGCACAGTAATATAAACATATGAAGAGCTATGTAACACTTAGAAATGAGGCTAAAATCATCTTTTAAGCTGAAAGTTGATACTTAGTTGAGAACCAATTTACCATAATATTCTCAAATTTAATTTCAGTTTAAAAATAGACTGTGGCTAGGCTAAACTTAGCAAAATAACTTCTCCAACTGTTTCCTAAAATATTTTTGGATCTGATTTAAAGCAAAACAAAATAAAAACAGCAAAAAAAAATTTATAATTTTGTTTGCTGATTATGTGGCATTGATCTCTTAGCAAAACTGTTTGAGCGATCCAAATCATATACTTGGGAAACAATATGCCTTTTGCTTACCTGTCCAAGAAGAGCTTTGAAAAAAGCCCTCCTACGTCTCCAATTAAGATGTCAAAGATATGCACACAACCCTTTGGCTGGTAAAGTCAATGATAATGAAACATAGGTTTAGTTTAATTCATTTTTCTAAAGTGCCAGATGACAAGCTTACACTGAATTCAGTCCAGGTTCAAAAGTATAATTGATGTCAGCCCAAATTCTCAGTCAAAAACAAACATGGAATCTGGTGCCATGGGCTTTGTTTGGGTTTCAGGTGAAGGGCCCTTGCCATATGGTATCCTCAGGGCAGGTTTTTTGTTATTGTGAGTGAGTATGGATGTGTGTGTGTGTGTGTGTGTGTGCCTTTTAATACTGCAAACATCCTTCAGTTGTAAAGCAAACAAAGGAAAAGCAATCCACTCATTGCTAGAACCTCTATAGACCACGGAGCTGTTGAGTACTATTAAAGTTACACAGAGTATTAAACAAATAGAAGTTCCTGTTTGAGATAGTACTTCACCAATGAATTCTTTATTTGCCCTTGACATCTTGTATTCTTTTCACCACCAAATGTCTGTGCATTTATAATTAATGAATTGACACTGTATTATTAATATAAAATTCAAGATATTTTGCAGTAGACCAGTGTACTTATTCCAAATAAGTTGCACCTCAAATGTTTATTAAACATCATTTACCTGTGATAGTAGCTCACTTTGGTTTGATGTAAAAATACTTGATTTAAAAATAGCCAGTCAGTTGGACTGAACAATAAATAAATGGGTGCTTATGGAAGAATCTATTAAATAATTAAAATATAAATATCCCAGTATGATCAATATTCTTATTAGTATACCCAATAGATATGAAAAATTTAACAATTTTCTTCTAATTACTCAGTTAAGTCATTATCAAGGCCCTGTCAAGTTTAAGCATTGCAGAAGGAGAAGGGGGCATCAGAAAATGAGATGGCTGGATAGCATCACTGATACAATGGACATGAACTTGGACAAACTCTGGGAATGGCGAGGGACAGAAAGGTCTGGTGTGCTGCAGTCCATGGGGTCACAAAGAGTCAGACACAACTGGGTGACTGAACAATAACAATAAAGGCCTTACAGGAAACATAGACATAAAAACCCCACACTAAAAATACAAATAGTTTTCTTGTCTAATAGAAATACATATGAGATGGAATACACGTTCCCTGCATTGGAAGGTGGAGTTCTAACCACCGAATCGCCAGGGAAGTCCCACTAAACACGTTTTAAAAGACATAAAGCTCCAGATTCCCGAGGGAGGGACTAAGATGGCGGAGGAATAGGACGCGGAGTCCACACTCTCCCCAACAAATACACCAAAGGAACATTTAAATACCGAACAAACTCCATAAATCAACATCTGAATGCTGGCAGAGGTCTTCAGGCATCTGGAAAGACAGCCCATTGCTGACGAAAGAAGGTAGGACCAAAGGAAAGAAAAAAGTAAAAAGAGGCAAAGAGGCAGGGACTGAGATTCATCTCGGAAGGGGAGCCTCGAAAGAGATAAAGGTTTACGAACGTCAGGAAACATTCTCACTGGCGGAACTGAGAGATCTGAGGCGAATCTCAAAGAGCATAAAAGTCGGGACTTAGAAGCCGATAAATAGTTAAGCCCCTTGGAGAACAGAGCGGCGGCCGGTCACCCCATCCCCCACGAGCCAGCGGACTGCTCAGGGAGGGGCGGGCCACGCGCTTAGGGGTAGGACTGAGATTGAACGCCTGGGGCAGACTGAGGGTCTTAACCGAGGGTGCTAACCGGAGATAGACCACTGGGTAGCCTTCCCGAGGAAGACCCCTGCCAGGCTCGCGCATAGCCTTCCCGAGGAAGACCCCCGCCAGGCTTGCGCATAGCCTTCCCGAGGAAGACCCCTGCCAGGCTCGAGAAAAGAACAAAGGGGAGTGGGGACTCGGACCGCAGCGCGAGACAGCCGGGTGGAACAGGGAGGCTGCGGGCTACAGAGAGCGCCCCTGAGAGGCTTCTGCCCCCAAACCACAGGCAGAATTGGGTGCTAGCCAAGACCTCTGGGGACTCTGGACAGTCGCCACCAGAATTCGGCGCTTCTCATATCTGAGAAAACGCCCCCAGCCGCACACTGAAAAAACCGAGCAGCTGGGCCGGGGGAGGGGAGAAGCCGCAGCCCCCAACTGCGTCACCAGAGTGCGCCGCCAGAGTGTGCCGCTGCACGTCTGAGAAGACACGCCCAGCTGCAAGCAGAAAGAGCCGAGTGGCTGGGCCTGGGGAGAGGGGAAGCCACAGCCTCCAATTACGTCATCAGAGTGCGCCGCCAGCAGAGAGCCTGAGCAGAGGGGGCGGGAAAAGCGCAGGCACAGCGAGCAGGGCAAACCCCAGAGCGCTGAATAGACACTGAAGGGGCCAGCAGAGGTCGCCAAATCAAGCAGGACAGACTGCTTAAGATTCCAACCAGGAAACTCTGACAAAACACTCATCCAACCCCTCCCATAGTGAGGAAACCCCACAATAAAGGGACAACACACCAAGATAAACAAGATGAAAAGGCAGAGAAATACCCAGCAAGTAAAGGACCAGGATAAATATCCCCTAGACCAAACAAAAGACGAAGAGATAGCTTGTCTACCTGACAAAGAATTCCGAATAATGATAGTGAAAATGATCCAAAACCTGGAAAATAAGTTGGAGTTGCAATTCAATAACCTGCAGGCAAGGATTGAGAAGATGCAGGTAAGCTTTAACAAGGACTTAGAAGAAATGAAAAAGAGTCAAAATACAATAAATAATGCAATAAATGAGATCAAAAACACCCTGGAGGGAACCAACAGTAGAATAACAGAAATAGAAGACAGGATAAGTGAAATAGAAGATAGAATGGCAGAAATAAATGAAACAGAAAGGAATAATGAAAAAAGAATTAAAAGAAATGAGGACAATCTCAGAGACCTCTGGGACAGTATTAAACGCACCAATATCCAAATCATAGGAATCCCAGAAGAAGACAAAAAGAAGGACCATCAAAAAATTCTTGAAGAAATTATGGTTGAAAATTTCCCTAAATTGGGAAAGCAAATAACATCTCAGGTCCAAGAAAAACAAAGGGTCCCAAATAGAATCAAGCCCAAGCGGAGCACCCTAAGACACATATTAATCAAATTAACAAATATCAAATACAAAGACCAAATATTAAAAGCAGTGAGGGAGAAGCAAAAAATAACCCACAAGGGGAATCCCATAAGGATAACAGCTGATCTCTCAATAGAAACGCTTCAGGCCAGAAGGGAATGGCAGAGCATTCTTAAAGTCATGGAAGAAAACAAGCTACAACCCCGATTACTGTACCCAGCAAGGATCTCATTCAAATTTGAAGGAGAATTCAAAAGTTTTTCAGACAAGCAGAAATTGAGAGAATTCAGCAATACCAAACCAGCCCTCCAACGAATGCTAAAGGATCTTTCCTAGATAGGAAACACGGATGGGATATATAATCTCGAATCCAAAACAATAAAATAGAAGAAATGGCAACAGGATCATATTTATCAATAATTACCTTAAATGTAAACGGGCTGAATGCCCCAACCAAAAGACAAAGACTGGCCGATTGGATACAGAAACAAGACCCCTATATATGTTGCCTACAAGAGACCCACCTCAAACCTAAGGACACATATAGACTGAAAGTTAAAGGCTGGAAAAAGATATTCCATGCAAATAAAGACCAAAAGAAAGCAGGAGTGGCAATACTCATATC